>JAOPTO010000740.1:217487-561777 GCA_033822845.1 Tetrapedia diversipes | reverse complement strand
GCCGCGTCCACACTGCTGTTCGCGAACAGTTTGCGAACAGTTTGCGAGCTGTGCTCGCCAGCAGTGTGGACACTTTCGCGAACAACGAGCAGCGAGCAGCGAGCAGCGAACAGCGAACAGTGTTCGCTCGGGAAGCGGTACATCAAAGAAACTGTTCGCGAGCTCGAAGCGTATCTGGACGCGTTTGTAACACAGTATGTGACAAAAGCTAATAGCGAACTGCCCATGAATTCAGAGCGAACAAGCTTGTAACTGTTCGCGAGCTCCAGTCTGGATATGCTGCGTTTTCCGTTGGCGAATAGCTCGCGAACCGCACGCGAGCAATTCGTGTGCTGCTCGCGAGCTGCTCGCGAACTGTTCTCTTCTATGTGGACGCGGCATATACGTACACAGAACAGTGGAGTGATTTTCTTCATCCTCACTCTCAATGTTAGCTATTCGAATCTACCGTAGTATAACGTGTACGTGTCGCGAACGTAGTTAACGTCATTAAGCGACTGTAATTTAAACACTTTTTCCAACGATGTTTGAACGTCATAACTCGAAACCCAGAATGCTTATCGATATTATATAACCTTCGAGTGTTCGCAGTTGCGACGACTCAAACGACCTAGCGACGCTGTGGTTTTGACGATGCTGAATATTTTTTGATAGCAGGCGCGCTGAGAGTTTATCTCGTCGAACAAAGAGCCGCGACGGGGGATGATGAATCGTTTCGCCGTTCCTGGATTTACGGCCGACGAGGACACTTCGGAGGATAGTGAAATTTATAGAAGTGGCGGCGGCGGAACGCGGAGGACAACCATTTCCTTTGAACTTTCTCGCGCAGGTATTCCTTCTTGATGCTTCGCGGTCCCCACCGTAGAACCGACGGGGAAGGGGAAAGCGAAGAGGAGCGTTGCGCGAAAGGTCAACGAGGTCGGTTAACACGAGCACCGAACTTCTCCGAGAAGTTAATGACTTTCCTTCCGATTTTTTAAATTCTTACGTTATTACACACATTTGCTTTACGGCTAATAATTATTCGGCATTTCTCGACTTTTTTAATCAATTTCACACTAAATTTCATTGCCAGCTTAATAATCTTTTGTACTCTTATCTAACACAGTCTGTGTTTCTTATTTCTGCAAATCGGTGGGTTTATAGTCCGTAAATAAATAAATAAATAAATTTCATAGTTCCTTTTTTCGTGATCACTGGGAATACGTAACATTGTTTATTATTCAAACGCGATATAACGTTATCGTGACGAAAAGTATGCTCTAAGCATCCTATGTTTCGTTTAATATTTTCGAGATGACATTCGAAGATGAGAATGTTTATTTGAAAAATTTGAGCGAACCTTGAATTTTGAAAAACAAATATTTGTTTAAACCTTTGGTGAAAATAGAATTCCGTTTTAGTATCGAAGTTGTAGGGTCAAATATTAGCTTTCGACTTGACCTTGAGTTTTCAAAGTCAAACGTTCATTTATGCTCCCCATGAAAGTTAAGGTTTTAATTTGATCTTGCGTTTCCAATGTCACGCATTACTTTGAGCACCCCATAAAATCATAAGTTTTGGTTTAAGCTTAAACTTTCAAGATGTAATGTTAATTCAAGCTCGTTTGTGAAAGTAAACCTTTCGATTCGACCTTGAGCTTCCAAGGTCAACTAATTGTTCGAGTTTCTCGTCACAATGTTGTTCTCATTTTAAATTTTGATCCAGATACTAAGATTAATCATTTGTTTGTACGTACTTTCGTGAAGTTTCGGGGATACTTTTTGTCTACGCTACATTTCAATATTTGTTGAACTTCGCGAAATTTTATAACGCTGTGCAAAATTCAAAAGACATTTTCATCCACCGTTGCTGTACGCGAGTAGTTGGCTGCGCTTGTTTGCATGTCGTTAAGCCTTGCTACGCGGCTCCACCGCGAACTACGGCTCAAAGGGAATGGAACGCGAAACCTTTGTGTCCTTTTCGCGTATTGAGTTCCGCGCGAACCTCGTCAAGATATTCACCGCTTCTCTGTTACGATTTTGCATAGAGCCGGCTGGGTTTTCTTCGAAATTTTCGCTGAATTTCAGGCGATCCGTTAGTTTTGCAACGGATTTATTTATATATCGTTACCAGAACACGGATATCCGTGCAAACTCATATTTTTGCACATGCAAGTTAAAGAAATGAAACATAAATAATACTTGTTTCGTCCTCTAAATAAATATCATAATTTACACGTTATTTTGGATGCTTTTATTCGTTGCAGAAATCAATTCTCAATAAATACATAATCGCCTACGATAACTGTTTCTATGCTTCTTTGTTTCAATACTATAAAATGTCTACATCTGAAATTATTCGTAATTATTAAATACGATTTTTGTGAAATAAAAATAATGTTTTTTAGATTATCGACACAATGAAAGTTAAAATATAGGAATTCCTCGATTATCCGTGGTCTGGATCAACCGAGGTCATCAGAGGTTTCGGTTATCCAAAGTTATCAGAGGTTTCAGATGTCTGGATTATCTAGAGTCCACTGTTCACAAACAATAAACATTTCTACAGATTATCGTACACATATATGCATACATATATTCATCTCACGATGAACTCTGACTCAATTGATAAGCAGCTTAATTTGATACAGAAGATATGCTTTTAATTATTTTCCTTCGGGTCTCGATTTAACCGGACTCTCTGTTCTCCAATTAAATCAGTTAATCGACGTCCTACTGTATTCCAACGCTTTCTGAAACTGAGAATACCAATTACAACAGCATTACATACAACAGAAGACGAAGACTCCCTTAATGGATTTTACTAGTTAAAATTTTCGAAAATTGTTACAATAATTCTTCGTCGTGTCAGCTGCTCTCCGATGGATTTCTCGTGATCTCGAAATCACTATTGAAAATGGGGTTTTATATTTACTAAATAAAATACATTGTTATTTAAAATACTTTAATTTATTATACTACGACACGAGGAAGATGCAATTCTGATCGTACTTCACGAGATCAGCAAACGAAGTGATCGAAATTCCTACGACACCGTTCGGGTTATTCAGCCCCTTTCTTAACGATTTCCTACTTTCTAAATTACCAAATGTAGCTTGGATTCTTGGAAGAAACTTATTAGAAAGTACATTAAAAGAAAGTTGATTTTCGATTAATTTTTGCTTCGTAGTATTTCTGTATTCAATTTCTAACAATTATTGTCTCATGTTAGGGAAAACTTGAAATCATAATGTCGGTTTAAGATTCCATTGAAGTGACCTGAGACTTATGAACGGTTAATACGGTTCATTCTCGCGAAACAGAGGTTCGTATAATATAAATCAGTACGACACGATGAAAGAAAGCTGTGGGTCATGAAACCGTCGACTTTGTTTTGTGGAGAGTTCCTGTATTATATAATGAATGAGTGCCAACAAAACTGTAATCACGTCCTTGATTTCGAATGAAAGAACGACCAAACTGATACTGTAAAGTACGTTACAAGAAAGTTGATTTTCGGTTAATTTTTGCTTCGTAGTATTTCTGTATTCGATTTCTAACAATTATTGTCTCATGTTAGGGAAAACTTGAAATCATAATGTCGGTTTAAGATACCATTGAAGTGACCTGAGACTTATGAACGATTAATACGGTTCATTCTCGCGAAACAGAGGTTCGTATAATATAAATCAGTACGACACGATGAAAGAAAGCTGTGGGTCATGAAACCGTCGACTTTGTTTTGTGGAGAGTTCCTGTATTATATAATGAATGAGTGCCAACAAAACTGTAATCACGTCCTTGATTTCGAATGAAAGAACGACCAAACTGATACTGTAAAGTACGTTACAAGAAAGTTGATTTTCGGTTAATTTTTGCTTCGTAGTATTTCTGTATTCGATTTCTAACAATTATTGTCTCATGTTAGGGAAAACTTGAAATCATAATGTCGGTTTAAGATACCATTGAAGTGACCTGAGACTTATGAACGATTAATACGGTTCATTCTCGCGAAACAGAGGTTCGTATAATATAAATCAGTACGACACGATGAAAGAAAGCTGTGGGTCATGAAACCGTCGACTTTGTTTTGTGGAGAGTTCCTGTATTATATAATGAATGAGTGCCAACAAAACTGTAATCACGTCCTTGATTTCGAATGAAAGAACGACCAAACTGATACTGTAAAGTACGTTACAAGAAAGTTGATTTTCGGTTAATTTTTGCTTCGTAGTATTTCTGTATTCGATTTCTAACAATAACCGATGCCTTTTTCCCAGGACGCAAAAAAGGTGCGTCGCGACGCATACCCCGCGAAGGCACGCACCGTCGAAGCTTTAAATTCTCGTAATCCATCCAGGACACGGGCCGCCAGGACATTGATACCGATAGCGCAAGCGCGCCGCACTACGTCAACGAGATACGCCCTGCGCGACGACACACGCACACATGCACATTCGTACACGTTTTCTGTTCACGTACATTCCTGCATACACTATCGGTCAAAAGTTTCGATGTCATGAATACGTTAATAAACGGAACGTTGTGACGTTAACGCTTCATTTTTTTTTTTAGCTTTTACGTGTACACATATAATAAATTGTAACTTCTAAAAAGAAGTATCTTCTATAAGTATATTGTTGTATATCGTTGAACGTGATTGTATGCTTCACTCTTCGCTTTGATAACTGGAACTGCAAACTTTTTGCCAGGTCCTTTATTCTAACCCAATATGCAGGATGTTCAGGAAACAACAAGCACATTATAAAATAATTTTGAGAGATCACGTAATATCATAGAGATTATTGGTTTTCATTGTTGAGTCCAACATTAGATCATTCTATCACAACTACGAATTCAGTTAAATAGACAACATTAATTTAACATTCATGTAACTACATTCTGTCTAACCTTACGTAAACATACAGTTAACCCTTTGCACTCAAGAGGTGACTGTCAGTCATCCAAATCTCAGTCAATTCAGTCACCTCAAATGATAGTTTCGTAAATTTTCAATTAAATAATCATATTTCAGTTAAGCAATCGTGTATGTAAATTTTCTATAAAATAAATTTTAACTAAAACTTTTTATAACTTTTTTTTAATATTATTGTTATTATTAATATTATGATTGGTAATATTATTATTATTATCGTACAAAAGATACGATGAAACATCATATCCTACGATTTGTACTTAACACATTGTATGCCGGCCCCGCGAAAACGCGGGTTTGGAAGTCTGTTGCTTTAGCGCCGGGTTTGCGATAATACAACATTCTTTAGTTTGGCGATTTGTTTGTTTCTATTTTTCGTTATCGTTAAATTGCATATAATGAATATGCAAACCAATTTTAGTGTTTTACAATAATGTATAAAATTTTAAATATTTTCTTCACCTACAGTTTTAAATGCCTCAGATGCCACCGGCATACAATGTGTTAATTGTCGAGTATACATGGACCACTTGAGCGCGGCCAAAAACTTTTGGCCGGCAGTGTACACGCCGGTAGAAAGTGGCTCGCGCTCGCACGTTCGCGATTCATGAACGTCCTCCGATGCGAGCGCCCTGCGAGAGAGGCATTGTCCTGCGGCGAGGAATAACGTGGTGCGCGTTCGGCTATCGCGATTTGATTCCGATTCAGGGGAACATGGCCGGCGATATCGGGGATATCGATGAAAAATAATCGCGGTGATTTGTGACGCGGCGTAGGAAGTGCGCGCGATAAAGATGAGGACGCGCGATCGGAAAAAAAAAAAAAACAAAAAAAGAGAAAAGAACGAAGGTACGACGGCAGACAAGGAGCGGGGGGGGGGGGTTGGAGTCGTTGAATTTATCGTGTCCTCGCAGCCTGCGAACGGCGATCCAGCGAGATCGTTCGAAAACGAAGTAACGTCGACGATCGGCCGTTTTTCGTAATTCTTGGCACGACTCTCGCCGCTAGCTACCGGGAGCTAAAATATTTCTCCGCGCGAATAAATTTCAACGGCGTCGTTGCATAACTTGCTGGCCGATGCGAGCCTTGAAAAGTTTCTCAGTCGACCCAGGTCCTCTTTCTACGGCTGACTTCCGTGCGCGCGCGCATTCCTTCGCCTTGACGGCGGTGGCGATACCTTCGCCGATGCGTCTTTCACCTTTTTTCCCCTTTTTCCCATTTTTCCGAGGGAACCGACGCGACGCGAGCTCGCGTTTAAATCATTCGATGAACGATTACGCGGGACACGTTCCTGTCACGGGGGTTCCCGTTGGATTCCCACGGCGAAGAAGACAGATTCCCCGGGCGCGTAGTCATGCGAGGAAATAGACGCGCGACCGATCGACTGTCGATGCCGATGACGATTCAGATTTAAGGACGGCGACGTTGGAAGACGGCGAACGGGGTAACCTCCGTGTTGCTTCCTGGTGCTAATCGCTGAACGTCGAACGGCGCTGATAAATGGACGTTTAGCGATAGGCCGAGGTGAACTAACGGGGTTTGGAAATTTTGGAATTTATGCGTTTTCGTGCACGAATCATGGAACGTTAGGTGGGTATGTTTGGAACGAAGAAAAAATTGTAGTGCAGTTGCAGAACGTAGCTGACAAACAATGATTACTGTCTCGTGTTAGGGGAAACGTTAAGTCATAATATCGTTTTATTGCCATTTGATAAATTTTATAACCAATGATAATTAATTTTTATTGTCATCTAATAAATTTAATAATCGGTATTAATTAAAATTTACTATTATCTAAAGATTCTACTGAAGTGACCCTAAGACTTATGAACGGGGAATATAAATACAATTCACTCTCGTGAAACAAAGGTTCATGTAACAGAAATTAGTATGACACGATAAAAGAAAGCTGCGGGAGGGGGGTTAATAATTTTCATGAAAGTGGAAGGTTCTTATATTATATAACGAATGAAAAAACTATAATCACATCCTTAATTTCGAGTGAAAATTTCGACTAAACTGATACTGTAATTCGTTTTATATTTTTCGCAACAAATCCTTCCATCCCTTGCAAATATGTTCGTAAATGATTCACAGAACAGGAAATGCGCGTTTCGCAAAATAGCAATCTGATGTATCCGAAACACTAGCTAACAAGATAACTGTTGAGAAGGTTTGATAAATCATTGATACGCTAACGATCAATTTTATACCAATCGATACGAAGCACATCCCAGCACACGTTTCTCTTACCACATCCAAAGCCTCAACAATCATTATCTACATCATGTGTTCATACGAAATTTCAAGTCTCTTCGAGAGCTCCGCTAACAGCCCGCGCTCTTTTAAGCCCCGCACTCGAGTCAGCCTCGGCAAGATGATTAGAAAGCAATCTAGAAGATTGCGTAGTAATTTCCAGCGGAATCCATTTCATCGTTCGCATCCTTTAATTAATTAGAATTATCGGCAACTAAACGGGCACACCGTATCGATGAGCAACGAACGAATAGACGGAGTAGAGAGATAAGAGCCAACGATGGAACGTCGATTACGCGAGGGTTCAAGGCGCTTTCCACCTATTTCTGCTTATCCGCCATCGCGCTGCCCCCCTCTTCCCCCTTTTGTTTCCTCCTCCCTTTCCTTGTCCCGCTTGCAGGCTCGTGGATTACGACCCGGGACTATTGGCGAGCTTAGCTCGTGGTCGATTGCCTTTACGAGGTACCGGGCAGCATTTGCGTATTTCACGGCGGACCGTTATGACTGCGATCACGGAAAGAGTGCGGAGATCCGCGACTTTGGACTGTTCGATTGGATTAACGCTAGAACTGCCAGAACAATCAAAATGACCAATTGACGATCATTCATAGCAACCTTATAAATTCACCGTGGTGAAGCTTCCAAAATTTGCTACGTTTAATTTGCTATGATTTGTCAATTATAGTCAATCCGTTGCAAATTATTTTTAATAATAATACTAGATATATGTTGTTCAGATGTTTCTAGTGTATTAATAGAAAACGATACATTGACAAAAAATATGCATTCAATGGAAAAGTACTGATTTAAATATTAATTAATAGTTGCGTAAACATAATTACAATATAAAATGTTACAAATGTTTTTATTATGCATTTAATATATTATAGTGTGTATTATTGTTGCAACAAATAAAATGTTTCTTTTTATCTACAATATTTTCGTTTTCATCGATTTATTTATTTGTGTCCTCTTTTTCATCGTAAAAAGATTGGTCATCTTACTGTAAGTTAAAAATAATTACATATCTCTGTCGCTAACATCGAATCGTCTATTCTTGTTTCAGGTATGTATCAAAACACTCCTGTCGCGAAGCGGCTGAGATCCATTTCGAAGATCGAAAATCCAAGGTATCCAGGGTATACCTACACGTAAGTCAGTCCGATCGATATACACCATTCTCGACGGCGGTAACAAAGATACACCAGTTCTGACGTTATCGCTGACAACTATATCCACGGAAGCACCCGTGGACCAACGATTCGAGAAAACACAGGGTCCCAGGAATCCCTCTTTTTTCGCATGCCTCGCGCAGTTCCGTCCAGCCCGTGCTGGCGTCTCTTTTCCCTTCGGCTCCAGAAGGACGAATGGCACCCGATGCATGACCAGAATCGATTATGTTTTTCTCGATGGACGCGAATTAATGAGAGGGCCAACGGCTCGCGTGAATACCGACGTCAGAGTCTGCGGTCGAAATGCTGTGTCTAGATAGAGGAATATTAAAAATTTGACTATCTGTAATAGTTAAACAGGAGCTAGGGTTGGATAAAAAAAAAAAGAAACAAAACACTATGGAATAATTGCCTACTATTGTTATTGATTACACTTTGTAGTAATTACACAGTGGTTTATAATTTTTGATGTTTTCTGGATTATTTCGTTATTTGATTTTTAAACACTTTTTCCTGGAATAATTCCAGAACTTCTTTTATGCCATAAAATATACATGGAAAAAGCGATACATATTCATTAATTGTACACAATTTTTATATATTTATTTTTTAACACGGCAGGAGCTCGTATTTAGTACATGAAAATTATTATTTCGCGGATTATTCGTCAAAATGAAAGATTTCGGTTTATTCGCATTTATTTACCGGTGTAAATAAATGTAATTAATTTTAACATTTAGTATGACCATAGTGTGCTAATAAATGAATTGTTACAAATATTTTCAATCAGGAAGTTGAACAAAAAATTCTCTTATCTTAAATGAAATTAAATGTTATTTAACGTATAGCGAGGAAAATAACTATTTTACTGTCATTTCGTGGTGAAACCAAAACAAATATTATTTTCCTTTTCTCTGTGAATCAGTCAACTGCGTTTACAACAGATAAGAAGGGTTAAAAATCGCTGATCTACCAGATCGAGCGTGTCGACCATCGTCGAGTCGCCGTCGAGCGATCGAACGGAAAAGGGACGGAGGAAGGAACATCGAATCGCGTGTTATCGGAGCGACGCGTCTAAATGCTCCAAGTATATACGCCTAATGCCAGGCCACGGGGCCTAATCGTCGTATGCAAATCACAGGGCGGCTCCGGCCACATTCGTATAATCAATGGTCTAACTGACGATCGATGCCGATACGGCCGCCGCTCACGTATTTTCCAAACGTACTCTAATTCGACGTTCCCTAATTTCCCCGGCAATTTTCGTACGTGTTCCTTCGTACCAGACGACCCCGACACGAAGGTGAGGGAGGGCGCGTTCGGGGTTCCTTTCTTTTCTCGAGGGTGGCTACTCCAAATCGTTACGAATATTCTCCCGTTTAATTCTTTTCTCCATTCTTGTCGTAGCAAAGGGGATGCAACGGTTTCTCGTGAAAATTTTATTAATAGGTTTAACACATCGTTGACCGGCAATTTTACTGAAAATTTATCTCATGTCGCCCAAATTGACGTCGAATCTTAATAGGTATTTATTTAAGGGAACGTAATTGGTTCCCCGCTTAATGTGCTGTCGATATCGTAGCTTTGACGCACTAACTTAAAATAACCCCAATTTCTTCATTTTAAAGTTTATAAAAATCTCGAATCCTTCGCTGAACAAAAAAATAACAGTTTGGGTCGTCTTAGGACGTACGTCTACACCAAATACTCTCCTGTTGCGAAATAAAACTTTCGTTCTTTATTCCGTTCAAAGTTGCATTTTTTTTATTATTGGAAATAGGGTTTTATATTGCTAAATGAAATAATAGACCCTTATTTGTGAAATAATGTTTTGTTACTTTATTATTACTGTTATGTAACACGAGGAAGTTGCAACTTTGACGATACCTTGCGAGCTTTGTCACGAGACTAGCAAAATGCAGTGGTCGAAATTCCTACTACCCCGTCCGGGTCCTTCAACCCGTTTCTTCCGTTTCTTAATGTTTTCGCACTTTCTGAAATGCCAGATGTAGCTTAGGTTCTTAGAAGAAGCCCTTGAGAAAGTACGTTAAAAGAAAGCTGGTTTACGGTTAATTTTTTCTTCGCAATATTTCTATATTCAATTTTTAACATTTTTATACAAAAAATAACCTGCAACCTATAGCGGAATACAACATGCGTCATGTTCCTTGTTGGATTTGGAAAAACATTATCATTATAGTTTGTACCACCTCGTCTAAAGGTGTGACGGTCGGGGCAGGTAATTTTCGGACCGATCCCCGATCCTGTGAGTGTAAGGACGGCCAGGAAACAGAAAAAAGGAGTCATTTAGAGGAATTCACAGAGAGCAGACCTCGAGTTGTTTTATTTAACCCAAGTACCCTTACTGCCCATTCCTAACACTCGTACCGATTAGCGTATCTCCGCGATTTTGTTATTTCAATTTAACATTCTGCATATTATAATATTCGCTAACTAACACTCGCGAACCACAACTATCCCACACGAACAATGTCCTGTCACGGTCGCCAAACGTTATTTCAATTTAACGTTCCGTGTTACACCTTTTTCGCGTTTAATATTAAATCGAAATCGAACGTTGCACGTGACGTTCTTCCGAGTCGCTAAGCAGGCCTTCGTATTTTCATCTCTTCGAAGTGGGATTCATTAATTTACATACGATCGGTTATTCTCGGCTTCTCGGAGGTTCGACGTCGTTTTCCGCTCCAAAGACCCGAGACTTGTAACCACGGTGCGCGGCCTAAACGCCTCCACGGATGTCCAATCACGATATTCGTGCGTGTACACAATGAAAAAGTGACAAAATGACTGGTAGAACAGACCGAGATACCATCGGCGAACAAGAATTTCTACGTCGTCGACACGCCGCCGCGACAACTTTTTAAACGCCACTTCACATTTCGCAGACGTCGCATCGATCTTCTGTGTTCCCTCTTCTTTTTTTTTTGTTTGCTCTCTCTCTTCCTCTCTAGTCGGACACCGTACAGCTGTCTGTTATTTCAAGCAACGTTCCGATTAGCATAATCACTCCTTGGTTCCCTTTTGCGAAACTTTTCCCGGCCGTAATCCAGCGCTATAAAGCCGCTTGAAACGTTGGCAACCACGCGACACGCGTTATTTGCACCGAAAATTCTTTTAATTCCTGCGTTCAAGGATTAAAAGTGGAATACGCGCTCGGTGATATTATTTACGTACTTTGATAGCATCGAAACTATAAAGAATTTCGCATTAGAATGCAGACAGCCCTCCTAAGTTAAAAGTTTTATATACAACATAAAATATGATATACAGTAGCGGACAAAAGTTTAAGACCAAAAGGGTCAAAGAAAATAAATAAATTAATTAATAAGAAATAACAGTATAAATAAGATTTGTATTCTATGCTAATCAGTGGGTAGTGTTCTACCATAATGACGATAAAAATGAATAGATAAACAATATTTGCGAACCATAAAATTATGCTTTACATTATCCAATCGTCTTAAACTTTTGTCCGCTACTGTATCTATCAAACTCGAAATATCGGAGAAATCTAAAATTCGATTACTCTAAATTAATAATATCGCTTGAAATACAGTTAGCATTTAACACTTTCCAACTTTCTCGTGTAAAGCGCAAAAACCCCAGCAGACCATCAAATATTGCAATACATCTTGGAACCCTCCCCCCCCCAAAAAAAAAAGTCGATAGAGAATATTTTAACTTAAAAGAGCAGTATAACTTATTATCAATGTTAAGCATTGAGAATTTGAGATCGATCCGATGTCCCATCGCAATACTTCGAACTCTCAATTCTAGTGGAAATAACACGGTAGCATAGTAACTGCTCGCAATAACTTCACGCAGGTGAAGCCATTTCCAACAGGAAAGAAGGGAAAAAAGGAAATCGGTCGCAAGAAGGTTGAAAGCATTCAAGGACCACGGTGTCTCCGGAAAAACGGAGTGCCACGGGTGCGAGGAAATTTCCGAGGGAACTTCTGACGAGCCCGGAGGGCCAAGATAAATCGGCGAGCGTATCGATCAGCCTGGAAGAGCGAGCAACCGGGGTCGAGCACTCGGGCCACGGAGAGGCATCCAGATTCGGGAGAGACTTTACGGTCCATCGCTCGTCTTACAAAGCGTAGAATTCCAGCTTCTTTCAGCGGACTAACGAGCCGAAAGGCTGGGGAGGGGGAGAAAAAAAGGAAGAAGGGAACGATTACGGGCGCAACTCCCAGGGAAATGGCACGCTTAAGCGCCCGCGTGACAATGGGACCGTGGCGCGAAGATGATTTTATTTTCGCGTGTACGATAATTGCGCCTCCGGCGGTGGTCGACTGCCTTTTCGGATTCTACATTTTCCGCTACGATTGTTTACCCCGTTTTGCTAGCCCCGTGTTTCGGTTGAACTACATCATTCTGTTCCGCTGCGGAATGCACACACGTATACGTACAGTAGCGGACAGAAGTTTAACCCCTTGACATACAATGACGAGTCTGACTCGTCATTCATTTTACGGGCCACTGTAGACTTTGACGAGTCAGACTCGTCAAGCGCTTTTTTTCGGCGGACGCCGTGCAGTATACAATTAGATTACATAGTTGCTTCACTCGTGCGTCGATTATTATTTTTTAATATTATTTAGATGTTCTTTATTAACAATCAATCTGAATGAAAAATCCAAATTTCAAAATAAAATATACTCTTTCTCAGCCTTCACGTAACCGTTCAGTTGAGCGAAATTAAATGGTATTTTTCGGTCGCATCAAGTTCCATTTAATTCGTATGTCAAGGGGTTAAGACGAGAAGACAATATAAATTGTAGCGCTGTAGAATTTTGATTTATGTTACAATTCACGATTTGGTTTGATGTTGTGGCAAGGTGTATGTATCTTCATAGGGTGGATAGGTGTCTGTTTTTGTCCTTGGTGTTTAGATAATTCAAGATAGGGAATGCATAGTTCTTTCAATGATACTTTCGAATTCGTCACCTGTAATAAACTCATGTAATAGGAAATAGAATCGTTATGTAGTATTAGTATGAAGTGTCTGCGCAGGTTTATGACATATGTTATATTCATTTGAATACTATGATGGTTCATTTCTTATTATTTATTAATTTTACAGATATAAACCCGTTAGTGCATAAAATAATAAAGAATAAAAATAATAGAATAAAAAGTAATTATAATAGTTCAATTGAAATGAGACGATTGAGTACAATAAAGAAATCGATTAAACTTGATTCGAGATTTTATATTTTATTGTAGCGCAGAATTGGTTGGAGTACACAATTAGAGTAACACAACTTTTATGCTTTTCATTCGAAACAAATATACCACGAGTATTGAAATTATTGAAATAATTAATCGTTAAATCAAACAATGAAATTTTTCATTTTTTTAAGCGTCGTTTCTATACGATTCCGCAGATTATTATGATCGGTATTTCGCGAATTAATGCAAACACCTGTTTCATCTCATTTGATTAAAAAAAATAAAAGATACTTTATCGATAATAAAATCAGTTTTAAATGGAAACACAACACGCTATAGCGACTTTTTAACTGAAACATAGGAGTTTCAAATAATCTCCTTGTGTTCACACTAATTCGCGGAATACTGTATTTCATTCAATTCTGTGATAGCAATCCTCGTGTATCTTTATTAATCTTTTTCATCTTCGTTGATTTTCTAAATATTAACATTGCAAAATTCACTGAACGAATATACGAAAAAAATTAAATTAGTATAGCGTGTGTATACAATGCGTACGAATATCCGCGAAAGAAATTTACGATCGATTCTTAGCCGGCGCGTATTTAATACTCGCAAAATTTACGAGCTTTCGAGGGTAATATTATACGTACGCACTATCTAAAGGACGTTTAATTATTACGTTTCGATTAGGCGTGGAATCTTCGATCTTCGCGGCACTCCTCGGTGCACACACACACACACACACACACGGGAACTCGGCGAGAACAAAGGACAAAAGAAATATCGGCGGAGTCGAAGGGCCGAGGGCACAGCGGTCCCTCGCCGCCTTTGGAATTTCGACCTCGCGATTGCATTGCACGCGTAGATCGTTCGATTCGATTAACCCGCGAATGGTGCGTGAGCAACAACACGCGGAAGACATTTCTACAAATTTTTCATCCGCCCCATAATTCTTGCCCTGCAGCGGGCAAAGGTGAATCGTAAAAGAATCTGTTTCTCTTCTCCGGTTGAAATATTTTACGAAATTGCTAACGCGCAGCGTTGGCAAAGAAAAACGGGGAACCGCTCGAAATAATTTCTGTTTATTCATCGGAGGGCCTAAACTCTTTTAATTTCTATACGTAGCAAGGCCGTGAAATTAACACTAGAACTGACGACAATTAAAGTGTACTTATTTGCATAGAAGAGATCAAATCTTTATTTATATCTTCTGCAGAAAATCATAGAAAATTTTGAAAGCCTTACGACAGTGAATTTATAAGACTGCCATGAATAATCATCAACTGGTCATTTTGACTGCCCTGATAATTCTGGTGTTAATTGCATATTCTTTTGTATTACATCTTTTATCCGATTGAAATACAATTGCTATCTATGCATTACAGTAACTGAGTAGAAAAAAATTTTAACAGAGAAATAAATGAATGATAAGTTTACACTTGGGTTTGATCGAAGCATTTAATTTAACCGTTCGATTAACTTTGTACAGTACTACTTAAAACTTCATTATACGTTTGTAACGATTTGAACAAAGTTAATGTAAGCATTTGCAAAGTCCACTAAATGGATTATTCAGAAAGGTTATACGATCATCCGAAAACTACGTAAAACTAAAAAGTACAATCAACGAATCTAAGAACAGAAACTATCTTCTTCCGTGGCAAAAAAAAAAAAAAGGAAAAAGGGAAGTGGAGTAGAGATAATCATGAAAGAGGAATTTTAATTAAAATCCACGGTTATCAGACTAGCGCTGCCGAACAGACGAAGGAACTCCGAAAGAACATCGAAAAATACCACGAATGACGAGCGAACGCTTGGCCCCACCCTTTCACCTTCTCCCCCTGCCCCCCTCTGTAGATCGTCACGCGTATTATTTATTCACGTCACGGTTCACGGGAATCGAAGGATACCATAGGCTGGTAGCTGAAAGGTGCACGAAAGGGAGCGGCAGCTCGACGGGGTGACACCGAAACGAGGGGGAACAAGAGAAAGGGGGAGGACACAACGAGGATACGAGGAGTAATAAGTCGAGATAACGAGCTTTTCGATGCCCCACCCCCTGGCCCCGCAACGGAACGGAAAATTAATTAAGTGACTCCCAAGATTCGCCGAGTATTCTTAACCTTCGAAGACACAATGAACGAAGAAATCGTGCGAGGGAGAGGATCGAGGAACGGACAGGCCATTTCGGCCGATGGTCGAAGCAAGACAGCGGGAGAGAAAGAAAGAGAAAGAGAAAGAGAGAGAGAGGGAGGAGAGGAAGATAGTCCAGCTATCAGGGTCATTAGTTACGGATGTCCCGTCCGAACCGGGACCACTCTCGTCTCGATAAACAGGAGGCCCTACGGTCTCTAGACAGTCGGAGAGAAAAGAAGGCGGCCCAGCGGGGGGAGGCTCCGAAGATAGAGGTAAGAAGAAAAAAAGTAAGCGAAGAAAGGGGACACGCGAGGAGGGGGAGAGACAGGTTAGGGAAAGAAGGGGGCAGAAAGGGCTGGAATAATAATTATAGGGCAGGTAATATAACGGTCAGCGTGCCCGTTATCTGGCACTCTTAAAGTGCACTACGTTGTTTGGAAGATAGGAACCGGAGCCGGGCACCTCTCCCGTTCCTCGTCACCGTCGCTCATCTTCTCGTCTTTATCTACCTCGTCTCGTCCACCAAGTCCGGGTCTCGTTCGCTGACGCGCCTTCGAAATTCTCCGAGCGACGCGGATCGCGCGTCAAGGAATTACGCAAGGGAAGTTCGGCGTGGTTGATCGGAGAAATCTCATCCCCCCCGGTGGTTGGTCGCTCGACCAAGCGAGGATTATGTCCCCGAGGCGTTGTTCGCTCCTCCCTTTGCTTCACCGGCCAGCTACACCGGCAACCGCTGCTGTTGAAGCTGTTAACAATCGGCTAGAACGAGATTATCGAGCGCGACGCGGGAATTCCGAGCAGCTTCGCGATTCCTTCGTGGCTAGCTCGAGGATCGAACGCGGCGCGGAAACGACCGACAGAAGACGCTGAAATTTCCACGTCACGTAACTCTCCTCTCCCTCTCTCTCTCTCTCGATACGCGAACACCGTACACACGTAGGTACATACCAGAGGCGGACACATTCAGGTGGTGCTGGACGCGTTCAGCGTGACGAATCACGGTCGTCGGACACGGACGCGAGCAGGACACGCGTGAAAAGATCCGCGAGCCGGTGTGTCCGACCGTCTTTCAACGAAGATACGAAGAGATTTTCAACGACTTACGGGAGTTGACCGTGAAAGTGGGGGTGGGTTGGGTTGGGTTGGGGGAAAAAAGGTGAGACGGTCTGGATGGACCTTCCAGTGGGCCGGGGTAAGACCCGGTGAAGTAGATTGCACGGGTGTCACGGTTAATCGGATAACTTAGAATCGAAAGCCGGACTTCTGAGCCCTCCGTGAGCCGAATCGCGCGCGTTGCCTCGCCTCTGCGGCGGTATATCTGCCGTCGGTTGCATTATACCTCGTCACGGGGGGATTTTAAGAAATATCGGTACGCCGGCCCGTGGAAATTAATTGCGGCGATAATCTGAAGAGCGATCGCCCGAAGGAATCTCTTTCCCTTCTTACGCTGATAAATGGCTATCCGATAGAAGCCTGACGTCGATAGATCGTTGCACGGGGACGAACTTATAACTGTACTTTGACAACGTTCTGTGAAGGTAATCGAGGTAACGGTAGGTACGATATGATGGCGGAACTAGTTTAAAAAGGTCCGTCGGGGTGCCCCTCCTCTGCGACACGGAAACGTGATTGTCCTTTTAGCGAGGTAAAAACCGTCGATAAAAAAACAACGACGGGAGAAAAAGAGGAGCCGCAATCTTGAGTTTGAAGCCTTCTTCTGCATCTCTCTCTCTCTCTCTTTTTCTCTCGCTGCTTGTCAGCCTTCTCTCTGGGTACGGTTGCAGAGCTGCCTCGTCACTTATCCGTTTGCATGTACATATACGGGGGATGTCTGTATATGTGTGTGTATGTGTGCGTGCACGCGCGAATCCACTCAAGCGGATGGCCACTTTGTGCGTGCGAGAGCGTGAAAATCGCTGCGGCGAGAAAGGGTCGACCCGTAATCCGACGCAATGACGGAAACCATCCAACGAGCCCGGGTGTCCGCCAATGAAAATGATCGAGATCAGGCTGAAAATGCAGCGAACAAAACGGTCGCCAGGAACGCTTATTTCCACGAGAGTTTTCCCGCCGCGAAATCTAGACCGTATGAATAAAACAATGCCCCTCGTTTACCGTCATTTTCACATGCTCGTGGACACATCCGTCGCTCTGCTCCCTTCTTGTGTTCCAACCGCCATCGAGACGCGAAATCGTGCGTTTGTTCGATTAACCATCGGATGTATTAATTAGGGAACTTCTTTTGTCGAGTAAATAAAGCTCTGCTCCCCGATGTCGGTATTTGGCCGAAACAGAGGGAATTGTTGTAACAAAGCGTCTTCGTCCAAAGACTCCGCGTAGAGAGCTCGAATTCCGTCTCCGATGTCGTTAACGAGCCCCCTCAAAGGAACAAAAAAGGGGAGATTTGCGTCGTTTTCTGTCTCGATGATCTCGCAGAAAAAACCTCGGTTTATTCCCTCCCTCCATCGTCCTCTCTCTTCTTTTCTCCAGCAGATAGCACGTTTCCATCGAGGCTGCGCTCTCCACCCTAACCACTCGAGTTTCGGTCGCGTACGACTCGCTTGGAACCTCGTCCTCGTTTCCCCTTGCGAGGACACAGAAGAAGAGCTTCGGTGTCGCGACCAATCACAAAAGCGTCGCGATTCCGCCCTTTTCCTCGAGATCGAATGGACATGCAAGCGGGCAGAATAAAAGCTGGTCGTCTCTTGGGTGTCTCCCTCCATCACCCAACCCTCACAGCAACAAGTGCACAATTTTCTCAACGTTGCAGTTTTCGTGAAGTGAAGCAGATGAACGGCGTTCGATCGCGTGAATAGTAACCACGACGAAAAGGACCTCCGGTTCGCTCGTCTCGATCCCCCTCCGCAGTTCCTGGCCAAGGCAAAGAAAACGCCTCGTTTGTTTGACACTGTGCAACGGTAAAAAAATCGCGAACGGGCACGTCCGAAAATTACATTCGCTGGATGCCGAGGCGGAGGCGAAGGAACCTGCCAAAACGAGATCAGGAAACTGCCAGTCAGCTCGTTTCGACGAGTCATCCCGGAGGAGAAGAGAGAATTGGCGACTAGAACGGCGATGATCGTTGCCAATTTCTACGAGCTCGTGCTCGTAATGGTGTTTCTGAGGGTGGTTTCAACGGATTAATTGTTTTTATTATTATATATATATTAAACAAAATTATATATTATATATTATACAAATGTACAAAATTATACATTATATATTAAACAAAATTATAAAACGGATATAATAATTAATGACACAGAATGTTCCGCGAATAAATCACTTTCTCACATATAACCGCCCCCTCTAATGTATGTAATCTCTCTTTTTACCTTTTTGAAGTTCGTTTACCTATAATCGTCATAAATGTTGTTATTCCTGCTCTTTCTCAAACCATATCGTACACACAAATTGTATAGATTATACCACGCCACATTCATAACACAAATATTCGTTTCCACGAACTTCAGGCTCCTTTCGTACACACGTATTAAAGTTAAGATAAAATAGTGGAATCAAACACCACGACCCACCCCCTGAACGTTATATTTATTTCTGTTCTTTTGTTTTATAAAATCGATCGTCTCCATGTTACAACCCTCGACTGAACTCCGTCGCTTTCATTCAAATTTTCCTTCGTTGACAGCAGTCTAGAAAATGCTTAATGCATGGCATTCTATGAATCGGCTCACCTCGACCGATCATCCGCTAACACACGCGTCACGCTCATTCTTCAATGGGAACATCACTCATCTTCGCATCATACCATCGCAAATTCTATGACAACCAATATCACAGTTTCTTCCGTTGAGCGAGGATGAGAACATGAAATGGGTCACGAAACCGGTTCCCGCGTTTTCTGAACGTTGGCCGTCCCATTGTTCGACGGAAGTTTCGCCGGCGAGGCCCGATTTTAATGCGGCTTAGCGCTCGAATCAATTAACCTCTCGCGCTCGCGGCTTCCCCCGAAGCTGCATGGAAGTATCGAGTTTCGCGCCAACTTACTCGAACAGATTACGTCAGCGAAACAAATTTCGCGCGGATAATATCGGACTTGTTTTCGCGAAGTTCGCGGATCGTTGCGAGCGCGTTCCGCGTTTGCTTTCGGGGAAACATCGTTGAGGTTGTTTTTACGAGCTCTGAAACGATCTGTCATGATCATCCGCGAGATTCTGCGGTTCCAGAGTTCGAAAACAGCCAATTTTACTACTCTGATATCTACGTATTTTAGTGAATGGCTGTTTAACCTTCCGTACACTGTACCAGAGTCATGAATATTTTGTGATTACCCACACAGTGACGAAGTTATTTATGTTAGTCGTAAAGTGATACACACGCGCGCACACACACACAACATAAATCCATAACAAAAGATGCCAGAACAGATGGCACAGGTCAATTTCTTATAACATCTTGTACAATGTCGATAAGAGTCAGAAATGACTCTGGCACGGTTCTGAGTTTCAGTACTCGGAGGGATAATTCAACCTTTTGCCAACGCGTAGGTTACGTAGATGATCTCCAAAATTCCGTAACAATATTTTACGCTCCCAAGGCAACATCGACTTGGACTGCCTAACCAAAACCTAACCCTAATGATAAACCTAAGGCAAGGATTATCCCGAATCGAAAACAACCCTTTCTAGCATCCTCCCATCCACATACAAACACGTCCCTACAGAGGGATCCTAAATTCTGTGCGTTCGTTTTAACAGTGAATTCTCAACAGCTGATCTGTTCCTAATCCTTTCTCCCCCAGCAACCTTCAAAATTTCCCATGTTTCGCGAGCCATACGATCGATCACGTCTTCATCCCCCGCTTCTTCGACTCCAACAGCTGTAAACACACTACACCTCGGCATCTCGAATTCGAGCAAAGAACAGCCGCGAGCGATCTGCAAGGAGGCACACGCGGAGACATCGAGGCACTCGAGACGTCGTAAAAATATCAGCGTCCCGTCCAGTGTGTCGGATGGGTTTTCTCGACAAGAGAAAATCCGTCTGGTAGACAAGAAAAGTGGCGCGATACCGGGTACACCGGTCCGGATAATCCGGGACCGTGCCGGTGGATTTTCAAGGGTCGCGCGCGGCTTGTATCGGTACACTTCTCTTCGTCTCTGTCCGGAGTCGTCTCCACCCCCGTCGGCCACTTCTCCGCAGAGGGCCGGGAATGGGTGTAACACGGGCTGCCACGGTGCCACGGCCCGAGGGGTGGCGGGCAATATTTTAAAACAGCCGCGGATCTGTTGCGAACAGAGAATCTCTCTCTCTCTCTCACTCACTCTTTCTTTCTTTCTTGGGGAGAGTGCGCGATGCTGAAGGACTAGCTGTGCGACTCGTAGAAAGAGGTGGGTCCGCGCGAACAGAGGAAGAGTAGGGAACTTGGGGTGAATGGGGGGGAGGGGAGAAAGGGAGGGCGTGCCTGCTGTTGTTATCTTGCTTGTTCCCGGGGATGAAATATCGACTGGCAGTTTCAGGCCTTCTTCCACTGTTCTTGCTTCTTCACCATCGTCTTCTTCTGCTTCTTACTCTTCTTCTCCCTGGGCACTCGTACTTGTACACTTCAAGAACAGCCCCTTCAAGCGCACAAGTAATTCCCGTCCCTTTCGTTACGAAACATCGCTGTGAAAGCCGACACGTTCCACGATGTCCGCCGTCGTGTACCAACCAGGATCGCGTCCTGGTCGGTCTCTCTCCCATTTTTCGGGAAGGGACCTGCGTGACGGCGGGTACGTCTCGTCCCGGCGACGTACCATTACCATGCATTGCCGACGGACCCCCATCGATCACTTTCAACCGTCCTGGATGCAGGTAACTTTTCTGGAAAGCGATCGACTCGCGGAGAAAAAGATAAAACGAGGCCGCCCGATGCCGCGTGGCGAAGGCGGAGGAAAGAAAGGACGATAAAAAAAAGGGTGGCGGGATCGGGAGACGTGGAAGAGGTGAAGATAACGCGAGCAATCTTCTTCCGGGGGTCGCTTCTCGCTCCCGATCGATCGAACGAATGGATATTAGTCGGAGCCAAAATGCGGCTTCGTTTCTTACGCTTCCGAACGCGGGCACAGCCTCGCTGCAACAATGGACGAGAAGAGTTCATCGACCGGCGTAACAAAGAGGAAAAATTGAGCCGCGATACCTATGGATTACCTAGGGTAGCGGAGAAAAGTTTAAGACCAAAGAGTCGAAGGAATTAACCCTTTCACTTAATAGAAACTCGCGTTAGAAATATGTGCAGCGCGCGTGGTTTCTGTATATACGTTTTTCTAAGTCTTAAATAACAACTGTGCTGAATAAAACAATCATTGCTCTAATGTAATAAGTGCATTGGCGTTTTTAATACGAAAAGACTTACAAAACTATTAAAATACAGAATATATTTGGATGCCACATATATGTGGCGCTCGAAACGAATGGCTTAAGCTAACTAATTTATAAGAAATAGCATGATAAACAAAATTTGCGTTCTGTGCTAATCAATAAATAATGTTCTATCATAATAACAATAGAAATGAATCTACAGACAATATTTGCAGACCATCAAACTATGTTCTACGTGGTCCTCTAGTCTTAAACTTTTGTCCGCTACTGTACCTATATTACCCGAGTCTATCCGTGGTTCTTACACGGTCGCCAGCTATCCGCTTGTTTTTGGCGAAAAAAAAGGAAGGACCGTATACATTAATTTATGCATACACCACGGTTACGCGCGATTATTCTATTTTCCCGACACGGTGCGCGCAAACACCGACGCGGTCGTGTTCAAAAAGGGATTCGAAAAACCCGTATTAACTCGCGACGGCGCCGTGCACCGAGGCGTTCGGAATTAAAAACGGGCCTGGGCACGGAAGGGGATTAGCGCGTGGTAATTTTTAATTAGAAAAACCGAGCCCCCTCCCGCGGCGGTAACGTTTTACGTGCGACGAATTAATCGCCGCCGCAGTTTTAATTAGGCCCGCGCCAACCGCCGAAACTCGCGCGAATCGGACGCTATTTATTTTATAAACTAACGACGATTAATCAGCCGGACGAGCGGCCGCGCCAGCAGCTCTATTTATTTACACCGTCGTGTCGCCCCGGCCGATATTGGCTCCGCGATAACATAAACGTTACAATGAGATCGGCGATAGCCGCGCGGTGTCCGCGATAATAACCCTGGCGAGCGATATAAATTTCAGGCGATCCCGTCAAATCCCGATTTCGAACGGAAACCGCGGATTTGTCGGGCAAATTGAAACGCGTGTGCGGCCTGGGCGACGGTGGAATTATTAACGTCGTCCTGGAGACTGCCGGAACCACGAAACCGGAGTATAATGCGCCGGCAAGTCGAAACGTCTGCCGGATTATGTCGTAATCGCCGGATGAACTGTCTCGCGAGAACGCAATCTCTGGGCCGGATCGATTTGACGTCTCGGTGATCTTGTCGGGAAATGTCGCGATGGAAGGGTGCCTGGCTGAACCAAATACAGAGCGTGTTACCGTAGTCGATTGAAATTAACGCTTTATCGACCGGGAGCCTATTAATCGACTTTTTTCGGACTTAGTGTGTAAATCTTATAACGTTCCCCTTTACGAAGATAACACGTTTCAGAACGATGTCATATGCATACTGTAAAGAAATAACCCTTTGCGCTCGAGAGGCGACTGTTAGTCACCAAATGATGGTTTCGCAAATTTTCAGACCTCAGTTAGTTTATTTATTAATCAGGTTAGACAGTCATATATGTCAATTTTATTATACCATTTAACTAAATTAAATGACGTTTAAATCCCTTTCGGTACGTACTATTG
Source organism: Tetrapedia diversipes (assembly GCA_033822845.1). NCBI lineage: Eukaryota > Metazoa > Arthropoda > Insecta > Hymenoptera > Apidae > Tetrapedia > Tetrapedia diversipes. The sequence goes on along the minus strand of JAOPTO010000740.1, from coordinate 538,306 downwards.
AATTTTTTTTATTGGAAATGGGGCTTTATATTACTAAATGAAATACACTTTTATTTAAAATATTTTAATACTTTATTATATACCACGAGAAAGATGCAACTCTGACCGAACCTCACAATCTTTTTGTCGTGAGACTAGTAAACGCAATTTCAAATTCCTTTAGCCCCTTTGTTTTGTATCTTAACCTTTTCTTACTTTCTAAATTGCCAGATGTGGCTTGGGTTCTTAGAAGAAACTCTTCAGGAAGTACGTCAAGAGAAAGCTGATTTGTGGTTAATTCGTGATTCGGTGATATTTCTGTATTCAGTTTCCAACACTTTCAATTAATCAATTCAATTGATATATTGATATCGACAATCAAAATTACCAGTGATGTTTGAGCTAAATAAAGGATACAGTGAAATAAAAACGTGTTTTATTAATTTCGCCAGCCACGGTATTCATTAGCTGGAACGACAAATAAATCAATAGTATTATTCCTTTTGTCTGAATTTAGTAGAGCTACTTCAACGATTGTAACTCTGGCGATAGGTTTCAATAAAATGAAATGAAACAAAGTAGAGGAATGGCTCGTGAAAAGAATTTGTTTGTTAGACTGGACAATAAATTATAATCAACAGTGGCATTTTTTCCGTCCGATTGTACTGGATTTCGACAGTCGCATTGAGAAACGATACCAGATAAACAAATAAAATATGTAGGATTGAAAGTTCAACAAGCGGAATTGATTTCGTTGGAATTTCTACGCGAAAAATCCGCGTGAAATTCAAAAAGCACCAAAAAAAAAAAAAAAGAGGAAGTCGTGCAAATTAGAACAGTTGAACGAATCACAACAGTTAGTTGTCCACGGAACAACAGTTACAAACGCGTTCCCTATTTACGTTAGGTTCGATCCCTAAGCACGTCCCATTCATCAGCGTCCTCTCCTTTCTTTTCACTCCGAAAACAAACGCGGCCGTCCTAGAACTGGTTCCTATACTCCGTCCAACGAAACGAAACAGTAAACATAAACAACAAATTCACGTGTTCAATGCCACGGCACCAGTTAAAGGTCAATTTATATTAATCAATTGAATTGATATATTAATGACAACAATCAAAATTCCCAATGATGTTGGAGCTAAATAATTTATGTTATCCGTTCAAACACGTTCTGCTTACAGCGCTTCAAAGGAAATGGAAAAGATATGCGATGGCGCGTTTAAATGGATAATATAAATTGGCCTTTAAACGGTTGCTTTTTAAGGGTGAATTTTTAGTGGTTTCTTATCCACGTGATGGTCCTCATGAAAAGTCTTAAGCGTAATTTCAGCCATCGTAATACTATCTCACAATGAACGTACACCTTAAGTTTAGACACTTATCCAAAACGGATTTCGAATAGCAGCTTCTTAATTCCTCTATATTTTGGGATACCTAAAATTGTGTGCGTCGGCCACGTCCTACGCACGTGTCGATCGCGTCACGGTCCACAGTCGCATAATAAATATAGACGTCTTCGAGAGAATGCCATAGTTTTCCAGGATTTAGACAATTACGACACGAAGGTTTTAGGGGAGTTCGGAACATTGACATATTCTTACAAATTTGGGTTTTTATATACAGTTTCGGCTAGGAGTGGGGAGTTTTTGGTGATACAAGGATTGGCGATTCAAAGATTGACGATGAGAAACAGGGTTATAAGTCCGAAGGTTCGGCAAACTCATCGGTTGAATTCACAGTGTTATCGGTAATTCAGGACGATGAGCAACCTTATCCGCAGGGTTGACATATAGCGATGGTCATTGTGTCGCAAGGCTAACAAATCAACCTCTGGTGGTACCAGTCTCCAAGTCATACTGGTTATACTCTTCGTGGCTCTTCCCAATAGGGTCTTGCACGCCATGGCCTGGGTGGTCCAACGTCTCAGGCACCTCGGGTTCGTCAAGCTCGTACTGCGGCCACCTCTAAACCGCAGCCCCAGAGGGGTGGCTGGGTTGACAGTCGCGTGAAGTTGCCGTGTCCACTGTCCCGTCTCGTTGAACCGACTACAGTGAAACAAACCCTCCGCTCGCCTCGTCAACCGCGCCACCGTACACCGGCGACAAAGCAAGGAGCCCGGCCCGCTTGGCAACGAGGAGAGGAGATCCCGAGCGCGCGGCACCGCGTCGCGTCGGTGTCGTTTATCCGCGCCGGGAGGCCGCGCAGAAATAAAAGGCGTCGATCCGCGAAATATCCCGCACACCGTAACGCCGTGCCATTGTGCGCGGCTGGATTTAACGTCGATGCCGCGCGCGAGTGTCACGGAGGTTCGAGGAAATACGAGGGTTGCAACGAGAACGGGAAGGCAGAAAGAGAGGAGAACGAAGGAGGGATTGGGGGAGGGGGGGATGAAGAAGGCGAAGAAAGGAAGGAAGGTGGTGTGACAATGCGATCTCAGCTCCGATACGGAATTGTCGGCGGCTCCGGGTATCGGGGGGAGGGGTGGGTACCCTTTCCCTCCAACTCGTGAAATGAGCATAAGATTCTTCGGTTATTTCGCCAGCGAACAAACTGGCAGAGGCCTTCGCGAGCAATCCCTCGCCCCTCCTCGAATCGTGCCCCAAGAGCGTTCCAAATATCTCTGTCGGCCCTCCCCCCCCCCCCAACATCCCGTCTTCATCCCCTCGATCGTTTTCGGCGATGCACCTTTTGACCCTCGCCCAGACCTCTCCTCGTACTTCTCACATTACTCTTTTCGGCTGTCTCGTCTCGTTCCGTTCCCTTTTTCCCGTTCCCCCTGGTGACCGTTCGCCGTTCCCCGACCTTGCTGTCGCGTAAGTTATTCGGCGTCTTCGCCTGGTCCGCGCGAGATCGCGCGTGCACGCGAGCCCGACCGGCGATTTATCGGACGAGATGTTCGGCGGAACGAGCCGGGGATGTTTCTTCATTTGGGAACGGACGACGGAAACAGACGATCCCAGCTGCGTTTCCGCGCTCGTTCTTCGGAGGTTGTTGCGGTGAAATGGAGAAATCGTTAAAAAATGAAATGTAGTCGACGATAGAAGCAAAGGAAATTGGTCTCTCAGCAATTTCATCGCAAAATCAGCCTGTTCTGTCCCTTAATTAAAGGTTAAATTATTCCTCTCGTTGCGTGGATATCCCATTAAAAATTCCGTCGATTAAAATATCATTTATTAACGACGAATCGAGCCACGCGTCCGTAACGGTGGAGTGTGACGTCGACTAAAGCGAAGGGGAAATAATTTCACTCAGAGGGGGGGATAGATTAGTGATATCACGGTCTGTATCCATGAATCGAAATCAATAGAACAGTAGAAACTGCCGTATCCGAATAACCGAATAACTCTACACACAGCTACTTGCATATAGTAGCGAACAAAAGTTTAAGACTAAAAGGGTCGAAGAAAATAAATTAATTGAAAAGAAACAATAGAGTAAATAAAATCTGTCTTCTACGCTAATCAATAAATAGTGTTCTATCATAATGACAATAAAAATGGATAGATAAACATTATTTGCGAGCTGTAAATTTATATTTGACATTATTCTGTCGGCTTAAACTTTTGCCCACTATTGTATGTCAAAAAGCTTCAGTAACTTTATAGGCAAAAAAATATTGGATCCTTAAGTACCCAAACAAACCGTCAATTTTGTTGATTTCTCTTCGAATAAATAAAGTTTAACGCAATAGAAAAAGCGATCTATCTATTATCCGAAATTTCTATTATCCGACCAATTTTGTCTCCCTATCAGTTGGAATAGAATGTCTCTGTTGTTATTGGGAACCGGTTGCTCGATTCGTGCGATCGTATCGATGGAAATTTGTGTCCCGACATAATCGTATCTGGTCGAAGCCACGTTCTAATTGACGTTGAAATTTGATCGGGATGATTAATCGCCGGTTGATATAAATAATGTCCGTAACTAATCCGCGCAACCATTGATCGATCTGAACGGTGTCATATTTCGGAGTGCTCTATTAGAACCGCCGTCGTACCTTTTCCCTTCGATGTACACTCTATTCCGATCGCTCGCATTCATCCGGTAAACGATATCTATTTCAGCAACTCGAAATTCAATACCGATCCCTTTTCGAGTGCCATAATCGAAATCGTCCGATAACGGGGGAAACTCTCCCCGCAAGATCGTTCTTACCACGCGGCTCGCCGAATGGAGATCGACCTCTAAAAAGGTCCATTCGATAATTACCAATACCACTGATAGCTTCGTTTATTCATCCCCCGTTGCCCTTCCGTTGCTCTAACTCCATTACACGGGTCGTTCTCTATTTATCGTGAACCTCTCGGGGTTTCGAACGGCCGGCGATCTCGAATCGTCTTCGACATTCAACGCTGGACCCTCGACGGGTTACGCGGATTTTACGAAATTCACGGAAATCGCCTTCGAAAAAAAAGCTGGCCCGATAATCAACCCTTGCGCCGTAAGCACGAGCACGATGGTCCCTTGACGAAAAACCTGGCGGGAGTTATATCGAGTTCGACCGATCGTTCCCAAACTATTTTCACCGGTTGTTGCATAGAATCGGGCGAATCTGCCAGCCGAGGAATTTTCGATTCAAGTGGAACGCTCGATTCCGTTGAATACAGCCGCGTATTCACCTAATTCCTGCCGTTGAAGGACCGTTCGTGTTGCCGGGCTGGCTAGTCATAGACTAGAATACAGTCTGTCACAAAAGTCTTCGTACTTACGTATGCCAAGCTTGAAGCGGAGGAGGAAGCTTGTAAAACTTGTAATGATGATTAGTCGATGTTTTAGAATTTTATTTTTCAAAATTAAAATTATATTTCTGAAGGCGATGGTGTTTTTATACTTTCGATTTTGAGGAAAATTTAGAAATACAGTGAAAGCAGAGGTCTACTATGAATATAACTTAAAAATAGTTACCATAAGTATATTAAAATCAGCAGAACTTGAAATAGTGATAACCTAAAAATAGTGATTTTATAGTTTTGATTCGCTTATATTCTCCACTAAACATAAAGAAACATCAAAATCTTCTATTCTTCCTAATTATAGCTGATAAACGGGTCAAAGTCCGTAAAGTGTTCAAAATGCTCGTTCCCACTTTTAACCCTTAACACTCTTACTTTTAAGCGTAAATATCGACCGGCAACTCCAACTTATTCTCGTCATATTTAAACTTGCAAGTTTTTAAGTGTTAATGCTACAATGACGTGTAAATAATAATAATAATATTAAAGTCATTCAAAACAATCTTTATTCATTTTAGAAATAATATAATTTTAATTACAATATTTATATTATTAATTATATTAGTGGTACTTGAGAGGCATGCTTGAAGCCATAAGGGTGTAGAATTTATTTGTGGGTCAAGCTTATAGTAACTCTTATATATAGTAAGAGTGGGGGTTTGCCAACATCGAATGTTCGAGAAGGCCTCCTTTTTACACATTAGGATAAACCACCGTCGAACATTCGAGAAGGCCCTTTCCACGCACCTGCGCTATACGCTAGGACCCAACATGCGCGACGAACAAGTGACGAACGCCACACACACACACACACTCATCCCCATCCATTCTTTCACTGTATAATTGTAAATTTGCCACGTCTACAAGGGTTAATACTTCAAATTCTACAACTATTAGGTTGGCAACTAAATGATTGCGGATTTTTTCGATAAATGGTTTTACCTATTTTACCTAACCTATATTGTTTTCTTGTTGCTTGGACTTCCACCTTTAATTAGTAAATAAATTTTATCGATTATTTATTTAGTTTCGTTTTTATCCCAATTTAAAAATAGGAAAACAAAACGCACGTTTCAAACATATTTTATTGTATTTCCGAAAAGGCAGGAATGCACTGCAAGCATACAAGAAATTGTGTGCCATATATGGGGATGAAGCCTTGAAAGAAAGGCTTTATTTATTTATTTCATTCCATGCAGAATTACTTAAATCATAAAACTTTTAATAACGCTGATGATGTAAAATCTTATTTAATTCAATTTTTTGCTGGTAAAGATTTGAAGCTTTATGAACATGGAATTATGACATTGTCTGAAACATGGCGAAAGGTCATCGACAAAAACGGATAATACTAAATTTAATAAAGTCATATCTTCAAGTAAAGATTTTGCATTTTCATTCTTATTTAAAATCCGCAATTACTTAGTTGCCAATCCAATATATACGGACTCTCGTGATCGACTGTACATTTGGTAATTCCAATTCCGTCGGTTAGCGCTTTCCACGGTCTTGGCAGGGGTGGAACAGAGGCAACGCTGAATGTTTAAGGAACCTCGGTCCCGGTGTATCTCGTTGCCTTGTTCGCGAGTAACGCTTTCTCCCAAGGCGGTTGTAACTGACCCCGACGAAAAGGACTTGATCTTATATATACACACCACGCGCTAACGTAAGTGCAACACCTATCCCCCGCGTGCTGCCGAACTTCCACCGTGAAATTTGCCGTCTTCCTCCTTTTTTCCTCCGCTTTTCGGTATCCTCGCGGGAAGCATACCGCGGAAATTGCGCGGCGAGATCGAGCCCCGACTTCTCTGTTTTGTTTCCTCGTAGAATCTTGGGGAGAGAAAGGTGGTTTCGAAAATCAGACTTCCTATAAATCGATACACGTATGCGACGTTGATTTTCTGTTATTGGAAAATTTATTTCGTCGTTGAATATACAGCGTATTCAAATCTTTGAGAATTTGTAATTCTATTCGAGACAGTTGATACGACGAGCTTTCCGGTGATGGATTTTTGGAATTTTTAGCTATTGCAATTTTAGAATTGAAAAGGATTTTGAGCATGAACGATAGGGTGAACTAAGGACGTTTAAAAGTTTTGGTCGTATGTAAATTAGTGGTACAACAATTTGTGGCGCAGGCCAAAAAAGTGATCAAAAATGTAAGAAATACGCATCTCGCCATAAAAGCAATATGAACCTTTACACTGACTTGATACAATCGAATAAAATAATTGATGAAAAATGGATTACAAGATAAGATAGATACTTGAACAATAAAGTTTTACGATGGGTTAGTAAATTAATAAATACTTGTAAATAAATGTAATAAATTAATAAGTACATAACGCGTTATTGTCAGTACACGATTAAAGAGTGCAGCACTATACCTTGACCGCTACAACATAAAATTCCAATAACCGTGTCGCTATCGGCTCGTATTTTCCCCGTTCTTTCCAGCGTCAAAACGTTTCAACGCGTCCCACTTAACCAGGAGAACCTAACATGACACCAGCCCGGAACCAGGAATAAAATGCGGAACGACGTCGCGCAGCTTCGCTTAACGTTTACCAGGAGAAACGTCGCGCGTCTAATTCGATTATAAATAAAATTTCATTTTTAATCGTGCCGTCGCCGACTTGCTGCGGGCCAAGAACGAAAGTCGAGGACGACATCGAATCGTCGCGTCGTCCAAGCAAGGAGCCACCCCGTGCCGTTCGCCTCTATTAAATTAGCCGGTGCCAGCGCGAGTAAAAACATGGCCGGTAACCTCGTTAACGGACGTTCAATAATGAATCAAAGACGGCAAGTTGGCGTGGCCGGTTGGAAAACGGAATGGGTCGTCTCTTCGTGGCGTCGCGCTCGTGTCACGCTCCACAGTTACACGATGTAGACGTTTCGAGGGAACACCGCAGTTTTCTAAGATTCAGACAATAATGACGCGAAGGTTTCAGTAGAGTTCACAACACTGGTTTATTTTTACAACTTTTGGTTTTTATACACGGTTTGAGCTAGGAGTGGGGAGTTTTTGGTGGTACAAGGTTTGGTGATTCAAGGATTTGTGATCCAAGGATTGGTAATTCAAGAATTGCTAGTTCAAGGATTGGTGATTTAAGGATTGATGATTTAAGAATTAGTGATTCAAGAATTGGTGGTTCAAGAATTAGTGATTTAAAAATTGGTGGTTCAAAGATTAGTGATCCAAGGATTGGTGATCCAAGAATTGGTAATTCAAGAATTGGTGGTTCAACGATTGGTGATTTAAGGATTAATGATTTTGGAATTGGTGATTCAAGAATTAGTGGTTCAAGAATTAGTGATTCAAGAATAATTAGTGATTTAAGAATTGGTGGTTCAAAGATTAGTGATCCAAGGATTGGTGATTCAAAGACTGGTGATGAGAGGCAGAGTTATCGAAGTTCGACGGTTCGGCAAACTCATTGGCTGGACTTACAGCATTATCGATGATTCAGCGCGATGAGCAACCTTATCGGCTTGGTTGACACTCGCCCGGTTCACAATGTTGCGATCAGCTAAGAGGAGAAAAACCTTTAAACCGATCGTATAATTAAATCTCTCGCGCTGCTCCCTCCGGGTCCACCCAGGCCGACATCCTCTTCGTCGTCGTCGTCGTCCTCCTCCTTTTCTTTCGCGCGTTTCTTCCGCAGCCCTCGTTTTATTTCGCGGCCGCTCGCCATTCATCCGCCTCCTTCGCACTTCGCCCTCCACGCCCAGTGGAACCGGCTTCTTGAAATAATGTAAAGCACCTCTTTCAAGCCGGAGCCACCCTCGTCTACGCCGCCCGGCCCTTGTCCCTTTTTTTCCCGCCCTCCTCCCCGTTCGACCGCGTTCGCGCACCTCTGAAGATCTGAATCTCTTCTCCCTCGCCACGGTCCCCTACCTCCTTCTTTCTCTCGATTGCTTGCGCGGTGGTTGCGGCTACCTCTGCTTGCTCCTCGCGTCGGACTGCAAATTTCTTCCAGCCTGCTCGTGGTTTGGCCATCCCCTTCCGACGATTACAGAGCCGACACTTCGGTGGTCGCTAAGACACGGTGTCTCGTAGAGAAATTAGACCGACGTTCTTCGAGGGTTGGACGTGCGAGCCCCTGCTTAGGGAGCTTTTTGGGAAACGGAAAGAGAGGGGGAGGGGCGAAGGGACAGAGGAAAAGCTAGATAAGACTGCATGGAAATTAAATTGTAAGATTCGCGATAACAGAAGCTACGCGTTGCGAGGTGTAAGGGGTCTCCTTGAATCAACTAAGCGGAGTCGGAGGAACGCTTATAGTCTCGGTGCCGTTAGGCGGTTGTGGGAACTCTTTATGTGACTTTTGCAGGATGATTTGAAGTTAAATAGGGGAAAGTTTCAAGCGCAAGTTGAGAGTGCACAGATAGATCTATTGTAAGAAGATGAACTTGCTTAGATGGTACGCTAAAAGATTACGACTAAATTTCTGTCTTTGCTCTCTTTAACGTTTTGATGTTGCAATAAAACGAAGTTGAAAATTGGTACTAATTTTTGACACTTAAATAGTACAGATACGTATGTTATAATTACTAATATGTAACTTCAATTTTTTCAAATACTTATAGTTTTAATACAATGTAATTGCATATTTTAATTATTTTGTCGGAAATAAAATACGTCCTAACGGATTAACAAAAATTAATCTCCTCGAAGAAATGTTTATGTTATACACTGAGGAGGTTTCTAGGAACGGGTCGTGTTTTATCCTAACCACGCTGCGTGTAAGAATTAGAAAACCCTAACGAACTGTGTCCTTTAGCCTCTTCTACCCATTCGAATCTTGCCTCTCACACGAAAAGTAGTACAAAAAGATATACCTTCCTTTGGAAATGAAATTGTGGTAAAAGCTTAAAAAAAAGTTATCTAAATTTCTTCCTTTTTAACCCATAATCTCCCATATATTTTAATCATTTTCTAGTCATTTCGATTCAATTCTATATTCCGTTTCCACTCAGTGCGAGATTTTATTATTTTCATTGCACATTGTCATCGAATATTACGACGTGCTATTCAAAATGATAAACGAGCGTTTCCAAGTATTAATTTCGCGAGGAAAGAATCCGCTGGATGAACAATGTATTCGGCCAGGTATGCGGCGCTGAAGTTTCTTGCACGTGTATCCTTGAACGGCTGGAGCATGTTTGACACGTTTCGCTTGAGGTGAACAGCTACCGTCCCGCTGGCTTTGCAACACGTATTCGGCGTTCCTAGCCTAATTACAGGGCCGGGGTAGCCGTGAGCACCTGCGTCTTCTCCCGTTTCGTTTTCGTACCTTCCGTAGCCCGCATCCGTGACTCTTTGGCGCGAGAAACGAAGCCACGGTAACGTGATCTCGCCACTTTCGCGTCGCAGAGAAACGAGTCGGATTTCTTTCGACCGTGTGCAGCCCCTCTGAATCGTCTCGAAACGCCTCTGTCTAGGAACTTTGAAACGAATAAACGTTCGCGCGGATATGTGATTACGTTTCGATTGAAATTTAAGTTCGCTGAACGCGAAGAACGTTGAAGGTTGTAAAACAAACCGAAGTTTCTTTTATTCATTTGTTTGTTCGAGTTCAACAGACTTCAGTTTCAAATGAATTAGAAGCTTTAAAAGGCGTAATCGTAATTTGTTGGTGGAAAATTGAAGCTTATGATTGTTTGGTATAAAAGTTGGGGAGATAATGCAAATAAAACTTATTTGTTTATTTAGTTGCGCTTAACGAGCTTAAATTGCAAGCAAAGCAGTATGAAATAATTGAAATTAGTTTGTTAAGCAGATCACGGAAATTTTAAAGATAGTTGCAGCTCGATAATATTTTTGTATTAAAAATTTGTTGTGTACAAAAGGTAGAGGATAAAACAAATCGAAGAACACTTTTTCTCCTCAGAGGGGACATCCGACCACAGAAGCTTGTCACTAGAACTTCCGACAATTATACTGTACTTATTTGCATAGAAGAGATCAAATTGAAAATTACATGAAAAGATATTGAATACTTAGAAAACAAATATTTATTCATACTTTCTGCAGAAAATCATAGTAAATTTTGAAAGCTTTACCATAGTTAATTTATAAGGCTGCTATGAATAATCACCAATTGATCATTTTGACTGCTCTGGTAGTTCTAGTGTTAAAAAGTTGAATTTTTAAAAATGTGCGAAAGTCGAGGGGCGCCTGCAGATGTACAAGAAATGTCCGTAAATCCAGTGTTAAATAAGAATTCTGTTTCATTCAGTTTTATATCCCGTTTCCTCGAGTATTCCTTCGACTCCAGCCTGTCCAAAATACCACAAGAATGCAATGGTGCCGTGACTCCGGCCTTCGTTCTCTGCGTTGCGTGCCGCATCGAACGTTTCTGTCCCGATAACGCTCCCTTCGTTCGCCGATTCCCTGGGAAAAGAACAGGAAACACGCCGCGATCCTCCCGCGATCTCCGCCTGTTCCGTCTCGATCTCGATCTAAACGTAGCACCTCGGTTTCCTCGTGCGCGGTCGATCCAAGCTGAAGGCAATATTCCGTCGACCTCGTTGAAATGAAATTAACTCTTATTGCTCCAAGAGTGCCTCTCAAGCACCACCAATATAATATAATAATATAAATATTGTAATCAAAATTATATTACTTCTGAAATGAATAAATATTGTTTCGAATAACTTTAATATTAATACTTAAAAGTCGAAATATGACGAGAATAAGTTGGAGTTGCCGGTCGATATTCACACTTAACCCTTTGCACTCGAGAGGTGGTTGTTAGTCGTCCGATGATACTGACTTCAAAGATTTTCAAATGCAAAACACTTGCTAATATTCGCCTATATTAAATGTCATTTCGTTTAGTTAAATGATATACTAAAATTTACACACATGACATATTTAACCTCTAAGTCTAACTATGGCGACCTTCCTGCCCTCACCACTAGGAGGGATCGACCGACGATCTTTCTCGCAAGTGATCGAGTCCGCCCCGGTTTCTGTGTGTATGAATTCCGACTTATCCCTTCCTATTCCTGTGTCTAAGGCATGGGCCAGCTAGGTAGCCTTATTAATGAATCCCCTAGCAGGTCCCGAACGAAACACCGCTTTCCCATTCCTTTTCCATCTCATTCCTTCACTTACCAACAACCACAATTTCCCAAAAATTTGCCGAACCATCATTTGGCGACTAACAGTCACCTCTCGAGCGCAAAGGATTAAAAGCAAGGATGGTTAAGGTTTAAACGAGACGTGTATGCACGCTTATTCGCGTGTACACCTAAGCCACCGCGAACAGCACCGGTGTCACGGAGCGGAGATGTGACAGAAGTTTAAAGGATTAAATTATACGGATCGACGACTTCGAGCTGCTCCCCTGGATCCGCGTGATCGATGAATCAATCGCTACGTCGGTCGAGTCAGAGAAAGCCAGGAGCGAAGACGCGGATTGCCGGCGCGCGGATAAAATTTTATCGCGGATACGTGACCGAACCAGTTACCAGAACAGTCTGTGCGCGTGCAATTTCGCTCTCAGGAAAACGGAGAGACCGGGGAACTATCTGTCCCGTCGATCGAACCTCGCGACGCGTCCCGCGATCGTTAAACCGCGTCCTCGTTGCTGTATCGGCATCTGGTCGTTCGACAAAGTCGCTTGGCAATACCAAATGAGCAGTAATGGCGATCGAAACACTTCGAAAGCACTTTGAAAGCATCGCGCGTCATAAACGCTATTGGAGATTGTTGGGTTAGAAAGAGGAAGTATTAGGGATGGGGTTTTTATATTGCTAAATGAAATAGACTCTTATTTGTGAAAATTTTTGATATTTTATTAATAAAACTTTCGTTCTTTATTCCGTTCAAAGTTGCATTTTTTTTATTATTGGAAATAGGGTTTTATATTGCTAAATAAAATAGACTCTTATTTGTGAAAATTTTTGATATTTTGTTAATAAAACTTTCGTTCTTTATTCCGTTCAAAGTTGCATTTTTTTTATTATTAGAAATAGGGTTTTATATTGCTAAATGAAATAGACTCTTATTTATGAAATAATACTTGGATATTTTATTATTACTGTTATATAACACGAGGAAGGGCAACTCTGACCGTACCTTGCGAACTTTGTCATGAGACTAGCAAAACGCAGTTGTCGAAATTCCTACAACCCCGTCCTTGTTCTTCAGCCCCTTTGTTCTGTTTCTTAAAGTTTCGAACTTTCTAAAATGCCAGATCTGGTAAGGGTAAAACACTTGACCCATTCCTAGAACTTCTTCAGCGCATAACTCGACCTCGTATAAGTATTTCTTCGAGGAGATTGATTTTTGTTTATTCGTTAAGACGTATTTTGTTTCCAACAAGCGCTGTGAGAATTTAAAGAAAGAAAGGATTTAGAACGATGTTGCCCCAGAAATTTTTCTATTCAAACATCTGCAGAAGTACGTAAAATTGTTATCTATATATTCGGTGAGAATTTCCAGCTCATAAGGAAATTAGCGAGAGATTTGACAGGGAATATAAACCAAAAAGTGTTTCCAAACTTTTGAACGATATTGTGTGTGACGAAACACTCGAATAGCTTCGAATTTGATTCAAGCCTGAGAAAGTCTCGAAAGTCTTGACTCGCTTACGAGGTGTTTGAAACTCTTGATCCGCTTCGAAAGCATGTAACTCTTGGTTCGTTTCGAAGTTTTCATCGACCATGCCAGGTTGCAGTTGTTTATAATATCTCCTGTTTCTCGTTCGACCTTAGGTCCACCCTCTTATAAGCTGTTAACATTATTTGAAAGCCTTGAAATTCTCCGAGTCTTCAGAAGTCCTTGAGTCTTCGCATTATCTTGAACATTGTTGCATAATCCTTAGACTCTTTGCATCCTTTAAACTTTTGGAAACCTTTAAGTCATGGGACCTTTCGTTGCATCTGAATCTACATACCTTAATTTATCAATATCAATCGAATCCAAACACGCGTGTATTGTGTCGCGCGGTTTCCTACAAAGTAGCGAACACGTTCGAATTATGTATTCACCGGGTTGCCGTGTAGTTCGAGGATACACAGAGGAATGAATCGGCCTTAGAAATTATTACATGTGCTGGTGTTTCGTACGACGTGCTCGAAGAACTTGCAACTGATAGTAGCATGATAAACAAGCAATCCGAAACTGGCATTAATATTCCATGAACCGTGACAAGTGAGCTCGTGGTGCATCATAATTACGTCGAACAATTTTCCCAAACTTTCCGATATAACTTCGAGATTGGCAACAATATTGACAATGTAGCGTAGCGTTACCGTCGCCCCAGTTTGCGAGTTGTAACAACGTTAGAGACCGCTAATGTAACACCTAGCGTATTGTTACACGGTGTCGTGTAGCGTCCTATATTTTCTATGATTATTCTACGACTTTGCGAGACACTGTAGCGCGATTACAAACCATTCCCAAGCCGTCGATTGTAGTTCACAAACCCCGTTTCTAAAATACCTAGAATACATAAGAATATCGGAACAGTTTTACTTTTCTCTGTTACCATTGTTATATTTTCATACCTCACTGTAATAATTTCCGTGTAATTCTCAATGGGTTAATCTCGTATAAATAGATAAAAATATAAATAAATAAACAAAAATACAGTAGAGACTCCTATATACGAACCCTGAATTATTAGAATACCCTAATGTCCGATATATACTCGTATAACTTTATACATGGTTACTTATGCTAACAAGCTTACATAAATTTGCAGTCAAAAAAATGTGGGATCTTTAAACATTAAAACAAACAGACAATTCGTTGGTTCCTACTCGAACAAATGAATTTCGACGAAAAGGAAAAAGATCGTCTCGTTATCCGAAAAATTCAATTACCCAGTCTCTCCATCGATTTGGATACAAAAGTCTCTACCGTATCACGCCGCAACGCTTTCAAGCTTCCTGCAACTATCTTGTTTCTTATCCTAATTAAAATTTCAATTACCGCATTTTTCCAACATTCAGTCATTTCTCTCGATGTTACGTTTCCGCGCGAACCACTTGATATTCTCGTCGACGCTTTAATATTCCACTCCAATCAGCTTGACGTCGCCTCCGGCTAATAAAACCAAACAACCTCCCTTCCACCCCTGCCCACCCTCCCCGCCCTCCTCGCTTTTTCAACCCTCGCTCAAACTTCCGACCAGTTTCTGAAATTCTGGCTGGAAGGGAGGGTAGGTACTAGTTAAAAATCATTGCACTCCTCGACCCCCTGAACTATACTCTAATTTAGAAAGTTTTCGGGCCAAAGTGAAACGCCTTCGCCTTCCGCCGGAACTTTTCCATCCACCCTGGACGGTTCGACGCGTTGTTGATCTTCACCAAGCGTTTCGCTGCCCGCTACCCTCGTTCCGTGTGTACCCCTCGCTAACCGGAACACACGCGCTCCTGTTTGCGTTACGTAGCCGAGAACCGTTTATTATTTATGCCGGTATATTAAACGCGGTCACTGGACGCAATCGATCGGGCTGGCTAACCCGTTTTCGGCCAACTCGGGGGACGGCTGACCGTGCATTTTCGCTCGAAGCCCGGTGATGGTCTCGGGTTGAAATTTTGGGTAAAATCGGCGTGACACACACCAACGTGATGAGAGATGAGACGCTTGCGTGGCATTTGCAACCTGAAATTTCGCACGGGAAGAGCGAATAGTGTGCTCATACTGCGAATTTAGAGTTAGCAACACTTTTACACGTTACATTTTATTGTCACTGACTGATTACCCGGTTGATCGTAACTAAAAGTTTGAGCGTGAGATCGTGTTCAGTATTTTGAGGTTTCGAAGTAAACAGGATACTTATATTACAGCAGAGCTTGTTTATATTTAATAGCGTGCACTTGTACAAATCTTTCATGGATAGGAACGAAAAACGGAAGCCGGACAACAAAAGATAAGCGCGGCCACAGGCAGCAGAGCCTGGAAAATCAGTTTCTTATTTCACCGGATCGACCGGGATTGATCTTCAATTTTACCTTTAAATTCTATAAAATTCCTAAATTCCTTATCTTCTTCGGTAGGTACAGCAATTGTACGTTAGAATAGATACGATTATAGGTATTTTCGAAAACAGTGTATAAGCTATGATCTTGGGTAATTTTATTTTGTAACCGAATAAAACAGGAGAATGAAACAAAAGGTGCACTATTACAAATAGTTACTTCGTGGTATCGAACATCTTTCCGATAACATGCACGTAAAGCGAAACTTCAACGTTTTCCGGACGAACCCCGTGCAGAAGAAGGTTCTCATCAACCACCATGGTAGATACACCTTTGGAAAATTCGAAGCTGTCGTTTGTAGCCGGAAGCGAAATGACCGTTTTATTCCAGCCGCGGTTAAGAACCACGAAATGACCCTCCTTTCGGCCGAGAGCCAACAAGTTCATTAGTCTTCTTTCAGCGCTTTCCGACTCGCTGCTTTTCCCGCTCGCCCACCAAGAGTCGTATACGACTTATTAAGTCACTCTCGAAATCTTATAAAACACCTCCCCCCCTCCATCCCGGCCCTACTTTTCTTCTTTTTCGTTCCAGCATACTGGATTTAACCCTTTCGTTACACGACGACCAGTGTACAGAATGCTAACTATAGTGAATTGTATTTTTATTTATAATAATAACAAAATTTGTAAATATGTAAATAACTTCTTAAATAACTAAACACCGACGTGTAATGTGCACACTCCGCAGCACGGTGCCCCGTTCAGTGGCGTCACTTCGGTACAAGTGGCTATAGTCGACAGTCAAGAACGTTAACCTTATCTTTGCAATTGCAGTGTGTACGTTCACCTAATAAGTTACTTCGAATTATTACGTATCAGGATAATACGCGTGCGAATGGTACGTTCGAGGCCGATGAGCATCGTACCGAAGCGATTAAACAAAAGGCTCGTTTGAAAACCCTTAGCGCTGAATCCTCATTCTCAATCCCGATTTTCGCAACCCCCTGCGAAATTAGTCGCGGAACACGGTAACGGGCTGGCAGAATTTGATGCATCGACGCGTAGCCTGGCACAAGCTTTTAATCCGCGTTATAAATTCATCGATTCCATTTATCATTTCAACTTCGTTGCGCATCGGTCTCGCGACGTAGAGAGCTATTACCTGAAACCCGTTTCACCTTCGCTGTTCGTCCCATCCTTTTTTCCACCACCACCCTCCCCCCTCCCCCGCTGCGTGCAGGACACGGAGGGAAAATTGCTGGAATAAAAGATGACGCAATATTGAATTACAAGAGAATAACGGCGAGAGCAATCTTCCATCGCGGCAGAGGTTGGTTCGTTATAAAATCCTATCGTTCGATCCGTCGAGAGTAGGGGGTGGTTGGCGGCACGGAAAAGTAGAGAACGGCAGACACATTGTTTCTTTAATTAACTCGAGCATCGAAGCCTGGCTTTGGCTGCGTTTTACCGGTTCCCTCAACACAGGAGACACTCGCTACATTTATTAGCAGCCGTCGATGGTCTTTGACCCGTGGGGGCGGCGGTGTTCGTCGCTTGAACATCCCCCTACGCGAGACGACGCGACGCCGCCGCCGTCCACGCTGAGAACGCTCGTTTCATCGCCGTTCCTTGTCGTACGTAGACGCGGAGAACGATATACGTCGATCCTCCTGGAAACTCGATACGAGTAGTATCTCAGGAAGACGTACGGTCGATCGGAACTGGCCTCGAAGACCGGTCCCTCGAGCATCGCGTCTCGAACGCGTCTTCTGCCTACAATTATCCGCTTCGCCTTCGTCCCGCTCTTTGGCCAGCTTCTAAACGCGAGGAGGATGAACTCTATTGTAGTAGTAGACAGTGAAATGGTCGAATTTAGTTAACCCATTAACCCCTTGACATACAATGACGTTTGGAAAATCGTGATTTCGTGATTCGAAATGTTTCTTACTTTACAAAACTACTAATTTATTATTTTGTGATGTTACTTGATTATTGTCCATTAACATTGCATGTTAATCCGATTAAATGTTATGTAGCAATGCAAATTTCGAAATATGTTATATTTTTAAAATGTCCCAAATGGGGATTGTGACAGCTTTCACGAATAAAAACTAATAAGAAAAAATTACAAAATACGCACCGTCTGCTGTAAACAATATTGACTGATACGTATAAAATGACATTAAACTGTCAAACGCATCTGATATATATTTCGCGCCAAGTGGCGTACGTAAAATTCCAAAACCCCCAAATGGGGACCGTGACAGTTATTGGGTTAACGCCATCTTATAGTAATCGTCCAGTATAACATAAAAATATATGTTTTAATTATCGAAGAATATTGTAAAACAGCTTGTGAGCGTTTAAAAGTGCACATTTTACGGCTTACTTTGACGTTACATTCGCTTCGTGTAATCGATTACATAAATGAGGTACATCGTTTGTAGCAGTGATAATGGGGCTCGCGCACGCATCAGTTATTAATAACGTAGTATTGACGGCACATTCCATCATACACCACCCAGTGAATGCCACGCATCCAACATCCTGCTACACACCATCCAGCGGATACCACACACCCAACATTCCACCACACGTCACCCAGTAGATACCACTCACCTAATATATCCCTCGTGTAATCTAAGACGAGGTGGTGATTAAGTTAGGTTTCGATTGAGTCAACAGAATTCAACGCTGGTCCAAAACTAACTAATAACGAAAGTAAATAGAATCAATAGCAGCGCTTTGTCGAGGGAAATAATGGGAGATCTCGTTCGGTTAGCAAGGTGTTAATTTCAAATTGGTACATATATCGTGAAACGAATGGGATGAGTAATTTGTCATTTCGCAAGAAACTTAACTGTGAAGCTAACAATTTCACAAGCATTTGCAGCTGATTTCATTGATAGAAATAATTCTTTTGAAGTACTGAATAGGTTGAATAATCAAACGGGGTAATTTTGCGATGAAACGTTTATAGCAATTCCCTCGTAGAATGTACCCCTCTGTACCGTCGCTAGACAATCGATACAGTTCTCTCTGTCGCGTCCCTAAAGCAAAGCAACGAGACAGAGAGAGAAAGAAGGATATCGATATCAAGAGACTCTGGCGGCGGGCACAGGCAAGCCGAAAGACTGCAGACTAATTAAACAAAATTGTTCCTCTCCGACGTGGAAAAGAACAATTCGACACTGATGAAAGTAACGAAGAATTTTGTAATTACCAACTAAACTGTAGCTACCCTCGAACAAAGGGCTTCCCGTGCTTCGCAGCAGCAGCAGCAGCGGAGTGCCCTTTGCGACGAACATTAAGTGGTCCCGCTGCAGACTATGAGATACGTATGCGTATACCTACCCGCGTCTGAATGCGCGTTCCCTTTACTGCCTTCCTCGAGTCCTCGACCTTACCCGAAAAAAAACCCTCGCCTATCAAGACGCGTTTGCAGGACAAATTTTTCGTAACGCAACGAAACCTGTTAATAACCCCGACCTACCGCACCCGCCCACCCTCTTCGCCTCGCGGTTGAAATTCACCGTGCGCCGTGCCGCTCTTCGGGGAAGAATATCCGATAAATCCGTCCTCCGGTGTACTTGCCGACGTCTCCGATGTCAAAGCTTTCGAGTGGAGTGCGCTCGTCGTCGCGGAGAGAGGGTTAAGCCCGGTGTGTGTGCACGCGCGGGGGTGTACGTGAGCCGGCGCGGCTCGGCGCGGATGAAAAGAGGAGGGTGGGCAGATAAAGCGGGAGAAAAAGGTAGAAAGAAACGGCGCGAGGGGGGATGCCAGGCACTGTGCGACGCGGGGGGATGAACGACAGAGAGAAAGAGGAGAAAAGTCCGATGACGGGGCCAGGGGGTGGGATGGAGAGGCGCACTCTCCAGGTGTGTGCATACGAGTGTGCGTGTATGTACCAACACGAGGGGACGAGGATCAGCGTAACGAGACGCGTCACATACGCCCACCGCTCAGACGATCTCATTTAATGAAGTATACCTCGCAATTATGTCGTTCGTGATAGCGGTGGATGTGCATTAGACGTCTCTTTCTTCGTGTCCTCCGCGTCGCGTCGTGGTTGTCGTCGTGCGGACCCAGCAGCGCCGGAAACCGCCCGTTTTCGCGTCGTCCCTCTTCCTACGACTGTCTGCGCGACTACGACTACAACTATACAACTCTACCCCTCGCGAGAGCTGCGAACACGAACGCAATACAGCGGCATCTGAATTAATCAAGATATACGTGTATATATAATCCACGTTCGGCGTGCAATCGTTCTTTTGTTTCAGTCTGGTCTGGCAAATTTATGAAAGACCCCCGTTCTCCTTTACCGCTTCGCCACCGACCATCGTCCCCTGTTCCACGGGAGGCGCACCCTTTTTATCTGTGGAAATTAATCCGTAATACCGTTAGCCAGCGCGAAAAACGCCTCTGATACGCGCGCCTTCGAGGAATTTTAATAACCCCCGCCTGGATGGATGCGGCGCTTTCGATTGCTGCTTTCGAAAGATCTCAGCCTGCGATTCATGGAAACTCTCCCTATCGCTCGCGTACGCGTCTCCCGCGTGAAAGTGATCGGACTAGACACGATGCAGACGAGCGTGATCCCTAAGTCACTCGTACTCCTTGAACTCCAAATTTTCCTCACCTTATCTCATCCGTACCACTGTGTTTTACCGATCTTTAAAATGACTAGAACGAAACCCAAAAACCACACTTATTCTAGAACAGCCCTATCGTATAGTTGTATTAAATCTGATTAACCTCGTCGTACAAAACTCTTCTTTTAAAAATCCCTCAAGCGTTGCACTCATTCCCGCTATAAAATACAATATTTTGTCCACCTACGACTAATTTGTAATTTGTAACCTATGTATATTAAAGTGTTTAATCCGTATACTAAATGAATAAATAAATAAATCTCCGTTGTTTTTATTCGGAGAAACAAGGAGAATACGTGCGATCGTGCATCAGAAAATCGCTCGTCTGCAGCCAGCCTCAGAGGTTCCGTCGTTCCTCTGTTTTTTGATAGAACAGCTTCCGTGTTTCGATCGGAAAATGCTTACGGTTATCGTATGCCGGATAGGATGACGATAAAACAGAGAGGTATCTCGATTTTCGCGTTTCGATCGTGGATTATTCTTGGCGCCGTATTTTCCGTTGTTCGAATTAGAAAAATCCCGTGATCCGTCGGTAACACGTCGACGGTCGAGCGACGGGGTATCCCTCTCTGGTTTTCGATGAAAACAGGATCGCGAATCGGGAAACGTATCGCGTGGGCTTGGGGGTCGTCGACGCTTTGCATGCAAAGCATGTTCCGTGTTGATGGTCGCCCGACGCATGATCCCTGTCAAAGGCGACCAATTACAGCGCGGAAACAATGGCGGAAGGCGTCAGCGTTTCACGAATCGTTACTGCAGTGTATTACGGGTGCATTTGTAATTAAAACTAAAACATTGATTTGCAGATTAATATTAATGCACCTTGGATTAGAGTGTCACCGTATCGATGTGTAAATTAATTTTTCGAAAGCGTGATTTACTTCGAACAATTCACTGAATCGTTTTGCATTTATTAACTTGCATAACAATTTGGGAATATCGAAGAAATGATTATGGAGAAGACATCGTTTATTTACACGATTCTCGAGGGACACTCTGTATATCACTCGATATTTATTGGAATCCAACGACAGCATCGATAAATCGGTTCGAAGGAGTACTCCGACCTCTTTAAAACAAACGATTAAGGAGAAATGCTAGTTACTCAACAAAACATCATCCTGCAGCCAATACCTGATTCGCACCAACAATTCCAGAAGTCAATTTCCCTTCCCAACGATCTTCTTCCATCGAAAACAAGCCCCCGGCAGCGTCAGAAGCGAATCGCGTTAATTTCCAGCGGAGGAGCGGCAGAAACAATCGGCAAAGCGAACAAACAGAAAGAGGGTGCGCGAAGAATGGGCGAAAAAATCAGTGATACAAAGAGATATAGAGAGAACGAGAAAGAGGTAAACCAATGGGAAGCTAGAACGAGAAAGATACAGTGAGAGAGAGAAAGAGAGGGAGAAATACACAGGAAAAAGAGAGAGAGAAAGAGAAAGAGAGAGAGAGAGGGAAAATGAAGGCAATAGAGTATAGAAGAGAAAAAAAAAGTGGTCGGCGACGACAATGGCATTCCGCGAAATGTCATTTCCATCGCGTCGGTCATCGATCAAGCGGCGCGCTGCGAGTACGGTAACTGATATCGACAGGGTTGGACGACGGCGCCGACGTCCCCGATGAGTGACGTCTCGCGACCGGTGTCCATCCTCTATCCGAAATTTGTTTTTCTCTTCTTCCCTCTTCCTCCTCGGGGACGCGACGCGACGGGACGCGATGGTAACGATTTTTCGTTTCTCTCCTCTTTTCTCGCCTCTCTCGGGTTCCTCGTTGCCCGCGTTTCCCCTCGCGAGCGGGTGCCTCCTCCTCCCCCCCCCCTGCACCCGCCCTCGGATACAGCGGTGGCCCTGGGCCGTTTACACGCGACCGCTCGTGTTACCTGTCATGTAACGCGGATCGAATTCGATGTCGCGAAACACGGACCGCGCTGATTATTAGCAAAGTGGAAGCCGTGTAAGGGATGTACCATCTCGATTCGATCGCTAACAATGACGTCCTCCGGGCTAGTCCGCGTTCGATCGTCTGGACTTAAAGGTGTTGTCGTGTATAACGAACGAGAAAGGGAATTCTCAGGCGGAATGGGGTGGTTGTACAATTATCGTGGCGCAACCGACCGAGGAAATGATTAGTAGCTTTGTTCCGGCACTGCGTCGCGCGTAATTCGATACTTATTTCGTGGCGGTACGTTAATTACGACTTTCGAACGGCGATTTTTACCGAAACGATTAATAAACCGGAATTTAACACGGAACACAAGCAGAGACATGTCATCGAAGTCTGCTCTCTTAGGGATGAAGCGTTGTGCGCATGGTATGAAACTTCATTGTACACTTTTAACGTGTTGTGAATGCCAGGCCAGTTGTACAGGATAAATTTTCTATTATACGATACATATACTGTTTAATACTGCATTAATTTCTTCACACCATTGCATTGACGATGGTGATAATGAAAAGTTGATAAATATTGACGTTTCTCTAAATTATGTATTTCTACCAACCTGAGCGCGACGGTCACTGATGACCTCCACGGCGTCATCGCCAAGGTGAGTGCCGGTCACCGGTGACCGCCGTAGCATTCAACGTGTTGACTTATGTTTTCGCAAAGAATCATCCCTTACTCCATTGTACCACATTTGCGAAGACACCCTGTATAGGTGAGAGCAATGCGTTGCGGGGAAACAGGTGGTGGAGAAGCAGTTCATCTTTGTAATAAAGGAACTCGAGGAAAAGGAAGTGGCCTTTGAGAGGCCGACGGGACGGCGCATCGATGGAGGATCCATCCTCCCAGCATCCAATTCTCCGCGTAAATTATTACCTCCTCCCCCTGCCCCCATGAAACGAATAGAACATTAGAAAGCATCTCCCCCCCCCCCCACGTCCGCCATAACGAGATATCCGGTCGTTCATCATTTCGCCGTATTTTGTCGCTTCACCGATCGTTCCCCGTGCCCGCCGATAATTTCGCGGCCGCGTTGTAATTGGATCGGCGATTCATGCGCCAGGCTCCGCCTAAGCACCGTGCAACGAAAACATTATGAATGGGAGATGTATGAAACGTGATCGTTAAATAAGCCAGATAAGAGACGTGTCTCGTGTTACCCCGCCCGCTATCTCGCGTGACGTCATCGCGAGCCGTGAAAACCGCGCGATAGTACGTTTATAATACGGTTTCTTATTTCCGAACGCTGCATCTGCCAGGGGCCCTGTTAAACGATCCGCCGCGGCGCGGCGGGAACAATGCTCGTTAGGCCTCCGCACGGCGATCCATGAATCGCGATTCACGTGTGATGGATAACGACGGTGCATGCATGGTAACGAATAAAATGAAAAGAGACGCGGCACAGTTTTTGAAGAAACTTTATTCGATGTCAGACCGTACGACTATATTAGTCTACAGATCTGTGATCTCTTTGAGGTTCAATCGAAAAGTAACGGTCCTATGTTAGATGAATCAATAAATTCTATATAACATCAGTTTGATAACGTTATTGTACGAAAAATTTAGAAAATGTACACATGTATAGGTGTTTCGTACATATTCATAGGCATGCGAGGACGTATGTAGCAGCCAAAGGGTTAACCCTTTGCGCTCTAGAAGTGACTGTTAGTCACCAAATGATAGTTTCGCAAATTTTCAGACTTCAGTCGACTTGTTTATTAGTCAAGTTCAGATGTTAAATAGTCACACGTGTAAATTTTAATATATTACTTAACTAAACTAAATAACGTTTAATGTAGGCGAATCTTAGTAAATATTTCGAATTTGAAAATTTTTCAAGTTAGTGTCATTAGACGACTAACAGTCACCTCTCGAGTGCAAAGGATTAACAGAGAAGATCGGCAACCCGGCGATCGTTGTGCGAGGATCGCGCCTCGCACGGCTTCGATCGAGAAACGACTCAGGCTCTGCTGTCTCGCGGCCTGTAAATTATGTCCACGTGCTTTCCTAGGCGCGAAATTACGTCCGGATTGCGTTATCCATTATGGGCATAGAGTGGATCCGCCGAGGCTTCATAAATATCGTTCCATTGCTCGCGGGGAATGTAATTACCGGGACCGCGTTTAATCGCGTGTCTTTGCGGAAGCGCGAGGCTCGCGCTGGTGCCACGTGGCCCCCGTCCAGGGGCGGGTATTTTAAATATTTCCGCGAGCAGTTGCTAATTAAGGCCGATCGCCGGCGTGCCGGAGATGTTACCGACGAAATGGAATTCCGTCCGGGTACAACGCGACATTCCGATCGGATCGGGAATAATAATTGGATCGGGACGTAGGGGAGCGATCGGAGAAACGCGTTGCTCGTATACAGGGTGTTCGAACGAAGCTGGGAGAAAATTAAAGAAGTAACTCTATGCAACATTCTAAGACGAAAATCAAGAGTAACAATATTGCGTTTGATGCTTCGTTTCTTAGTTATAAGCAACTAAAGAAGCGGGCTATTTTACGCCTGAGAGTAGGCAAATGGGCGACACCGTAGGTAACGTCAATGACTGTGCACTGATACTAGGAAGTAGGTGCATTTCTGTAGCTGTGAGAGGTGAGAACGGTCGTCGAGTCGCAGTCAAAAAATGTAATAGTTGCTGCAAGAAGAACCCTATTTACAATGATTTTAAATACCAATCGCTTTCGTTTCGAAAATTCCGTTCTCTCCGCTCGAACACTCGCGCTTCTCTTACAGTAGCCGCTATACATATAAAATATAATTAAATATACATAGCCCCCACACCCTCTCGTGCTTCGATGTTTATCCTTTGATACACCAATCCAAGTATCCTCCCATTATAAATTCAATTTCCAGCGGAAGAAAGTGAATGCAAATGAGACTAATGCCCGTATAATTGGCGTAAACTACATGCGCGTATCCTCAAGAAAGCGCAAGCCCGTCTCGCAAGACGCGAGCTTTAATTGCATTACCCCAGTCGATAATCTTTCTTGCGGACCAAAAATAATAAAAGACGAGCAGGCAATTCCATTTTCAGGTACCGGTAGGGAGGAGGTGGTGGGGGAAGATGACGAGGAGGAGGAGGGCAGCAGGGAACGCCGTGCCTGTGATGCCAGACTGAGTTCGAGAGTTCTCGAGAACACCCCCTTCCATTACGCACACTACCATAGTAAACACGTGTACGTGAGCTTAGCGCCTCGGACGACTTCGGGAAATCGAGATAAAAAACAAATGAAAGTCTTTCTTTCTCGCTTTTGAAGTGTTGAAATCCAGCATACGTAGAAAGAAAGCCTGCAATACACAGGCCGTGCGGGATCTTGACTGCCTATTCTCATCTTTCGACATTTCTATATTTTATTATTATCACAAATGTACTATTTTTTCATTACAAGAGCATCCATGTATGCCGAAAAAATAAGAATAACGAGGAGACAAGATCTCGAGGGGCCCGTGTCGCAGGCTTGCTTTCCACATTGGTTGGATTTCAACGCTTCACGAGCGAGAGGGAAGTCGTCCGAAACGCTGAGTTCACGTACACGCGTTTACTGCGTTAGTGTGCGTATTGAAAGGGGGTGTTTTCGAGAACTGCCGTCCTCAGTTTGGCATCACTGCGCCGTGCTCGCCTCCTCGGAACTCGAAATTCGATTCGACGCGAAACCTCGTACGGTCCGGCGTGGAGATAATCGATCGCGTGAGGCGGGCCAAGGGGAGGGAGGCGGCAGATAATTGCTGACACCGGCCCCCGAAACTGGTCGACGCTCTTTTCTATCTGCTCCTTATAATTTATTCGGCCGCCATAAATCAGTCGAGCGCGACGAGACCGCGACGTGCAACAGGCCGACCATGTAAATGCCGATGCACCGGACGTATCCCCTCGGCGCGCGCGCGTCTCGTCGGACCCATGCGTTGGTCAGCAGCAAGCGGTAGCAGCGGTCGGTTCCGCCCGTGAATTGATAATGTAATTAGAGCAGCGAAAAAGGATTAGCTCGGATTAGAAATTCCACCGACACGCTTGACTTCGCTCGAATGAAGGAAGAACGGAGCAGAGAAAGGGAGAAAGAGAGAGACAGAGAATAAGGCAGAGTGAGAGAGTAAGAGATAAGAGGGCAGAAGATGAGAGAGGGGAAAGAGACTGGGAACGAAGGAATGGAAAAAAGTAAGATAAAGAAAGGGGTTGGAGGTAAGAGGGAGGGAAAGGTAGAGAGAAAAGAAAGGGGTTAGAAAGGAGGAGAAAGGAAGGATGGAGAGAAGAGAGAGATGACAGAAGGAAAGAGCAAGAAAGAATAGAGAGAGGCGATAGAAAGTAAGAGAAAAGAGAGGAGATAGAAATAAAAGGGAAGGAAAGGAATGGTAGAGAGAAAAGAAAGGGGTTAGAAAGGAGGAGAAAGGAAGGATGGAGAGAAGAGAGAGATGACAGAAGGAAAGAGCAAGGAAGAATAGAGAGAGGCGATAGAAAGTAAGAGAAAAGGGAGGTGGTAGAAAGGAAGTTAGAAAAAGAGAAGAAAGGGCGTGAGAGAGAAAGGAAGAAAGCTTGCGATGGCTTACGGGAGAGGCGAAGCGAGGGACACGGAAAAGGGAGAGGAAGCGAAGGAAGAACGTAACCGTGGCAAGTCTCCGTGGAGGACTTTGATTTATGCGTCCCGGGAGCGCTTCACGAAGAGAGTGCAGCAACCATGTGCAGCTCGCCGAGCCCAAAGATGCATGGCCGGCCGGACGAGCGGCGCACCGACGCCGAACTCGCGTCTCTATAATGTTGCCCTCGATCGATAGCCGCGAGAGCGAAACGCGTGCTTTTTCTTTTCTACGTTGTACGCGTTTGGACGTCGCCGTGCCGTCTCGTGGTACCCTTTGATACCAGAAAGGGAAACAATTTTCTTGCCTCTCGTGCTTGTTGTTTCGATCTATAAGATCGACTAATTCTTTCGAAATCAGATTTCGGATGATTATTTAGAACATAAGAAAGAATTCTTTTTTTTTGTTCATTTATATGTAACTTGTTCTACGTTACACCAAATCGTGAAACTTTGTTAGCAGATATTTCAATCTAAAATTGAACAGGACATTTAAATTTTGTATACTTCTCTAATTTTTCAATCTCATAAAGATGGGGTTAATAATAATTTCATTAAAAGTAGTTACTTAGAATTTGTATACGTAAGACGATTTAAAGTTTAAAGGGATGAAAGTATAAGCCGATGCTGTTGCATACTTGAGCCTGGATAGGTTAACGATACACTTCTAACATCAATTCTGCAGTACGCAGGTTTCTTCAATCTCGATGCACTCTACTGTCTACTCCACGAAAAACACGTTAAACAATATTTACATTCCCACTTTGAATCACAGTTTACCCTCAGTGTATTAAGAAAGTTTTACAAAAATTAGTAAATTTTCACAAAAAATACTTTCGAATCCAGGTAACATTTTAAATGTTTCGTATCTCACTCTTTTATTGCAGAGTGACAAAAATTCACCCCTTGGCAACAATATTTGTAATGATAATAGACTATACAGGGTGTTCGGACAGCCCTGGGCTTAAATTGAAAGAGTAACTCCCTGAGACATTCTAAGACGAAAATCAAGAGTAACGATTTTACGTTTGAGACTTTGTTTACGAGTTATAACTAGTTAAAGATATCGTTTAATCCGGACCGTTCGACGCTTGAGCATCACTGTGGACTCAGCGACGTTACTGACCGAGTTGCCTCGGTTACCCGCTCTCAAGCGTCGAACGGTCCGGATTAAACGATATCTTTAACTAGTTATAACTCGTAAACAAAGCTTCAAACGCAAAATCGTTACTCTTGATTTTCGTCTTAGAATGTCTCAAGGAGTTACTCTTTCAATTTAAGCCCAGGGCTGTCCGAACACCCTGTATACAGTCAACGTAAAAAGTATTCGTAGGTACACTAGTATAACTTTAATACTAAAACTACCAGAGCGGTCAAAATGACCATTAGTCGTAGCAACTTTATAAATTCACTGTGGTAAAGTTTCCAAAATTTACTATGATTTTCTGCAGAAGGTGTAAATAAAGATCTGTTTTCTATATATTTGTTTTTTTTGTATGCAATTTTCAATTTCATTTCTTCCTTGCAAATACATACTGCTTATATGTAGCATAAATGGGGACGTAACAATTGTCTATTTGCCTAAGTACTTATCAGTAGAGTGTTTTTATCAGTTACAGTTTGAAGTATTCATTTCATTTTATTGGAAGATCGGAATCGATCGTAGGAAGATAAGTAGACTTTAAACCGTGAGAACCATTTTTCCACTATGTCATTGCTTACATCGTAAACCTCGACTGTCCTGCCACGTTGAACAACCACTCACCCCGTGTCTTTCAGTTACTCCGTGCATCTGCGAGCATTCGAAGCAGTAAATGATGCACGGTATACATGTTCGTTGCGTTGTTGCTCGTCTGTACATCTGGGCTAAAGTGTGAACAATCTGTACGTCATTAAGCAAGACCCTCTCTTTTAACCCTCACCCAGCGACGAATTTTAATCGTCGAAAACTGTTTGTACGACAGTGGTAGTTTCTGACTTGCGCCATTAGGAATATAACGCATCCAAAAATATAACGTAAGAATAATGAAAGTAAATAAAAGTTTACCAATAGAATAATGTAAGAGTTAAGTCAGGAACGTTATAATAGAATGCGAGTTCTTATAATAAAATTCAATTCGATTACCACAACGATCTACATACTAGCCTAAGCTTAACCAGTTAAGTGTGTTTGACGACTATATTCGTCATGGAGATATGGCAAAATTTTGTGTCATGGCGACTATATCTGTAATGCGTAAAATTTTGTTACAATTTGATATTTAAATTGTAATTTTGGCGAAAATTAAATTATATTCGTAAAGTTCAATATGTTTAGAGGTCAACACGAAATAAAAAGAAGCATGAAAATTATAAATAATTTGAGTTGGATTTATAACTATATATTTATAACCGATTATCGCGACACACACTGGGGGGTGCTTTGTAAAGAGGTCGCCACACTTGACTGGTTAAAAGAATATTCCTCCACTATAATATATTGAATTCGTCATTGATTGGCTAAAACGGAACTAACAATTCCCCGTACATTTACGTTAAGATAAATTCAACGAAAATCTGTTTATCTGGATAACTTTTCACAGACAAACGTCCAAAGTTCTTAACTATGTATCAAAGAGAGATCGTATTGTAAGATCGTTCTGTTATAGGGGAAGTTTCTGCAATTTTCTAACCGCATGAGGAGTGAAATCATGCTGCAGAAATATACCATGGGTCACGGTACAGCGAGGTCGTAAATTCCTTGTAACGTCACAACAACCTTGTTTTGGCTACCGAAGCAACCTACACAACAAAAAGATAACCGTAATCAGAGCTTTATGTCCGCAAAAATATTGACTTGGCCGTATTATATAGCACCGATTGCGAGTGAGAGATAAAGGGCAAGACTTTTATTCGGCTTCACATTACGGATATCAAAGAAGAAGACACGGTCTTGTAATATCGTCTGACATCGATTACAAAACTGGATGCAGATGAGCGATTTTTTTACGCACAAATTTCACGTTTTTCCCTATTTTTCCAATTAAAACAAGCGAAAACAGACGTACTAAATAATCCAATGAACAACCTTTTATATCCTAGCTCATAGAATACCGCTGCTAAAAACATTTTAGGAAGATCAACAATATATAATAATATAATTTAAATACATATTTCGAATTCTTTGTAAATCTAATTAAACTTAGAAAGATTACGTTCTATAATGATAATACAATAAATCTATGAATTTTTATCAAATATATTAATAAATAAATTTATTAATATATATTCTGCCAATAACCCTATAATACAGAGTTCATAGCGTAGATAAAAAGAAAAAAAAAAAAATCGTAAACCGAAGAGTGCGTTCCTCCTGATCGGGTCGAGCTCGGTACAGTCAGGGAGGGGTGGATCGTGGCCGTGGGCAACAATGGCCGCACAGTGTTTCAACGAGGCATCACCCACGGCGAGTGTATATACCGTGGTTAAAGGTTTCGAGGCCTAAGACCGCATCTCGGGCTGACGACATCCCGCTGTTAGGCCGGCCCTTTCAAGTCGGCCGCCGCGGCAGCAGGAGGCACGGCTCGCCGGACCTCCGATATATTATTACCCGAAGTCATTAATGGTAAACTGCGATTCTCCTCTTTTCCCTTCCACGCGCCGTCCACGGAATGCCCGTGCGAGGAGGCGGCCACGGACGCCGGCACTCTTTCTCTCTGTCGCTCCGTTACCCGGAGAGTCCCCGTGTCCCGCAGCTGCCCGGACGGATCTGGAATTAATCGAGAAATATCGAATGCTTTATTGGCGATACGCTCGGCCTGCCCGCGTGATGGAGCACCACGGATAATTAATTATTCCCCTCCGAGAGAACGCTAATACACCGGTGCTTGGGGCCGCTTCTTTTTTCACCCTCTCCGTGTTAACGCTAGCAGGAAGTTTCTAGGTGCGTACAGTATCGGCTAAGAGTTTGGAATCGCTTTCAGAATCGCGGCCATATCAAATCTCACGTGACAGTTTATCGTTCGTTTGAAATTAATATTGCTAATTTTAACCCTTTGCATGCGGGAGGTGACCGTTAGTCGTCCAATAATGATACTAACTTTAAGGATTTTCGAATGCGAAAGGGTTTACCAAGATTCGTCTGTATTTTAACCCTTTGTGCTCGAGAGGTGAACGTTAGTCGTTTAGTATGCGATGCAATCTGAAGGTACAAAGCTTTGCGGAAGAATGGTGAAAATTCAGCATTCTATCATCTGTTTGATTACATTTCGGAACTATACTTCAGAAATTAATCACAAAAAGTAAGATTCTTTTTATTAATTTTGGTTGCCTTAAGTGTAGTATAAAAATTAATTTGATCGCATAATTTTTCGATACAAGGCCGTGTCCAAGAATGATATATTAATCACACAATTTCCATTGTGTACCACTGTGTGTACATATGTACGTAAATACAAGTTATGCACAAAATCGATTACCTGTACGATTATATCTTTCTTTTTTTACGAAATTCAGTTATACATTTATTATTTTATTATCTTCTTTGATGTTTGCATTAGCGAAAGCAAATTTTCTCAAGTCAATTTACTCTGATTGGTCTTTTTAGTGTTAAATCTCTCTTTCGCTCATTTTCCACGGCTTTCTTTCCCTTTAAATTCAGTTCAAAGGTAGAACGAAACGATCTTCAATTGTGTGGACTCAGTACCCACACAGGGTGCGCTCTCGCGCAGTCGATTGACCACGTTTGACCTATTCCTTCGTTTCTGTTCATTAGTTATCGCTGATGCTCGTTTTACGCTCACCTGGCTGCAAATCGCCAACCAGTTTTGATATCGTTCTTGTGCATGCCTGAATGAATTGCAATTAAACCCGGTTCGAGTAAATCGCGAACGCTCTCGCGTGTACTTAATCAACGCTTTTCGAACTATTTAGAAGTATAGAAACCTCTTTCAATAGTTGCTTTGAAAACCCCGCCAGTTTAATAAAATCTCAGTTTTAAAAACTTAATAAAATTAAATTTATATACAAATGCTTTCCGTCTTTGAACGTAACCGTTCAGTTGAGCCAAATTAACACGTTGACTGCCATAGGGGTCACCGGTGACCGGCACTCAACTTGACGGTGGCGCCATGGGGGTCATCGGCGACCGGCGCGCTCAGATTGGTAGAAAAACATAATTTGAACAAATGTCAATAATTATCGATTGGTTATTATTACCATCGTTAACGTAATGGTGTGAAGAAATTAATGAAGTATAAAACATCGAAAAATAGTTATACATTGTAACTTATTTATCATAGGTAATATTCTAATAGTATATGTATCGTATAATAGAAAATTCATCGTGGCGCCGCGGGCAAACCCTGTAAAACTGGCGTGGCATTCAACGCGTTAAATACTATTTTTCGGACGCCTCGAATTCCGTTTTATTCGTATGTCAAGGGGTTAATTCCGTAGCGGTTCTATTTCAATCACGCCGAATCCAGATCGTGAACCATTATTGGTTCGCGAGTCGATGGCCAGTTACAAACCGCTTCCAAGGCGCCCGGATTCACGCGAATGCTGTTGCGCGGATAGTTGCACTCACAGCTTTCCCCATCGTTCGAGGATCGCAGCAGCGCGCCACGTAAATCCCGAGAACTCGTTCAAACGGCTCGAAACAGAGATACTCGGCCAGGCTCCCTTGAAACTTCGTCCCGGGGGAAGGTCCTGTCGGTATTCAAGCGCTTCCACCCCATCGTTCACGGGTACGCGCGCACCTACGCGCCCCCGCCACTCGATAACGATATACACGTAGCCTCCGTCGTCCAGGTTCCCAACTTGTGGGTCGTGACCCCCAAGAGGGTCACCCTGCTGTTTCTAATTGAAGATTTTTCGCCCTTATCTGTTCGAGCATCGTCATCATTTATTTAACGATGGAATGAGTTGTTGCTCTGATGCAAGCATAACCATCACACTGAATAAGAAGTAATTGAATACACTATGGTGATTGATAAAGGGGATAAAATGCAGTTTCAGCTGAAGTGTATCAGATCTGATACGATACTTGTCTCCTTTTTCTGGGTAACGTTGTATACAGAGTGAGTCCCCCTAACTTGGTCATCTCAAAGAACTGAATATTTGTAAATTGCATTTGTAATTGCACAGTCTCAAGAGGGACACGTGACTCTGCAATGATTCAATGTATCATGCAACTTTTATTTGAAACACTTTGTCTCTATAATAAATAATTCACAAGTTATTTCAGGTGATCAATTTGTGGAACTCGCCCTGTGTATTTCTGAAATCAAAGATAGATAGTATACCCCTCCACGCCGTCCATGATTGTCATAGCACATCTAATGATTTCCCAAAGACTACCCACAGAGATACAAAATTTGTCTACCGTGAGCCAGAATAAAAATGGAGGAACATCTCTAAACGGCGATATTAACCCTCTGCGCTCTAAAGGTGACTGTCAGCCGTCTAACGATACTAACTTCAAAACTTTCCAAATTCCATATATTTACCAAGATTCTCCCGAATTAAACGTCATTTAGTTCAGTTAAGTAACATACTAAAATTTAAACTCTGAATCTAATTAATAAAACAAACTAATTGAAGTCTGAAAGTTTGCGAAACCATCATTTGGTAGTTTAAACAATCGCCTCTCGAGCGCAAAGGGTTAAAATTTGCAAACGTTAAATTACAATTGTATTCTAAACTACTATCTACCCCTAGCCTGTTCTCTTCACCTTATTGAAGATACATATTTCTGTCATATAAAAATAGGGGTGACGCAGTCTGTTCGATTGTTATAAAGAGGGTTGCGAGTCTCAAAAAAGGTTGGGAAACACTGGCTTGCAAGAGCGCATACACACGAGCGGGAGAGGTTTCCAAGGAACCACGGCAAGTTTGAAGCCTGTTGTGCCTCAGAATCCGTACTTAGAATCCCTGGCCGGGGCACAGGCTGTGCATTGACCGCACGAAATCCTGTGGCATTCTCACCTTCCCTGGTAACCGGCGTCTGCCGCGAGACAGCGACCTGGCCGACTTCAAAGAACTTCAATGGAGACCGTGATGGAAATCCGCGTCCTCGCTCGGCAATCTCGAGAAACTCCGCTCTTGATTAGATCCTTGGACGTCCTTAGACGGTATGCAATTGAGCCACGATTAATTGGCGCCTCTCGACTCTCGAAGTTGCGAACGAATGCCCATTTTGGGGTTAGCTGCCCGACCATTCAACGTGGCATTGGAAGAGCTGACTTTTGTGTACTGTCAAATTGGTCTTTTATTCAGTGGTTTGTGAAATAGACTTTTATTGTGTACGCTGCTTTGTTGTTGGAGTCATTATTAAATATTTGCCAAGTGACAGTGCAACAGGGATGCGATTAGGTAACGCTGTCATTTATGATCGGTACAAAATTTTCGTGGTTTACAAATAATTCTTCTTTTTCTTTATTTAACATTTGAAAGTTTAAATGAAGTTCGTCTCTTAATTCAATATCAAAATTTTATCTTGTGGACGGGATATTTAAAGTTTTTAATCTTCGAGATTTTTCCTTTTAACCATATTGCTCCACCCTTCGCTATAAAAATTCATAAAATATCTCCTAACTGATTTAATGAATTGAAATTTTTAGAGAATTCTCGCAAATGATCCTAGTACTGCTACAGATCTTAATCAGTAGTGTACAACAACTGCAACGTAAGAACGCACATATGAGTCTTGTGTTTTCAATGTTTCAAAGTATCATCAATGGTTTGTTGAATGACGGAATACTTGAGAAAGAAAATTTAGTAACAAATTAAGTATGATACTATGTATTTTCATTGAAACGTCACATTTCTGTGTCATTCCGCGAAAAGTCCCATTGTTAATTGTGCATCGTATTATTTTATGCATGTGTACCTACTTAGGTTGCTAATTGTCTAGAGCGCCAATTAGCACGTACCGTTGATAAATCTGCCAGAGGGAATCTTACTCGTAATTCCCATACTCCTACTTTAATAATATATTATCAAACTCCAGCTCGACCTACGAAGGTTTCGACCGCTAATCGCACTGTAATAATAACAGCGTCAGAGAACACATGTTTTTCCACGGTGCGTGTTCTCTTTCACGGTCCATTCTCATTTTCCACCCCATAAAGTCCGTCCAAAGGGGTACGGTTAATTGGAAGCGCTCGTTGTTTTCATTCTTCGCCCACGAACTTCTAACCCCGAGTGGGGGGGGGGGGGGGGGTAATCTTAGAAAAAAAGAAGTACTATCTAGGACAGGCAGCACACGGCCTGCTTTTGTTCTCCGTTTCAGCGGAGAGTAGAGAAGAGAAGAATATTTTCAACGGGTGTTCGTGTTCTCGCTTGACCTAGTCTTACCTTTTAAAGAGAACGAGAACATCGGCTCCAATCCCCGGGAAGGACCTTGCTCGATGTATCTCCGCCTCGTCGTCGTCGTCGTCGTCAACGTCGACGTCGTTTCTCGGGTTCCGTGATTATTTCGCCTCGGATTTAGCCCGATGGGGGGGGGAGAGGCGGGACGGGTAACAGCGTTCAGCAATTTCACGAGAATATTTTTCTGCGAACGACACGGCGCCGTTACACCTTCGGATCTCGTCTACGTCTCCACGTCATTTTCGCAGGGCGGACACGAACCCGTTGCACGGCGGGAGAGTGCACTCGTTAAAAACTTTTTCGCGGCATTCATTCGAATGCACTCTGTCAAAGTGCGATACGCGAGGGTCAGGAAAAGGAAGGGAAAGAGAGAGAGAGAGAGAGAGAGAGGAAAAGAAGAGAAAGTTCGTCGAAAGAGACGGCAGATTTTCCCTGTCGTCGTATGCTCGTCGAGCATGACGGGAGACAGGTTATCGCGCACGTCCTCGACGTATCGTCATTATCCCTCGTGTTCGTTTCCGCGAGAAAAGTTTTCTTAAAGACAGCCAACGTGTAAGGGAATCGTAAAACTGGAGGAGAAATGCTTGCCAAGGCAGAGGAAACACTTCAATCTCCCTGATTCTCGCGCGAATATCGTAGCACAGTTAGCCGCACGCTTCATCGACGCAACCTTCTGCATGCTTGACACTAGATTTACGGACATTTCTTGTACATCTGTTTCTAACATACATATACTAAAAAATAGGTGCACATCGTACAGAATTTGAAACTGTCGAGCTGAGAGGGAAATAGATTTGGGTGTATTTGTATCGGTTTTTCGATAAAAGTCAATAAAAATCGCTAGAAACAATAATATTATAATAATAATTTTACTTACGGGCTAGTAGTCGTTTTAAATTAGTTGAGAATTATACAGAAGGTTCGAGAGTACTTACAGTGATATAAATAAAAAGTTAGTGTAATCAGACATTACGTGATTTAAGAGCAGAAACGCAAGCAGCTCTGAAATAGTTAACAGTACACAAAAGAAATTTAAGTGTACACTACACTCCCTGGCTGTTTTCATAATTCTAATAATACAATTTTATTAATTGTAATTGTTTTTGCAAATCTCAAGTGGATGGGAATTTAGGAAAGTGTGAAGAGTGGTTGAGTTGAGCGATAGCCGTGTGAACGTAGAATGTTTGGACTCGAGTGTTTCTAAGGCACGAAAGATGAACACTTGAGAAAACTGAGCGACTGAGGAATTTTGGGTGAACGTGACCGAATGCATCGAGTGAGAACGGTTTAGAATTCGAAAGAAAGGAAATGAGTGTTTGGAAGAATATATGACTAGTAGAATGCGAACACGAGGCAGAAAGAGTGTGATTCTGACAGAAGTAAGAACGTCGTAGTTGATAAGTTGAAAAGTCGTTTATATTCTAAGCCCTTCACTTTATTTCATTCTGAGCCCTATCATCTCGCTCTACTAAATAAATAAAATTAGAATTTCCTATATTAGCGCTTCGATGAATAGACGGTTCGTGCTATCTGAGATCCGTGATGAGCGATGACTCGTGCAACTATGTCGATACTTTTCTCCGTCCCGCTGATAGCAAACGTTTCTGTGTTTCATCGGTGAGGATTTTCGAGGGTCGACCGAAATTGAGAAAATAACAGCCGACAATTCTCAGAACAGCTAGCTTCACGGATAATTGTCGCGCCGCGTCGCGGTCCCAACGGTGCGTCAATTAAGCGTGCACTAGCGTAGTCTTCTACCCTTTTGCTCTCGTCTCGTTGCACGTTCAACGAGGGAGAAGGGACTCGAACGGACGGGTAAGCAGCTCAAAGTCGAGACCACAATGGCCATACAGCTTATGTTTGACTTTCGAAAAGGAACAGTCATCGTCTCCTCTTAACGCGGAGGGATCGCAATTAATTATCGCGGTGCCTTGATGTACTTAACAAAAGGACAGGGGTCTGTTATTATGTGTAGTACTCTAATCAGTATCATTATGTTCTCTTAATGAAGGCGACACTCTGACGCTCGTGGTTGCTACTAAGTGTAAGAAACGCAAACATCTTATCTGCATTGGCGTTATAGCGTGTAGTTGTTACCAATAGCTGCTTACCTTTTTCCCATTCGCACGTCTTTGGGAATAGATTCTAAAATTGTCGACAGTTGTGTATCAAAATAATTTTTAATGCAGCACCAGGAAATATTTATGGATCGGTTAATTATAGTTAATTACAGAATAAAAGTGAGTGACAGAGGTAAACAGAACAGGTGCAAATCCAATGCAGCTACTTTCAGTGATTAATTGATAGATAAATATACGGTAGCCTTCTTTTCTTTTTTGTAAATATATATTTTGCCCGTATTATTATGTATCAAACAGGATTTAGCCCATTAGTAAATAAAAAATAAATCGATGGATGTACATCAGCAAATATAGAAATTGCGCCATTTCTAGAAGTGTTACGAACGTAGGAATTGCGTTTAATTGCCTTGGTGTAATCTTTTAATAGCTTTATGTGATCTCTTGCAATAGATATGCTCCCTAACAGTCAATTATCATTTATGTATGAGTTAAACCAAAAATAGAGATATTTTGAAGATGGCACAATTTCTATGGCCATTACCGTAAATGGGGCGATAGGTTCAAGTACATTTAATCCTTAGCGCTCCGGGCGTTTCTTTTCTTCATATGCAACAGTCCCTTTTTCAGACAATTCTGATATCTCTGTAGAAAATACGTCTTTACCATCGCCCAGCTTTACATTCTCAACATAACATTCTTCCATGTCTTTAACTATAAAAATGGGTCGTAAAATAACTTAATAATAAAGCATGTGGAATGTAATTATATTAACCCCTTGACATACTTTTACGAGTTTGACTCGTCATGACAATATTGACCCAAACATGAATATCGTGTCAGACCCGTGGAATCAAATGCGGATCAAACGCGAACGTCACGAGATTGACACGTAGAATGAAGATCAAGCCATATATTCTAAAAAGAGTTCGATGGGGGAGATAATGTTTGAAACATTTAATTTTTATGTATCGATTGCTTCTGGATTCCATCGAACTAAATTGTATGACAAGGGGTTAAATACAGAATATCTCCGCAGCGGAACCAACGAAGCGCTAAGGGTTAAAAAACCGACTTCGTAGGAATGACCTATGCCGAAGCAACAGCATTTATAGCTGCTCGAAACGTCAAAACACTTGATCCCATTATAGTGGCACGGGCCGCTAACAGTTGACACTCGCGTGGTGTTAAAATCGGAAGCTCGAAAACCGGGGCCGCCTCGCGCAAAAACGAAACAAGAAGGGGAACGACAAAGGAAAGGAAGAGAAAACGGTCGAAAGTGAGGGGACCGGTCCCCCTGATCAAAGGGGGAGGAATGCCAGAGGGTCGGCGCGGCTCTCGAACGAGAGAAGGAAGCTGCTGCTGAGCGTGTTCCCATACGTCAGCTTGAACGCGGCCTTTTTTTCGCCGCAGCTCACGTTAGAGGTGCACCGAGAGAATGCACCGGTTGCAGGGCGCAGCTGCGAGTGACGCGCGAGTCGAGCGACATGCGGCCGCGGTTAGGACAACGCTCGTTTTGAAGTTCCTTCGAGCCATTTCGTTCGCAAACAGCAAGTGACAACAGCTAGGTTTTTCTCGCGAGGGACGTTCGTAGCGTAGAGATAATAATAATAATAAATTTGCACCCCTTCGAAATGTGTGCAAATGTTAAATGTTCGAAAGTAGAGGGATGTAAAAAAATGTGCATCAAAAATGATGTTTTAACCCTTTGAGCGCTGAATACTCTCATAGTACTCAAGTTCATAGTACTGAAGAGGTTAAGTAGAGTCATGATGAAAATGGGTTAAACAGAACATACACAATATAGTCGCCCTTCGATTTTCGCACACGATTGGTTCCTGAAAGTATGTGCGAATATTGAATGTTCGAAAGTTGAGGGATGTAAAAAAATGTGCATCAAAAATGATGTTTTAACCCTTTGAGCGCTGAATACTCTCATAGTACTCAAGTTCATAGTACTGAAGAGGTTAAGTAGAGTCATGATGAAAATGGGTTAAACAGAACGTACACAATATAGGCGCCCTTCGATTTTCGTACACGATTGGTTCCTGAAAGTATGTGCGAATGTTGAATGTTCGAAAGTTGAGGGATGTAAAAAAATATGCATCAAAAATTATGTTTTAACACTATTCCTACCGACGCTTCAGCTAGTCATTTGACCGGTTGCGGTGGGTAAAAGAGACTAGAAATATTTCTCAGGAAATAAGCAATGAAAAAGGACGTGAACATTAAAAAATGTATTACAAATGTATATTCAATTACGTTGCATATAGGAAATTCTAATCGAAATTTTAAAAACGGTCATTTGACCGGTCGTGGTAGGAATAGTGTTAAAGTATTGATTGGAACAACATTGTAGTCTGAGAGGGGACACCCGACAGCAAAAGCTTAAAAAGTTGAATTTTTTTAAATCTGTGAAATTAGAATGTGCGAAAGTCGAGGAACGCCTGTAACTTTATTAACGAGTGTGAAGCTTTTTGGTACATAAAAATACAGATTAGGTTGGTTAGGAATCGTGTAGTATAATTAGATATCGCTAGACACAACTGTAAGGACATTGTGCTTAAAGCTGGTGTAGGATTCGAAAAAATTTAGAAAATCGCTGAACTTGTTGACTATTAAGAATATACGATTTAATGAATTGAATTTGCCATAAAGTGTTCTATGATTCTCAACCCGTGAAAAAGGACTAGTTTGCTGTCGAGAGGTGTCGGAATAATGTCGAGAAAACGAGAAGATTCGATGCGCGACAAAATGATAACACGGTTTATGATCTTAGGTGCTTCTCGAGTAACTTCAAAGCGATATGTACTCGGCCGAAAACATCACACGATCAGCTTCGTGTAACCACCCTTTCAATTTTGTTATCAAGCTCACTTCCACTCGCACGACTTCATGCATCTCTTCAGTCAACTCTGAAGCCTCAAACGTGCACCATTTTCTGCATCTTTTTCTTTATTTACACACGCACGCACACGTTCACCCTTTCTATATCTCTTTCTTCTCCTGTTTCATCAAACAAAACCACGTTGAAAAACTTGGTTTTTCGTACCTGTGCTATCATTTTGTCGCACCCGATTTTTCACGTAACGAGGTCCAATTTGCATGTGTATTATTAAACGAGAGATACTTTATATACATACAAATGTAAAATTTGCTTACTTTATATTGTCGCGTACTGTAGATGTGAATATTAGAAATGTGAAATAATATTGAAATATTGAAATTAATTGTGAAATAATATAAATAAATAATGAAATAATAGAAATGTGATAAAAGAACGTTTGAGATTATAGGGTGACCGAAAAATGCCTGATTTCAGAGAAACGGAAATGAGAAGGATTAAAAGCAAGAAAGAGAGCGAATGTGCATGTTTCTGATGAGTAATCGAGAAAATTTCATGAGCAAATCAGTTAGAATCAAGAGTTAATAAAACGAAGTTGGGATACCATTTTGAGTTAAAGTTTAACAGTTTTATATTCTAATATCTTTCACCGTCAAATATGTTTATCCATCATCTATTTGCAATCCAACATTTCTACAATACTCCCATACAACGACGTCACGAGCGCACTACGCGCGCAACACGATGCGTCCATTCTGATAATACCGAACGAGCCATCGATGACGCCATGTATCGATTACCTGCCGCTTACGGTGTTATCGAGGCACGCTTAATTAACGGTGAACAAACTGCAGTGGGAGGGACGAGCCAGGACAGGAGAGTGTCGGGCGCCGGTTAATCGCGACGCGAACCTCGAGGAAGGTAAGCGGCGAGAAATTACCTGGATCCTATAAAATCTACTATTTCCTCGCTCCCTCGCATTGCATGACTCGAAGAGGAATCCATCCTAGCGTGACCGGCGATTTTGTTCTCGTTTAAGATGAATACCTTGCGATCCTTTACGGTAATGGAAAGAGCCCCCGAGACACCGTAAAATCGGCGTTTCTTCGAGCCGCGGCTCCGAGCGGCCCCCGACACGCCATTTTTACGGTTCTCCTCTCTTCTAATACGCGCTCTCGTCGAGCCGGTGTCGATAGGCTCTCGCCTTCAGAATTCTCCTCGTTACGGTCAACACTCTCGCTTGATCCTTATATCTTTTGTTGTTTTCCTCTCGGTTCGTCGCTCGTTCTTGACCATCTGGACGAATCGCTTTCCACTTTCTAGCAAAAAGTTTATCAACCTCTTGCACTATTTTTACGAGTCTGACTCGCGATGAAAATTTTAGACCAGACATGTATATCACGAGTCTGACTCGTGATCGAACTTTCCTGCCAAACATGAATACCTCGAGTCTTACTCGTGGTTTTAAACATAGTATTATTACTTATAAAGAATTTGTTCGAATCATATGTAATAATTAAAATGTTTTTTTTTAAGTTTTTGATTCGAATTCATTCGAATTTCACAAGAGCTCCATCGCGTGAAGTAAATACGTAAGATAATAATTATTAATACATTTATAAATATCTTTGTATTTCGTCTGTCTCCGTATCTATTAATGATTATTTATGAATCGATTTAATTATTTTTATAAATTTATTCGCCGATAATAAATCTATAAATGTATCATCGTGTTTCAAATTCCACCGTTCAACTTCTTCCCCGAGCATTCAGCCGCACAAGTTTGGCACGGTTTTTTTCAAGTTTCAACGTGGTGCAAGGGGTTAAACGTAAACGAACCAATGTCAATTCCTCGTAATTATCACGAGGTTCTTACAATCAACCCGCGCGAACTAACACCTATCGGAAATATCGACGCGTCAGGATCGTTCGCGGCTGTATTTCAAGCTCGCAAGAAACGACGGCGTCGACGCGTTGCCCGCGGAAGGTTCTAACAGCGCTCTAAAATGGCATTGTGGCGCGTCGGTATGGAACTAATGAACTCACGACGGGGCTTTCACGGACAGAGTTATTACACAGCCCCCTTCTCTCCTCGACCATACATACACACACACGTAGAGCTCTTCTCGTCCTTGCCGCCATTCTAGTCCTTGCTGCTGGTCCGTTCTCCAGGGTACTTCTCGCCGGCTTCTTCCTTCTCCGAGGCGCGCACACATCATGCTGACCGGTATTATGGCAGATCTATCGTTCCTCCGTCTAAATAAGCCCGGACCTAGTTTTACGACCCTTTCTTGCGGCCGTTAGTCTTCTTAGCAGCTCTTTTTATCTCGCTCGAACATCTCCGCACCTCGGTTGCTGCTGCCAGGTGGCGATGCGAGAATTATGAAATATTAATGGGAATGGGAACACTTGCATTCCTTACTTAAAGTACAACCTTCCATTGATATGACAATGCATCGGTTACATAGCAGGTCCTATACAACCATTTATGGTTCGTTTTAATATGTTATAGTATAACGATGATTTTAGGGGAGCGCAGCATCAAGGGCCGTTATCTCATAGATCGAAATGTTTGTGGAGGGGACGTCAGTGGTACTAGCGACTTTTTTTCATTTTGTTTTAGTTTTCAGTATATCCTTATCGTGGGTGGAGTCCCATAGAATGTTTTTGTCATTATCCTTACATTTTACAACATAATACATTACAGGAGTAACGACGAACAAGTGCTTCTGCCATGAATGAGGTTACTAATTACGCGAAATACACGTACGGTGAGGAAAATGGATACCGTTAATAGATGCCTAACAGCCAGTACACTTTTATGATCCGAAAACGTTAGTTGAAAGTTGATACAACTATTTCACACTGTGATCCTTTCATAAACCAAGATAATTACCGTGTCAATGGCTTTCCACCATCGCCGCTCGCGTTTCCGC
The DNA here is from genome assembly GCA_033822845.1 of Tetrapedia diversipes. Lineage (NCBI taxonomy): Eukaryota > Metazoa > Arthropoda > Insecta > Hymenoptera > Apidae > Tetrapedia > Tetrapedia diversipes. The sequence goes on along the minus strand of JAOPTO010000740.1, from coordinate 495,279 downwards.
CCTTTTAAATCGCGACAAAAACTCGCGCCGCGTCTAAAGACCAGCGAGGACGGCACAATATCTCGGCCGCCACTTCAGCCATTTTCGCGGCCATTAAATCCCAGCCACCGCGGGCCGCGTTCACGAAGAAAAGCGGACCCGTGCCCCGGAAGAACGCGTCGCCGGCAGACGAGCAGCGTGTCGCGAGGTGAAGAGCAACGCTGCTGCAACAGCGAGCAGAAGAGGGGGAGTTGGGGGTCGGGTGCTCGGGTAACTTTTCTTCCAGGAAAGTCGCGCCTGTAAATTCGCTAATTTACTTTCAAAAGAAACCACCCGTTAGCGAATTTTCCGCGGGATAAATCCCCGGTGCAGAGAACCAGGGGTGGATCGACAAAGAGTCGGGCTCTGGCTATCTCGGCCTCCTTTCAACCGATTCTGCGAGCTGTACGGTAAAAGTCGAGACTTTTCTCTCGCTCTCTTTCCTTCTGTCTCTCCACTCTCTCCCTGTCTTTTCTCATTTTCCCTCTTTCTCTCCTTTCTCTCTCGCTGTCTTTCCTCTCTCTCTGTCTCTTCTTTCTCTCTGTATCTTTCCTCCCTCTCACTTCCCCTCTCCTCTCTTTTCCTCTTTCCTCCCTTTATCTCTCTTCTCTCTTTCCTTCTCTCTTTCCTTCCTCTATCTCCCCCCCCTCTCTATCTACCTATCTTTCTTCTCTCTCTCTGTCTGTGCAGTCTCTTCCTCTCTCTCTCTCTCTTTCTCTCCCTCTCTCGACAGCCTCTCATTGTTTGTCTCCCCTCTACGGTCTATATACCGGTGTCCTTTATCTTAATTCCATTACGCTTGGCAACGCGGTGCGGACCAGCCGACGGTAATGCATCCCCTTATTGCTGGATCTGCCCGGCATCTTCCACCCTCCTTCGACGGCAAGCACGTCACTGTAATTTCGTGTGAGCTACTTTGACGTGTCCTTGACTCGCGCCGCTTGGGAATCTCGACAACCCCACCCCGTCCCCTGTTATGGACTTCTTATTCATTCGCGGCTTATGCAAGAACCCCCGTTCAAGGTATCGCCAATGGCGAGGAGCGGGGAGTTGCCCATGGTGTTATTTCTTTACAACGATGTCGTGGCTTCGGCATTTTATTCGTTTTCCTATTGTTCGGCGATCTCGACGGCTAATTAGACCCTCGTTACGTACGACCGTTTTTCAAAGTGAAATCAGGCATGAGACAGTAAGACTTCACTATGGCGAGGAGTTCGTGCAGATCAGATGCTTGTTTACTTGTGCTATTCTTTTACCAAGGAATATGAGCTTGCTTGTGCGTGGAAACGATGATCTCCTCGGGGAGAACGATTTTCTAATTATTCCCTTAATTATCGTTCCCGCAAAGAGAATCTTCGAGTGTCACCGTTCGCAACGCACAAGAATTACAACCTTCAGGTCTTAATGAGATAAGGGCACAGTACGTTTAAGCGATATATTAAGTGATACTCGGTCGTAATTAATAACGTCGTGTCATTTTCCATGAACGCGACGCTCAAACGCATTCACGGTACGTTTAGCAGCGGCGGCACTACCACTAGCAATAGCTAACAAGCCCGTTTCATCGTTTCTGTTACAGAGAGGTACGACACCGCGTACGCCTGCGAGGGCAAAACACTGTGGATCGAGTGCGGCGAGGGAAAGCTGATCCACCTCATCAGAGCGAACTACGGAAGGTTCTCGATAACGATATGCAACGAGCACGGGAACACCGACTGGAGCGTGAACTGCATGTCGCCAAAGTCCTTCCGGGTGCTGAACAGCGAGTAAGTACACCGATCATCGACGTCCTTGCATCCCGCGTACACAAATGGTTCTGAACAAACAACCCCATATTCCCGATTGATCCTTTGTCCCTGTCCTACGAAACGCGTCGAGGAATCATGATGGCCAGCTAGCTACCCACTCGGTACCTACCCACTATCCACCTGTACAATGTTACAGCGATTCGAATCCCTTACGTGTGCGTGTATAGAACTCGGTCGATATCATCGGAAGCGAAGAAAACGAAAGCAACGGCGCGGCGGAGGGAAGAAAAAACCGGATGAAAGAAGGGGGGAAAGAGAAGGAGGGATAAAAACGGGAACGTTGCTCGCGCTGCCAGACATTTTCTATCCTTAATGAGTCGACTAGCACCAATTAAAGGAGACGTCCGATCCGATCGAGCGTAGATCGCGCTTGTCACTTGGTCCCCGGGTTATCGAACGATCCGACTTTCCACGTGGATCGGTATCTAACCGGCGATGCCTCTCTACGACCGGTCCGTTCGAGAGATATCCAGCATGACACCTGGCAGTGACTCTAAGCTCGTTCCCCTCGCGGTAACGAGAAACGCTTCCTGAACGGTGCCGCCGCGTCCCTGTGTGTATATCGATCATAGTCTACCGATGACCTTGGACGACGGCCCGATCTATACGATCTATCCGAGCGAGCCCCGATCCGATCGCGCGCGGATCTCTCCCGCGGCAACCAGAGTTACGCGCCGCGATCGGACGGGTACGATTGAAAAATTACCGACGATGGAGTATGCGGAAATTCGATTCGCCGATTTCGCGCGGAGGAACAGCGCAAGGCGTATTAGTTGTTGCGCGAACCGCGGAAGCATTTCATTTTATAATTAAATTTTTACAAATTTTAAATGTTGCTCGAACGAACCTTTTTCTTCCCTTTTCGAACGATTTTTCTTCGTCATCTGCCTCGCGTCTTGTAATCGTGACACGATTTCGAATTTTCGCTCGCTTATTTATTTTTCTCGTTTTCAACCGATTTTGAACAAAATAAGCTTGTCTAGGGACTGCAGATAAAATATGTTCGTTTTCGTAAATATTTCGATCGATAAACGTACGATACAGTAAGTCGCTTCAAGATCTTCGGACCAAAGTTCTGACTAGGCAGAGATTATACGCGTAAACGCAACCGTCTCGCATAATCGCGATCGTTCCGCGAAAGTTCCCCGAAATCAGGGTAATAACTCTAAAAGGATACTAAAGGATCCGAGCCATCAGCTTCCTCGACGCTACCGTTCCCCTCTACGTCCCCCACGTTCCCGTCCACGGAAATGGAGCAAAGAGCATGGAGTCGAAATCGCGGGGAAATAACCGGGGAGGGTTAAAGGACGGGGGAAAGGGGAGGATATATGTCTAGTAAGGAAGGAAAATAAGGAAGGAGTGGACGGCTTCATATGGTCCGGCGAACTGGCCAATTGCTTGACCATTGAAGAGCGTATTTCGCGGCGGATCAGAGCGATAGGAAGAATCGCGAACTCAGCGGTCGCTTCTCTATCCCGGTCCTCGCGAACATCCACTCTGTTTCCTTCGTTCTTCGTGTCTGCGTGCTTCGAACTCTCACTCACGTTTAATACACGTACACGCAAACACACGCGCGCGCACATATACAAACACGTACACGTACACGTATAGAACGCGCGTAAAATGTATGTACGCGTGAAACGTACGCTACCGTTCAAAAGTTTGGACACGCCTATGGATTTTGAATTTGTATTCGAATGATAGATTTTATTGTCCGATCGTAACTTAATTTCGAGATCGTCGCGATCAAGCGTTACGATCATTTAGGGACAACCACTTCGAGCAACGCTGATTCTATCGCTTCGCTAATTGGTTGCGTACGTCGTTTAAGATTTGAAAGTTAAATGTAGTCCATGAATATAATTATAATAAATGTGATTTTAGTGATTTATAAATTCATTTATAAGTGAACACGGGAAATAGATTTTGTAGATTTGTAATTTAAGATGTGTTCGACATGAAAGGCGAAAAAACAAGAGCAAGATTTTTAGCAACTTTACGGTTTATAACAAATTTTAAATATTACAGATTAATTTCTTCGCAAAAATTGTTTCCTCCGTAATATCTTGTTTATCCTCCAGTAATTATCTTTCACAATTATTAATAATTATATTTTACAATTATAAACGGATAATTTGTATACTTTATACTTGACAAGGAATGCAAAATTAAGAGTACCTATCCAGGGGCAGCAGGTGTACTCAAACTTTTGACCGGTATTGTACATGTTACCGCGTATTTCCGCGCGTCACACGATCCACGTCCCACGAGATCCTTTATCCTGCAACATCCAATCTGACAAAAATGCCCTGTTTCTATTCCTCGGTTGTTTTTATTTCTTTCCGATCTTTGTTGTTCGAACGAAACGCGGAGATATCGGGAACCTGTCGCATGCGATGGTCCAGATGCTCGATTCGAGAGAGCAAAGAGTAAATACGACGGAGACAATGAGACAGAAACATAGAGAGGTTGAAAGAGAGAAAGAGAGAGACAGAGAGAGAGAGAGAGAAAACGGGGGTGAAAAGGGGAAAAGACAGAGGAAAGACGGTGAGACGCGAAATTTCGTTGATCGGCCGTGACGCGCGTTTCGTCATTGTGATTAATAGCTCGCTGGCGGAAATTAGTTTCGCGACGAGAGAAACGAGACTGCTGGCTGCTGCCACGTCGACAACGATAAGACGATCAGCGTGGCTGGCACTGTGAATAATTGGGAAAGATAATCGCGATGACGAATCGAAACCGTGTCCATTAACGTATCGTCGCTCAGGAAACCGGTAGCTACGCGGGGCAAACTCGATCCTCGAGTTGTTCGATTACGTTGCTGGAACAAAGCGCAAAATGAAGAAGAGAAGGGTAAAGTAGAAGAAGAAGAAGAAGAAGAACAAGCAGCAGCAGCACCACCACCACCACCACCGGGAGAAGAACGCGAGAACACAAAAGCGCCACGTGACCGCGTAAGAATCGCTAAGAAGCGCGCGTTAAAATCGAAACGCCCGGCCTTGTCCGTTCTTGGAGCACGTAATTTTCAGAAAAACGCATTTAAAGTTCGTGGCACCCGGCCCTCGCCGCGTCTCGTCTATTCGAGTCGGTCTAAGGACTTCCTCTCTCCTCGGCTGCGCGGAGTAATAACTTTCGGATTAACTTTAAGTGGAGAAGTTCCACGTCGGTGTTGCATCTCCACGTCGAGGCCGAGACACACGTACAGAGATCCGTTTTACACGCGTACCTCTGTATGCAGACACACACACACTCTCTCTCCCTCCCTCTCTCTCTCTATGCGTTTCGCAAGTAAGTACGAGGCGGAGAAGAGTTCGACGTCAATTTAACTCGTTTCGCGGCGAGTCGATCGAGGAGATCGCCAACTCGTCTGATCGTAATCACCGTACCTCCGTTCGCGTATGTACGGCTCGTCTCTCTCTCTCTCTCTCTCTTTTTCGCCTCGCCTTTCTTCCTGTCTCTCTCTGTGTCTGTCTCTCGCCAGTCATCCAGGTAGCGTCGCCTCTCTTGCTTTTTTCTCTCTACGAGGGATCGATCTAGACCACCGGCGACTTTTTCTCTTTCCTTTAAGCCGCGTCTCGAAAGTACGCTCCGCGAGACCGCGAGATTTCGTTCGTTACCGTATTTATGTACATGTATGCAGTTCGACATCGCGAGCAGTGTGCCAACGAGACGGTTCCTCGTAACTACGAGAATTTCTGTATTCGTGAAAACGTGGGTTGATAGGGATCAAGCCATTTAATTCCCAGGATGGATGTTTCTCTGGATATCTTTCTCGCCCCATTTTCAAAACGAGAACCCTACGGCTTTAATATGTTGAATGTCACGGGGATCACCGATGACCTGTGCGTCTAGATTGGTAGAAACACATAATTTCGACAAATTTCAATACTTATTAATTGTTCATTAATACCACCGTTAATCCAATGGTGTGAAGAAATTAATGCGGCATAAAACATCTAACAATAGTTACAGACTGTAACTTATTTGTTGTAGGTAATATTTCAATAGTATACATATCGTGTAATAAAAAATTCATCGTGGCGCCACGGGCAAACTCTGTAAACTGGAGTGACATTCAACATAATGAATTAACCCTTTCGGTACTACTGCCATGAACCGTTCTCTGGGTACTACCGCCAGTCACCGATAACTGTCGGGGTCCAAATGAAAATTTTACCGTCAATCAGGCTCGAGATTTCTATGGATACCGCAAAACACGTTTTCACGGCTTACGTTGCTATAGAACGGAACCACTTTTGTGGAAAACTTCCTCGTACCACGAATGTATAACCGCGGTTAGCTGCACCGTACCGAAAGGGTTAATCTATACGGCCGCGATGGATCGGCCCCTTATCACCGTGTCATCGGCTATCGGGATAAATTACAGTCTTCGTGATCATTTCGCGTTCTTTCCCCGCCACTTTGACGGGCTCGTCGGGATTGGTTAGAACCGTCGAATCTGGCACACTGTTCGGTGATAGCGTTTCTCTTTAGCTAAAAATCGAGGGAGAATCAACGGCGCGCGAGTTTCTGTGGACGAAACGCGCATCTGTAATTGTTTCCACTTTACTCGATCCCAAGTGATTATCGTTTCGTTGTTCACGTGTCCGTTACTTCCGCGCACTTCGAGCCGCATTTCTTATCTCATTGTTTGGAACCCCTTATATACGTCCGCCTTTCAAAATAATCGATCCTCCGTCACGTTTCTAACCCGTTCTTCCCTTTTAACCAGCGGTTTGTGGTTCGACTATTAATACAAATTTCACACGCATGTACATATTTCAGCTTGAAACGTTCACCGCTGGGTGCTCGGGATCCACCTTTCACCGTGTCTCGCTCCAGGAGAACCTTTGTCAACGCGGTTCCCCGCTCACAACGAGACCTTGTTTCTGTCATTAACGCGTCGACTGCCATCCGAGCCTCGTTACGTTCGCGTTTCGACGTTCGTAGAAATCTGTTTGGCGAATTTCCGTTGAATTCTCCGCTGAATTTTCGGGCTCGAATTCGAATTTTAATCGGAGCCCAAATTCAAGTTTCGTTGCGGGATGAAAATTCAAATCGGAGCCGAGATTTGCATTCAAATTCGAGGGAAAAATTTTAAATTTAAATTCGAAGGCGAAGGGAATTTCGCGTACGTGGCGAATCAAGGATCGCTGTGTGGCAGTGGACGCACCCTCCTTTATTCTGTAACACCCCCCTCTTAACATTGTACCCCTGGGGAAAATCCCTTTCCAGAGGTAAGCAAAATGGAGCAAGGGTATCCTAAATCAAGGGGCAAGTGGTTCATGGTGATTCCAACCGAGGGTGACACACCCCCTTCCACCCCTTTTCTTGTAAGCTACACTCGCCAGTTCCTCTCTTAACGCATCGCTGCGGTTATCTCGGTGTGGTATTACCTCAGCGTACTCTCTCTCTCTCTCATTCTCTTTCTCTCTCTCTCACTCTCTTTCTCTCTAGTTACGTCGTTCAGATCCTCTTCTGCTTTTCGCGTTTATCTGCACCGATTGTGCCAAGATCTGCGGGTATCAGCGCCGTAGGCTATCGCCATTCGATGTGGACCTCGAAGAACCGATCAACTTTCGCTTCTCGCGTTGACCAAACAAATATTTCTCAATCTATGCAGTGTTTATAAAAGGTGTTTGTACATGGCAATATTTTTCTTTTTTATTAAGACCCGTTTCTATGAGGTTCTACATTCAATATTGACAATGTCGTATTTTGCAGACACATAAAATTGATGTTAAGCAATAGGTGGTTTAATGTTTGTGTTGTACAAATACCTTGTGTAGCCACTGAATCTCTCTAATTACAAAATCACTCGAATTCGTGAGTTACATTCTTAGAAACATTGAACAAAGATTAACACGTGCAGGAATGGTGAAATTTACGAAACTGTCGCTGCTGTCGACGTTCGTTTTAATCGGGTGGTTCAGTTTTATATCTATCACTAAACTTGTTATAATTCTCAGTTACTTAACTTTCCAATTTCTGTTCTATTCATTTATTCAACCTTTACTCTATAATATGCGACTACAGTCGAATACCGTTGCGTGTGCACGTTTGTTGCCATATTCGACTTCAGTCCCGTACAACGTAAATCTAAAATTGTTTTTCTCGTTAATTCCATAACGATGCATACGCAAAATCATGCGTATGCAAAAAGGTGTTAAAATTCAAAAAATGTTTCCACGTTTAAATTTAAAATTCTTTCAGAAACAGCTGAAAGAGTGAATTACCTGTTTCACAGAATAACAATACTATGACGATAGAAAAGGAGGAACCACCCGATGACCCTCAGACGGGTCACGCCTTCCTAATAGGGGTATGCGAGAACCTGAAATATCGGGTCAGATCGGGAACACGAAACTTTTTCGGGATCGAGACAGGTAGCCGAAAATTTCGGGATTCTCGAATTTATCAGAATTCCCGAAAATGTTAAGATTCTCGAAAGAGTAAAGATTTTCGAAAATTCCGGGAACCCACTAACCCATTAATATCTGTTTTACCTGACAAAAATAATTGATCTTTTCAAAAGTGTCATACAAACAAACGTGTAAATGTGTATTTACATATTTTGTACGCTACTATACAGCACTGCAAAGTAATTCGAAACAATAGCCGAGTCCTTGGGAATCTCAACTTTTCCGAGAAACCCGACTCCTTCGAGAATTTTGAAATTTTCAGAAAAATTTCAGAAAAACCCGATTCCAATTCGGCCATTTCCCGACTCGTCCCGACCATCAGATTCCCGATATTTTCGGGTTCTCGCACACCACTACTTCCTGAACGTGTTAACGGTGTCTACCAGGAACAAAACCGGAAACCGACACTCGGGACGATGGATTGACGGTTGTACAGGCCCCCTTACACGGCCAGATTTATCGGGGGTGGGTCAGACACGTACGAGATTGCGATTTAAGTGAAACTCTCCCTCCCCGCTGAAAGGGGTCGCGCACTGAGGGGGGGGGGGTGAGGCGATTAATGAAATTGAACGGGCCCGGGCTCGCCGCGGAACTCCACGGAATTAATGACGCGCGCACCGTGGAAATGTTCATTACACCGGTTGAAAAATGACACGGCTGGTTACCAGCGGATTTTCCACTCTTAATCTGCCACGCTGCGAGCCGGCGAGCAATTAGATCGGAGAAGAATGACCGATCCCGGGGACGCGTGCTCCCCGCTCAGGAAATTAGCTCCGTTCTACGTGTCTCGTTAACACCTTGACGCCAGAAGGGGTCGCGTTTTAACCCTTTGAGCGCTATGAACGCGTATATGGGGTCTCCAACAGCCATACAATTTAAGCTATGAACGCGTATATGGATTCTCACACAACCATTCAATCTGGGCTATGAACGATGTATAGTTTTATGAAATAAGAATTTTGTAATAGTTTACAATTAGCTTGAGATTTACCACACTATATAAAATTATTAAATTTTCAATTTAAATGATATAATTTACTATTTTTTCAATTGTTCATGTTCATGTTATTGCTTAACGAAATAAATGGTTCTGTTAAGGTTTTTGCAGTCACTGCTCAAATTATTTCAATTACGATCATTACATATTTTGAAATGAAATTTCAATCAGCGCAGCATGCGCTTCGTTGTAAGAAGTAGGCAGCCCAGCGTGTGCTTTGTCGTAAAAAGTGGGCGGTCCAGAGTCGTATATACTCGTCCCATAATCCACGCGAGTAGCTTTCATCAGTCGCACATACGCGCCCATAGATCACACGAGTAGCTTTCGTCAATCGCATATACGCGTCCGTAGTTAACACGAGTAGCTTTCGTCAGGCGCATATACTCGTCCTATAATCGACGCGAGTAACTTTCGCTATAGACGCATATATGCGTCCGTAGTTAACACGAGTAACTTTCGCTATAGACGCTATACGCGTCCATAATTCACACGAGTAGCTTTCGTCAGACGCACATACGCGCCCATAATCCACACGAGTAGCTTTCGTCAGACGCACATACGCGTCCACAGTTAACACGAGTAACTTTCGCTATAGACGCATATACGCGTCCATAGTTAACACGAGTAGCTTTCGTCAGACGCATATACGCGTCCACAGTTAACACGAGTAGCTTTCGTCAGGCGCATATACCCATCCCATAATCCACGCGAGTAGCTTTCGTCAGACACACATACGCGTCCATAATTAACACGAGTAGCTTTCTTCAGACGCACATATGCGCCCATAGCAGTCAAAGGGTTAACTATTTCTCAGACTGGGCGTGATACCTCACGAGAACAATTTTTGTAAGTCACAGACACGCGCTCGAGACAGCTCGGCGAGCGAGTTATAACACACGCGTGTAACCGCGAGGCACGTATTGCGTGAAAGGTAGCCGAAAAGAGCTCGCAGCAAGGCTGTTGCCAGTTCCCGGGCCTTCTGAGAACGGATTCTTTCCACGGGGTTGCGCAATCGCTGCGTAATTACATTGCGCTAATAGCCACCCGATGATTCGACTCTCGTCGTTAACTCGGACCGACCCGGGAACCAGTTCGAAAACTTCGGGTTCTCCGGACCTTTCTTTCCTATCAGCCTCTTTTTTTCGTCTCCCCTCCGCCAGTCATCGCGATGTCGCGACGGACGGGAACGAGTCATCGTTTCGTGTCCTTTTGCTTCTTTTTCTTCTGTTATAAATCGTTGAGCAATAAAAGCTGGAAAGCCTTTTAACCCTTTTGCTGCGCGTTCAAACTGGAAACGTTCTTAATACAGAAATCAGTACGTCCTTTGTAAACATGGCAAAAGCGTACATACAGAAGTTTTGCTGTGGTATGATATATCATAAGCTGAGTACAAATTTTTGTGTTTGTAGAAACAAAAAGATATATATTATAAAGGAAGGTAAATACACATAATATACGAGATATCGTGGGTAAAGTACGTGTAATAATTTTTGGACGGTCAAGCAATTTTAAATTTAAATTCTGCCGTTTAAATTTAGCTGTGTTTGTAGAAGCAGATGTAAATTTGTCTAAATAACCACGGCTTAATTATAAAGGATGCAAGTAAACATTATTAGCCAATGAATATTTTTTATTTACATTTTATTTATATTTCATAATTATTTCTGCAGGCTTAAAGGGTTAAAAGTTTCTTCAATCACTGAAGAATTGCTAACGTTAATATTTGGTCGACAAACATAACACGATCGATCAACTGAATTCGGTCGGTTAATAAAAAAAAAAAAAAAAACGAGAAGAAAAAAGGAGAAAAAGAAATAAATAACACATCAACGGTGGATGTTTGCATTTTTAATATTTATATTTTCCCGACCTTTTTATCCGAACGCGATCGCCCGCCGGCGATAATAAACGATGACCGAACGCGTGTCGGTTCTCGTTACGTCTGGAAGTTAAATTCGACACGTTTTCCCGATCCCCCGGCTGCTCGTTAGCTCGCCAATTAATATCGAGCGATCGACGAAACGAGCGGTAAAAAAGGCGAAAGGAAACAAAGAGAATACGGGAAAGCAAACTGTGGACGGACACGCGTAAACGGAAACAGGAGGGAAGAAGAAAGGGCAAAGGACGGCGCGAGGGTGGGCAAAGAAAAGAGATTGCTTCACGGTGTACACGGGGATGCGTTACGGCGTAATCGATCCGACGTAGATATATTAAACAATTTTACGATTCGTCATCGTGCTCGATGAGGATAATTAACCGAGGCGGGGGGGAAACGCGAGAAGAACGTAATTTCGTGGCGCGATCGGTCGAACCTAACCTTGGCCAGGATGGCAAACGATCATGGGAACGGCATACGGTACTCGACAAAATGATAGAACACCATACATGTTTTAGTGTTTCTTGAGTCCAACGTAACGTGCACAAATTTTGCACACGTGTCCATATACGGTATCTAATCCCTTATCTTAATCCTTTCAGTGCCAAGTATCGTATCTGTGCGAGAAATATCGGACCAATTTGACAAATTTGACAAAATTCGAAAAAAAGCGTATTACGAAATAAAGGGAGAAATTGAACCATTTTTAACCTTTTTTAAATTTATCTTGAGGTAGAGGTCTCTCGTGATGCGAATAGTTAGACGCCGCCTCATACGCAACGATTTTTCACAAGAATCTATCGTTGTTCGGCACTAAAAGGGTTAATGATACAGATGAAGATTAGCCATATGTTGCATTTGTTACTGCATGATGAAAAATGAAAAAATAACGATATAACAAAATAACAACATATAATCGCAGAAGTAGCCTATCACATGAAGTTTAAGAGATAAATGAATAAAAAGTACGGATTTTTGCTATATTTACGTTGATATTCAACAGATAGTAATCTTTTTCCAACATTTTTCTTAACAACACGGTCTACCATTAACCTTCTCTTGTAAAACCAAGTTTTGTTTATAATTATATGATGCTTTCTTGCCAATATTATGTATACCACTTTGAAGTTACTCAAGAAACACTGAAAATCGTAGGACACGCTCTTCTTTTGTCGCGCACCGTATTACCCCTCGAAATATGCTATTCTCCCTCTTTCTGCAGTCGGGGATATTTATCAAAACACACCCGTCCGACGATGACGGGAAAATGGGCGAAGAAAAATGGGAGAAAACGCTAGGTTCCCTGTGTCTCGTGGATAAACACAAGCCTCTGTTATCGGAGAAGCGAGAACGGCTACTAATGAAATGATCACGTCGGTACACGTCGTTTTCGCGTCGAACGAAGGCTCGGGGGGTGGTTCCGTGTTTATCCTTCATTTCTCCTTCATTTCTCCGCGGTGCTCTCCCCGTCGCGACGGGCTGCTCGCGTGTTTCGTTGCCAGAAAATCGAAAACATACCCATAATTTTCCTTTGGTACGCTCAGGCGAGAGGCCGGCCGCTCGCGAACGCGTCCCCTAGAATTAGGTTCGGTGTATCGCGCGCTGTGTTTTTAGGGTTCCCGGTAAAACCTTTCGCATAGTTCGGTTCGGGGGTAATTTCACGATCCTCGTGACTGGCTGATTCTCGGAAAGAACGTATCGATTGTCAAGGATGAGGTAAACGAAAAAGTTATTATTGAAAAGTTGAAGTAGGCGAGTACAGTTACTTGTACAGTTTGATCGAGCAAAAGTGAAACTTCCAACGTGCATGTTTAAAAAACGAAAAGAAAAGTTTCATTTTTTTCTCTTTACTTGTGTATATACGTATACACAGAGGGCTATGCCCGTTAAGTATTAAATAAATTAATTAATTGATTAAAAAATGAGAATAAGGAATATGGGTACGGTGACCAACGCATTCGCAAGTTCACATAGGGTATTTCCTTCGATTACTTAACCCCTTGGCATACAAATAAAATGAAATTTGATGCACCCGAAAAATACTATTTAATTTGGCTCAACTGAACAGTTACGTGCAGGCTTGGAAACAAAACATTTTGTTCTGAAATTGTTTTTGAAAAGGGGGAAGGGGGTGAGCATCTTGAACATTCTGAACAAAACAAAATTAATGCATGAGTGAGATAATTGAAGAATCTAATAATATACTGCACAGTGTTCGCTGAAAACAGCTCTTCACGAGTCAGACACGTCAAAGTCTACAATGGCACGTGAAATGAATGACGACCCTAACTCGTCATTGTGTGTCAAGGGGTTAATTGTCTGTTATCGCGGAAATGATCGCTTTTACAATTGATCGATTGGATAGTCGACGCCACCTTATAACTCTCTCTACTTTCTATTTATCGGCTTCAATCCCTGCGAAAAGCTTCGCTTTCGATGGGGTCAAACTGTACGCGAAACAGCGGAAAAGGGCGAGCGATTTAAAAGCAAAGCGGCGTTCGATCGAAAAAGCAACCGATCGATCGCCGCTCGAAAAGCCAAACCAGTCGCCATTTCTCGAGCTAATCTCGCGCGTGCAAATCTCTCGCTGGAAATTGCATTTGCGCGGGATAAGCCGTGTCAATCTCCGTCGACCGACCGAAAATTACAACCCGCCACGCTGCTCTCGTCCGATTTCCTTTAATTCGATCAACCTGTATTTCTATTTTTTTTTTTTTTTTTTTCGGTTGACCCTTTCCAATCTCGTTCTGTTCCAGTTCCGCGTTTAACCTAAACTAATTGCAGCCACGCGAATTCCGTCGATAATCGCATTAGGCAAAATTAGCTGTTCCATTCAATCGGAAGACGCGTTTAACGCGATCATGGTCGCTGTCGTGGTTACCCTCTTCGCCCCACGGCTTTAGCCTCGATCGTCCCTCCTGTTCTTTCACTCCTTCCACTCTACCTCTTCCTCTCGTTCCTTTTTCTTCTCGTTCGAGTCCTCTTTTCGCCTCGTTCCAATCTCTCTGCCGTTCGTTAAAAGGCGCACAGCCCCTCGTCCCTACGCTCGTTCTACTTACGTTTCATCGGATTTTTCAATCAACCTGCCTTTTTTCGCTCGAAAGATACACGCCGGAACTCATGCTTGTCCGGTTCGCCACCGAGTTTTGTTTCTCGAGGACGATCGAGAGCGGCGAGGCTTTTGTACCACCACCGGTGGGATTTTCATTAGACCCTTAAACGGCCAGCCGAAACGCTAATAGACGTGGACTGTAATTGACGAGCGAGCGTTCGGCCGACTATCAACTATTAACGTATTACGGTTCCCAACGTGAGACCGTGTCGCGTCGTGAGAACGCGTCCGCCAGGATTGATCGAGCCAATACAACGTGTTATTCTGCTCGCCACTCGATGTAGTCACAGGATTATCCACTTAAATCAACCTTCGAAACGGTGCGTTCGTCGACGTTCGCTTCATCCTTGATAATTAATCGATTCCCTGAAGTTATTTCGACTCTCCTGTTGTGCTAGGATCTATAAGACCCAGTTTTAGTCTTCGGATAATATGAATTTTTTATTTCAAGCTCCATTGGAATTAGATTTGTTGACTCATCGACGGTTTATTTTTGTACGTAGGAAAGATTACGAGTCGATGTACATTTTTTAGTTTCCACTCTATTTCACTGGAAGCATATTAAAATACATTTTGGTCCTTTTTCTGTATATGTTATAAACGGAAACTTCAGAGAGCGATACAAATATACCCAAATCTATTTCGCTCTCACTTCTGCAATTTCAAATTCTTTTTGATGTATACCTATTCGAATATCTATCTAATATCGAATATTAGAAATAGATATACATGAAATGTCCGTAAATCTAGTGTTAAACTTGCGTTCTCTGCTGTACCAAGCGAAAACACTGATTAACCCTTTGAGCTCGAGAGGCGACTGTCACTCGCCAAATGATAATTTTGCAAATTTTCAGACTTCAGTTAGTTTGTTTATTAGCAAAACCCTAAGGTTAAATAGTCGTACATGTAAATTTTAGTATATGATTTAACTAAATTAAACAAAGTTTAATATAAGCGAATCTTAGTGAATATTTTGCACTTGAAAATCTTTGAAGTTAATATCATTGGACGACTAACCGTCATCTCTCGAGTGCAAAGGGTTAAAATTGACGCCACCTCAAACAGTGTCACCGTATTATGGATAAAACCATTGTACAGGACAAAACTTTCACGTCGCAACATTTTAGGTCTCACAATGAATGCGTTAACGCGAGGTTCGTGAGCCAGGCGTCTCGAACAAATTCCTGCTAAATAAGTGCATAATATCCGCACGTATTCGGGTCGCGGCTCTATCCGTACACGGTCTACGTATCCTCCTCGAGTTCTCTCGACGAAACTCGTTTAATCCTCCCCGGGCAGATTAAGAGGAAGAAGCGACCGGAAGCCGGCGAAAGAGAACGGTAGAAGGAGGAAGAGAAAGAGAGAGAGAGAGTTAGAGAGCTCCCAGTTAGGTACTTAAAAGTATTCCAATCACGGGAACGGTGGCGAAAGTCCGACGAATATTTCTCGCCACCATCGTGGGGAACAGGGTTGCTGTGTATACAGGGCGGTGTGGCCGAAAAAGAGGGTGGAAACGAACGAGAATTGACGAGGGAGAGAATATACAGTCAGTTGGTCATTAAAATCTGCGTACACTCGTCAGATTTTAAAGAAACAAGGATTTCGGACATTTATTCGGAACGTTAGTTTACTCGATGAAGTTAGACGAGTTTTGATAAAACGACAGAATGTTTGTCACGTTTGTTTACCAGGAAGTAATGCAAATAATTTGAAAATATAGTTGTACGAAAAATTAAATACGATTACCATCGATATGTAAAGATTATTGTAGTTACAGTAACTTTAATAATAGTAACGATAAATTTGTTTTGCACTTTAGTGCGTCCATGGTGACTGTATAATAAATTCCGTATTTCAGATTTATTTATGTTTTCTGCTGAACAAACGTAAAGAAACGACGTTGTTATTTTCAAAATGCGTCTAATTTTTAATGAGCTGACGTCCGTGAAAATGTTCAAAATCCCTTTTCCTTCTTAATATCCGATATTTGACCGGTGTATGAAAACCGTTGCGACCAATTGTACATGGTCGGTTTAAGGAAACGAATTTTATACAGATAAAACTCATCGCAATTGTACATATCGCACTTTCCGTGATATCCTTGCTCCATCTTGACACACTAGCGACCAATTGCATGCCACAAGTTTATTATGTATTGTACCACCCTATAATAACTCTTGCAGACGGAGAGTGTTGCTGGATGTTTGTGTGCAGCTCGTTACAGCCACGATCGTGCATCCTCTTGTTCCGGTGATTGCAACGCTTTCCGCTGGCCAGTTAGTGGATTCGTTGCAATAACCTGTTTAAACAATTTTCTTCATCGACATGAGTCGGTTAAAGGTTTTCAAGTCGATTAAAAAAAATTAAAAGTGTGACCATCTTTCGTTTTACCTTGGTTTCCGAATACGATTCCGCGAAAATCCACGATCGTGGCTGGTAACCGAAGAATACGCAGAAGGAGATTTTAAATTAAACGAATGACGAATGACGGTGAGGCAAAGAAAGTGTTCGTTGAGAACAAAAATGGAGATCGAATTTTTCTCCGTAATTTCGTCGAAAATCGATTTTTCGTGATATGTTACGCGCGTTAAAATCTCTTTTTGCGTCGCTACTATTCCAGGTATAATTCTTCATGGAAAAGGAAAAAAAAAGAGCATATACATACTTTTTATACATAAAAATATGAACGCCACGTGTGCTGCCATGGATCTTTTCCCTTTACTCTTGTCACCGCCCGGAATGCCACGAAGAGATGCTCCTGTGTTGTGTTCTCTTGTTTCTCCACTCTGACATAATCGCCGTACACACGTCCTTGTGGTGTCTGCGAGGGAAATTATCCTGGGGAAAACTTTTTCTTTTTTTTTTTTTTTTTTTATTCTGGAACAGAGGCTTTCTCGTCGACATTCGTCACACCCTTTCGTCGTCTCACGGCAATCACAGTCTCGATCAGTTTCCCTTTTAGAGACTCTGTGCACTAAATCTCTTTCGCTATTCATTTATCATACTTGTTTCATTCATGAGAGCACCCGAAAATTTTCAGTAAATCTTTAGCAAGACTCGATGGAATTTCATACTACGAGAAATTAAGTAGAAAGATTTCGCGTTAAAAAGAAGAACCAACGTTTGTTTGGAACTTCAAGGGTCTGGGCCTGTTCATTGTTAAATAAAATCGGATAAAATTAAAACGAAAAATATTAAAGAATGAATCCATCGAAATGTGATATTCTTTCGAGTAACGACGTGATTTAACGGGGAAAAACACGAGGTATACTGGATTAGAATTTTCTTAGGGATGAAAACAAGCAACGAGGTATGAAACTAAATAACAGCTTGTGTACTCGTTCCGGTACGAATAAATGAATTCGAAACGAATGAATGGGAACGATCTTCGCGACAAGGTATTCCGCAGATAAACGGGTAATATCGATTAATTGTTTCTTCCGAGCGAAACAGTTTATAAATGGTGCTTTTTTCCAATCTTCTTCGACCTAGTACACGGTATCTCGATTACGTTCCTGTGTTCACTTATTTCTTAAATTATTCAGAAATAAGTTTTATAAATATTATTCAAAAGGGAATTTGCGATGGATGAAACTAGAAACGCCTAAAATTTAATAAAAGCAATTCATAGTCATTTAGTTCATCTGTTTGTTTAGTATTACATGACGGGGATTCATAAAAAATCTTTCGAAGCAGGATAGATTGTATAATATTTAATGGTTTTTTAACCGTAATTTGCCGTTTGAAAAATCAGCTGTTTAAGAGAATTGAATTTATATTGGTCTAAATAAATAAATAGAATTACGACCAAGGATTCACATGATTTTCAATTAAGAATCTATAATAAGCTCGTGGATTAGATATCCGTTACTTCACACTTATTTGTTAAAATTTTATTTTTTCTGCGTCGATTTATTAATCCTAACGAGACAAATCGTTTCTTATAATAATTGTGAAACAACAATCGTAAGAAAAAACGGTGTGGAAATACGAAAGAACGAACAAATAAGAGGCTACGACGAGTCACGTACAACGATGAATCCATTTGGACCGTTTAACAGACGTAAGGAGGTGCGGGGGGGGAAAAAAAGTGATTAGACCTACAATGATCCAATCACGTGTTACCAATTTACTTGGAAACGAAATTAAATAAAAACTTGGTATTTAACGGGTCGAGAGGCCTCGATCCTCTTACCTCCCAAGAGGACTGCCCTCCTTTTCGCTTGTCATCGCGCGTGACGCTTTAACGATCGTTCACCAAAGCTTTCGAACCGAACAAACGACCGATTACGTACACGTTCGTGTTTCTCAAAAGCCTCGAGACCAATTTTCGACGCGTTCCTCTCTCCCGTTCCGTTCGATTGTTCGATTGCTCGTTTAGCTCCCGTCCAGCGTGCACGAGGACCACGCGCGCTCTTATCCTTCGTGAAACGGTCAAAGAGAAGAGGAGACACGGTCCTCTGTTTCTCGACGCGTGAATTTTCGGTTCTTGCTCGTGTTCGCCCCCGAATGTTCCGATGATCCACAAACAAGCCTGACTTGGTTCGCCTCGAAGAAATTCCTTCGCCGATTAACTCTTTTGGGCACGCTGGCATTAAAAATGTCCCACCTTTTTGATGCACGGTAATGCATGCTGGGACATTTTTAGACCCATCTCTAAATATTGCAATAACTGCATACGCATAGGTTTATATATTTAGTCTTACTTACCGTAAAGCAGTTGGTAATACCATAAATAAAAATCTTATAAGTATGTACGCTTGTGTTGGAAAATTTCAACGTGTCAGTACAGGTTAGTACAGGTTTGTTTGATTTAAAATGCAACAAAATTCCTGTGCAACGTTGAATACCATGGGGGTTATGCACCGGTGACCGGCACACACCTTGGCAGTGACGCCATGAGGGTCATAATAACTAGTTTAATCACGACATTTGCAAAGTAAAATGAGACTTTGGCTTCTTCAACGTTTGTCACTGCAAGGAGCCCCGGAAATGAGATCATATCGAAATAATGAGACCTAAGATTATCATATTGTACTATTCACATAGTACGTGATCGATACGTTCCGCTCACATGTAGATTACAAACTGTGCAAATCGACAGTTTTATCCTATATCAAATCTTATTATAACACGAGCCATTTCTTGCAGAAGCGAAGAAATTCACGCCACATTCGTTGTGCAACGGAATCGAATTCGAACAGATGAGGATGAATAAATTACGCTGTCACGTTAACCAGGACGATGATTTTTGCATTACTTCTTTCTTTTTTACTGTATCGTAATATTGTAATGCAATAAATCGGCATATTTGGTAATCCAGCACTGTTGAAGTCTCGGGTGTATCGGATTATCGAAGCTCTGCTGTAACTTCCTCTTCGCAGATTCGCAGGATGTTCGGCTCGTTCGATTCGCTGTTCCCGCGTTTCTTCATGGCCATTCTGTTTGCGAACGACGGAACCGTAGGCGTGACTCGACTCGCGTTACAGCCTCGCGATTTCTTGTAGATACGACCATACGAGCCAGCCTCAAGACAATTTTTCATAATTCTTCTCCCGAGGAGGAGATTCGGTTAATTGATTTTTCGTGGATACGCGAGACCGAACGCTTGCAGCAAGATTGAACACTCGCGGCGAGATTATTGCTCAGAAAGATCGAATTAAATTTCCTGTTGCTTAACACTTAGCCAACAAAATAGGGAGACTTGATTAATGTTGATAATTCGTTAGACTTGAACTAGTGTTGTTCACAGTTCATCATAAATGCATTTTCTGCTCTAACAAACTACAATTTTTAATCGATTCAACTCCAATTCAAGACTAACTAATAACAAAAGTAAATAGAATCAATGGCAAAGGAAATAATGTCAAATCTCCTCATTCGGTTGGTTAAGTGTTAACATAAATTTAATAAAAATACGAGTTGTGTATTAAATATTTTTTAGAGCTATTATATGTATATGAAAATTTCATAAACATTATTCATCGTCACTTCAACATCGTTCCTTTTCTCAATTCATGGTCTTAAATAAAACAGAATAGATTCGCTTCACAAATTGCTTCGTTAATTCGAATAATCGAAGTTCTACCATATTTGAATCTCATAATCACGCATACTCTATAACTACCGATATCCAAATATTTTTATAACCAGTCGTATCTCTTTTAAATGCCTACCATTCTCAGCTCACGATAGAATATAACCGTTTGTACACACTCGATGATCGACGTTCGAAGTCGGCAACCATAGCAAACAGCTTGGGGAGAATAAGTAGGGAGTTGGAAGAAAAGAAGATTTTGAATAAAGGACAAGCGGGATTCAGGAAGGGATTAGGAGCAATAGATAATATTTACGTCATAAATTACATGGTAAATAGAAATATAAGGAAAGAAGGAAAAAAGTTGTGGGCATTGTTTGTGGACTTGAGGGCAGCATTTGACTCGGTAGATAGGGCGTTGGTATGGAAAATGATGAGGAAAAAGGGAATTAGTGAGGGATTGATTGAAAGGGTTAAACGGATTTACAGGGAAACGAAAAGTAGGGTGAAGGCCGGAGGAGTGGTAGGAGAGTGTTTCTGGACGCCGAGAGGGTTAAGACAGGGCTGTCCTCTCAGCCCACATTTATTCAATCTTCTATTATGTGATTTAGAGGAAGAATTAAAAAGGGGTTGGTGGGGGGGAGTAAAGGTAGGAGGGGAAAGAGTTTATAGTCTCACGTATAGCAAACAGCTTGATTTCGTGCACCAGCTTCGCCGTGGCTTGTCGTCGTCACCGTCATTCGTTCAATCAATCGCGTAACGTGCTGCTCCGCTTCCCTCACCGCGATCCAGGGACATTTCCGCCTATGGTGGCCGTGTTTCCGGCTAAAACTGAATCCGTGTACCCGCGCCAACGCCGCGCGAACCTCATTTCGCGCGGCCATTTTCTGCGCGAATGGGGCTTTCGTGTCGCCTAATCGACCAACGGCTCGACCCATCGATCCACCAGAAGATATTTCGATAGGTGTTTCCGTTTTTGAAGCGTGCCAATGGTAATCCTTTCTTTTTCGTCATCGTTTGGAGCAACGATCGGATGATCGGATGAAACGGAGATGATCAATTGTTAATCGTTTGAAACGTAATTCGTTGCGCGACAGCGCCATAAATTCGCTTGTGGATCGATTACACGTTGTTTTGGTCTTATTGGCTGGTGCAAAACTTTGCTGAAATATTTCTTTGGCAGATGAAGAACAACCGAGTATTCATTTTTAAATTTATATTAAAATGAATACAAATTTAACTATTTAATTATTTAACTATTTAATTATTTAACTATTTAACTTTATTTTGTATTTACTATTTGACACGTGATTTGAATACGTGGAATCATTTTTCTTCGACGAATGGTAAAACTTATGATACGAACGCGTATAAATGGAAACGTTTGTTTCAGTGTTGATAAAAGATTTCAGGTTTCGAATAAAATTTTTTTTAACCAACCCGTTATACTTCAAACTTTGATTTTACCGATCCGTTTAACAGAATTTGTAATTTAGCCAACTCACTGGCTGATTGAAACTTTTTCAATTTATCCTCAGATAGTTTTAAGGCTGAGGCAATCAGCTTGCTAGGGGCTGCAAATCTTCAATTATTATATAAGCACAGCAGTACTTCGTAGTCTCCTTTTGCATTCTTCTGATGTAGAACAATGTGTTCTCCTATATACGTTTGTAAACAATTCTGCTCCGTTTAGTTTTATTTTTACTTTTATTTTTTAATTACTTTTATTCTTACTGTATTACTTATTTATAAAGGATGTTTACCCAATCAAATAAATAAATAAATAAAATTAACTTAACCCCTCGTAAAAATACAATGTGGTACAAATAGTTTCGTTGTTGAACGCGTTTCATCGAATTCACCTCTATTTATCATGCATTACCATTAAGTTTCCTATTGCAACAACCAAATTAATTTTTTAATTCTTTCTTCAACGAACACCACCTAACATTCGATTCATGCGTTGTTGCAGCAGAATAATGATTTGATGTCGATCAATAAAAAATTCGGAAATAAACTCGTTTGGTTTTCGAGGTACGCCGAGACTCGTAGAAAATTTTTTCTGCTCGTGAAACGTTGGCTTTAGAGCGACGAGGTGTCGCGTGACAGTCGAGCCTTGTGGTCGTTCCCTTCGGCGTTATTAAACGCTAGGTGCATAAATAAGGATATCGTAAATCATCGGGCAGAATTTCAGATAGGGGAAAAACGCCGGTTTTCGAGCTATCATTTGAATAAACTTTTGCGGAAGACTTTAGGTCCGAGTTTTATTTAACGGTTAGATGGAATCGACGATTTTTAATGGCCGTTCCCTCCGGCAAAAGGGAAGCCGATTTTTTTAAACGTTTCCTTTCCCTCGTATCGAAACAGAAAGATTTTGCATTCTAATGCTTCGCCCACTTCGATCGACGAATAACCGTTCTGCTTTACTCGCTTCGTGTACGCGTTATTAAAGCGAAAAGAAAGGTAAAAAGCTTGTCTATCGCGATTATACAATCTCAGAATCGTTACGAAACTTTTAAACAACAACCGTGAAACATTATCGATTAACATTATTTGTTAACAGCATGGACTTGCGATATTTGTTAGCGACCACGTAAAGTACAAAGTCTCGAGGCTGTGAAACTTTACTTGTACAGTAACGGACAAAAGTTCAAGACGAAAGAGTCAACGAAATTAAACTAATTTTTATTTGTACAGTTAGTTTTATGCAAAAGTTCGAGACGTTCTCCGGTGGCGCCATTTCACCGCAATTCCTTGTTACCAAAAGAGTAAAATTAAGAAAATTTCCACAAATTGTTAGAAATAAAATACGTCTTCACGTGTAAACAAAGATTAATCTCTTCGAAGAAATGCACAGACGCCCCTCGATTTTTGCACACAATTGATTTCTGAAACTGCGTGCGAATGTTGAAAGTTCAAAATTAGAGGGATGTAAAAAGATGTGCATCAAAAATTATGTTTTAAAGTATTGATCGGAACAACATTGTAATTTGATAGCTAAAGTCTGATGTCCCCTGAGAGGGGGTAACCCAGTAGCCTGCTCGACTCACGATGTCCCCTTAGAGGGGACATTCGACCACAGAAACTTAACACTAGAACTACCGATAATTATAGTGTACTTATCCGGATGGAAGAGATCAAATTGAAAATTACATGCAAAGATATTGAATACATAGAAAAATCTTTATTCATACTTTTTGCAGAAAATCATAGTAAATTTTGAAAGCTTTACCACAGTGAATTTATAAGGTTGGTATGAATAATCACCAATTGGTCATTTTGACTGCTCTGATAGTTTTAGTGTTAAAAAGTTGAAATTTTTAAAATGTCCGAAATAGCAAATTGTGCGAAAGTAGAATGTGCCGGAAGTCGAGGGGCGCCTGTATACGTGAGGTCGAGGTATGCGTTAAACAGGGTTCTAGGAACGGATGAAACGTTTACACCAGGCTGTGTACACTGTACTTTTAGTACAGTTTACTGAACTGTATCTTTTAGCCTCTTCTATTCACTCGAATTTCGCCTTTCGTTGCGTAAAGTACAAAAAGATACACCTTCGATATAAATAAACTAAGACGCTCTTCATTTTACAAACTCGAACAATCAACTTTTGGAAATTCAAAAAATTGCTGCGAAGTTCCTTGCTCGATTCACTTCCCGAATGATCCTCGGTCTGTGTCGTTCAATCGTTAACGGCCGTACCATTCGAAATGCTATTCACCGTAATTCAATCAGTGCACACGGATTATACCGTTCGGTTGTGGTACTGTTTTCTGTAAATACCTATCGATCACCAGTGACGAGCAACCATCCTCCTGCTGGTTGGAATATCGTTCGCGCGATATCGATACGCGAGCGCGACGGAACAAAACGAGAGGGGAAAAAGTGGTCGGTCAAATTGAAATTTTAATCCGGAATGGAACCGGCGAGCTTCGGCTCTTTGTAACGCGTAAAACGGTCATTAAACCGACGCGGATGAGTCTATCAAAACTTTCATGCATAGATTATACGCGTTTCTTCGTAACGTTGGAGCAGGGAAGGGGGGGTGGCCGTCCGGCAAAAAGTAACGCGGAAAAAATGGCACAGGACGCGTCGCTGAAACTCTTTTTTCGCGATCTGAGGGATCGATTCAACGAGAGAATAACAATAGCTGGTCGACACGAATGACAGCGCGAGCCATAAATAGTCGCCTGATCAATTTTGTGTCACTTTCAAGCTGTGCTTTCACTTTAATCGGCCATCTTGTTACGTTCTACTAGATATTCCATGAAACTGACAAACAAATATTAATTTTCTTATTTACGATGGATGATATTAATTAATTATTAATTCTATAGTATTTCTAAAAATATCATATTGTGTATGCTATTAACGATGTTATATCTTGAACATAATTGTTATTACAAAAACTCGAATGTAAATAAATTCTGCCACTGTTTAATTCAAATTCTCTATACTTGGACATTTTTACTGATGAAAGATCACCTTCCACGTGGAAAGGGTTAAGCGACTGAGTCACCGTACGTACTCATACAGTTTTTCGTTTCTCAATCGATTCCCTTCATCTTTACATTACAAGCGTTATCGAGTGAAATTTGATATCTAAAATCTACTTCCGGAACAGGTATAACGGAAATCATAGCATGGGTCAAAGTTGACCCAGAAGTATTAGCCTATCGCGACGGTGTTTCCGATTGACCGTTCGAGAAGTGAAATCCAGGGCCTGGCCCACGCGAGACGGAAGGCCCTGTGAATCATCGTGGAATCGATGATTAACCCTTTAGATACGGTGCCGGTACGTCGTAACGACCCACTTGTCCCCTCCGAACGTTACCGAGTGCCTTAGCTTTAGCGTGTAAAACATTTGGAAGCCTACCGTACTAAATTAAATTATCAAGGTAAACAACTATGTCGTTTTTTGAATCGTTTAACTATAATTTATAATCGACTAAGGATTGATTAACTTTTGTTTATAACTTTTGTTTGTCGCGTGTCTTTTTGTCCGGTTAACGGAATTGCATCAAAAATTTTTATTTCTATCGATGAACCGCGTGTATCCATCATATACTATATAATTTATCTATACACCTATATTATTTTATGTAACATTTTATATTTTTTATAATTTTACTCGTGCTATATCTTTACATATTTTATAACTAGTATTGTTGACATCATTAATATTATTAACAGCATAATGAATATCGGTATACTTTTTATGTGTTATACAGGGTGTCCCAGGTTTTAACGTTCATACTTTGTTAGTGTATTCTATGACACAAAGTAAGAAAAAAACGTTATGTAAACATAGGTCATATAGAGCTTTATTAAGAAGTTATAACAAAAATTTAGAATAGGAACAGTAATCAACTTGCTGTTACTGCGAGCATTGGCTTCGAGAGATCAACAGTGTTGTGTTTTTTCAGTGTGTTTATGTAAGCTATGTTTACTATCTGAGGTCACCAAACATTGAAACGAATTTTCGCCAATAATAGTTTGTGAAGGTCGCAAGAAGGGCTAGCGTGTGAATAGATTCAAGCGGACTTGTTTAAACACTAAGAAATAGGTAATTATTTACTTTAAGAGCCTCAACTCCGATTTTAATGATTCTGAAATACGTCATAGAAGAGAGTATTCTGAATAACTAATCTGAATAACTAAATTGGACGCCCTGTATATTAAAGATTTAAAGAAAAAGGAAAGAAATTAAAAGATATAATTTATTAGAGACCACGCAAATCACAAAGATACACCCAGTCAGGATAGAAAAGTGGAGCTTTCTGTCGTATTTTTCAGCGTGTTTATGTAAGCTATGTTTACTATCTGAGGTCACCAAACATTGAAACGAATTTTCGCCAATAATAGTTTGTGAAGGTCGCAAGGAGGGTTAGCGTGTGAATAGATTCAGGCGGACTTGTTTAAATACTATGAAATAGGTAATTATTTACTTTAAGGGCCTCAACTCCGATTTTAATGATTCTGAAATACGTCATAGAAGTGAGTATTCTGAATAACTAATCTTGACGCCCTGTATATTAAAGATTTAAAGAAAAAGGAAAGAAATTAAAAGATATAATTTATTAGAGACCACGCAAATCATAGAAGTACACCCAGTCAGGATAGAAAAGTGGAGCTTTCTGTCGTATTTTTCAGCGTGTTTATGTAAGCTATGTTTACTATCTGAGGTCACCAAACATTGAAACGAATTTTCGCCAATAATAGCTTGTGAGGATCGCGAACGAGGGCTGGCGTGTGAATAGATTCAAGCGGACACGTTTAAACACTAAGAAATAGGTAATTATTTACTTTAGGGGCCTCAACTCCGACTTTAATGATTTTGAAATACGTCATAGAAGAGAGTATTCTGAATAACTAATCTGGACGCCCTGTATATTAAAGATTTAAAGAAGAAGAAAAGAAATTAAAAGATATAATTTATTAGAGACCACGCAAATCACAAAAATACACCCAGTCAGGATAGAAAAGTGGAGCTTTCTGCCGTATTTTTCAGCGTGTTTATGTAAGCTATGTTTACTATCTGAGGTCACCAAACATTGAAACGAATTTTCGCCAATAATAGTTTGTGAAGGTCGCAAGGAGGGCTAGCGTATGAATAGATTCAGGTGGACGCATTTAAACACTAAGAAATAGGTAATTATTTACTTTAAGGGCCTCAACTCCGATTTTAATGATTCTGAAATACGTCATAGAAGTGAGTATTCTGAATAACTAATCTGGACGCCCTGTATATTAAAGATTTAAAGAAAAAGAAAAGAAATTAAAAGATATAATTTATTAGAGACCACGCAAATCACAAAAATACACCCAGTCAGGATAGAAAAGTGGAGCTTTCTGCCGTACCTGAAGGGTTAAAGGCAAGGAGCGGGCGAGTCGCGCGATACGGCGCGCAAACGCCGGATGGGAACAGGAAGAGGGGGCTGTTGTGTAGGGAAGAGGCGAAGGAAACCGAAGGCCTTAATAACGAGGCGGCGCAACATCCGCGGAATGGCGATTTTTCGTGTTCACTCGTACTTTATCCGTCTGAAATTACGTTTACCCTCGCCGACGGTGGTTCTGTTCGGTGGCGCGCGTGCAAGGAGGACGATCCTACCCCGGCGAAAAAGGGGGAGCGACGTGGCCGCGACACGAACGAACAGAAACGGGCGTTGTCGGTGATTTGCCGGGGAAAAGAAATACCCGATATATCTTTTCTTCGGTACTTCCGTTTTTATCGTTGGACATCGAAGTTGGAGTTCGATAACGTTGAAAGTAATCTGGAATTCATTATAACGTGAAGTTTGATCGTTGGTATTTCAATATTGGGTTGTAGTTAAAATTTCGTGAGCAAGATTTGCAAAAATAATTATTACTATTTTTAACAATTTTTACCGACTTCCATCGATGGAATGATACGAATACACCTGAATCGATTTTCCTCTCAGTTCTACAATCTCAAATTGTGTATGATGTATACCTATTTCTTGGTATACGTATTATTGGAAACAGATATACAACAAATGTCCGTAAATCCAGTGTTAAGCGACGAGTAGTATAATGTGTTTTGAGAGTAGGTGTCGGGAAACGAATATCTTTTTATAATTCTTGAAATAGGTATATAGGACTGCAAATGTTAAATCTTTTTTTATCAGACTTATCACGCGAAATTCATTTTTCCCCCTAGGGGAAACTTACGTATGCATCATCGAGGTGTAGGTGACGTGGCAATCGTCAACGCGTTAACTTCAATTTCTTTCCGCACATTGTGTACTGCTTGTATACAATACAAAGCTTGGTGTACAAAATTTAGAATCACCATATCACCAACGTATAAACATTTCAAAATATTTCAAAATAATGAGAACTAGCTAGCGCCAACATTTATTTATTTACGGAGAAAACCCTTTAAAGTAAGAATTTAAACAACGCAACAACTGAGATTTAGAGCTAGCATAAGTTAAGAAAAGAAGTCGATGGATTTGCAATAAATGTTTATATTATTTAAAATAAGAATATACATAGTATCTAAAAAAGTCGCGAGGCATAGGCACCAACGAAAAACCTTAATTTTAAACGTGTGCCAGGTTGAATAAGAAAATATAGTTTAAAATACATAAGAAAATATAGTGCAATCGTAAGAATTTGAACAACGCAACAACTGAGATTTACAGCTAGCATAAGTTAAGAAAAGAAGTCGATGGATTTGCAATAAATGTTTATATTATTTAAAATAAGAATATACATATCTAAAAAAGTCGCGAGGCATAGGCACCAACGAAAACCTTAATTTTAAACGTGTGCCAGGTTGAATAAGAAAATATAGTTTAAATACATAAGAAAATATAGTGCAATCGTAAGAATTTAAACAACGCAACAACTGAAATTTACAGCTAGCATAAATTAAGAAAAGAATTCGATAAATTTACAATAAATGTTTATATTATTTAAAACAAGAATATACACAGCCTCTAAAAAAGTCGCAAGGCATAGGCACCAACGAAAGACCTTAATTTTAAACCTGTGCCAGGTGGAATAAGAAAATATAGTTTAAAATACATAAGAAAATATAGTGCAATCGTAAGAATTTAAACAACGCAACAACTGAGATTTAGAGCTAGCATAAGTTAACAAAAAAATTCGATGGATTTGCAATAAACGTTTATATTATTTAAAACAAAAATATACGCAGCCTCTAAAAAAGTCACAAGGCATAGGCACCAACGAAAGACCTTAATTTTAAACCTGCGCCAGGTGGAAAAGGAGGGAAGGGGGTGCGCGAAGGGGATGAGAATCGAGAATCGAGCCGGATTGTCGATAACAGGAACGCTTCAGTCCCGCTTTCTTCCCCGGTAACATAGTAATCTACGAGCGGGGCCAATTACGCGGAGTAACCAGTAGTTCCCGTTGGCCTGTCGATACACGCCACTCGAATCACGACAAATTGACGTGGCGGGGCCCCTGCAAAGTCAACGGGAATCCCGCCCTTTTGACCCCGGCGATCGATTGTCGTCGTGTCGGCCGCGCGAATTAATCCTTCCGCCACGAAAGAACGGTTTCCCTCTTCCGTTTCTTCCTGTTTCGCTCGCCCGTCGTGTTCGCTGCCCCGGAAGATCCGTGTTTCGAGAGACGAACTTGTTCGACAGAGGGGGGCGGGAAACAAAATAGATCTCGAGACAGGGAATGGGTGCGGAACAACGGAAGTCGGTGGAATTCTCGCGAAATTTCTGGGCGAGCAACGAACGCTGAATCCTTGGAAGACTAACGTTCGTAATATTAATTTGAATATAAGGGATAAGATGTAACTTTGCTCGTTTCGAAATCGCTCACACGTTTTAAACTTTATAAAGACAGTGTGTATTGGAAATCCCCTCGAAGAAGATTGGAAAGAGTTATCTACAGTGACGGACAAAAGTTTAAGACCAATGAAAACAAATAAAAGTAATTTATAAGAAATAGCACGATTAACAAAATTTGCATTCTCTGTTAATCAATAAATAGTGTTCTATCATAACAACAATAAAAATGAATGTACAGGTAATATTTGCAAACTATAAATCTATGTTCTATATTGTCCTCTCGTCTTAAACTTTTGTTCGCTACTGTATATGTACAGCGTGTGCACTGATAATATCGGTCACCTAGGTCGAATATTAACCTTGCTGGGGTCCTTAGATTTTGTTGCAATCGAAGTTCGTTTAATTTCATTAGAAAACTAGTTTAAAGAAAAATGATACTTTAATATAAAACTGAAAGGACATAGCAGGCTATCGACAACAGTTTCTTTACCCATCGTTCGAACTTAATTAGAATCTTTAACGAAATCGGAATACGTGTGGAACAAAAATGTCCCGAAGACCGCAAACAGAGTTCATTTACAACAAGTTGGAATTGTTTCAGCGTTAGATATCGACTACACGCTCTCGAAGTGATTGGCAACGCGAACAATTTTCAATCCTAGATCTCTCGCTCATAAATTCACTAACGTCACTTATCAAGAACGTAAAAAGGAGGTGAAATAAAAAAAGGCAAACCAATGGAAGCAATTGTAAAGGGGAGAAACTAACAATTCAACGTCTATTCGAGAGACAGGATCCTACTTGCGAACGCAGTCGCGCGTAAACTGTACAGCATTAATTAATACGCGCTCGGATGGTAGCTGATCATTAAGTCAAGCGCACTTCCGCGTCATCGATCGGTTCGTTACCGACGTTTCTTCCGTTCCGTTTCTTGTCGCGTCAACGGGATTTTTGTAATAGCATTAAAAAGCGAGGCATTTTCTTGGCGACCTCCCCCTCGCGGGGTAGAAGAGGAGGCTCGTTTGATTCGTCGATTTATTTTTAATGGAACGATTTTGTTTTAAGAGGCGAAAGCTCTTTTCGCCGATAAGACGATTAACCGGCCTACCCTTTAAATCAAACGACGGGAAGATTCGTGCGAACGAAACATCGCACAGTGGGATATTTGGCCTGAAAAGCCGTACAAAAGTCGATTTAGAAATTTCGTTTAAATCGTACAATTTTTGTTAACTCGTAGTAGCTACACGTCTGAGAAATGACGTACCAACTCGTTTTTTCTTATCTACGTGTTCACAAAAAGGAAACTGAGATTCATCGAGAAACTAGATTTTTATGAAACTCGCTTTCTAATCGAACTATTAACTTATTAATAACTTTTTACTGTTCACCATAAATCCAAAATTTTGTAAGTAAGTTTATACTACATTTTTCAGCATATTTTACTTATGCTGTATGTATATATTTTTAGTTATTGATATTTAAGAATAATCATTAGTTTAGACATATTTTTTGTAATTCTGTAGGTTTATTAACAATTTTGTTGTACCTCAGAATGCGTATGTTTCAGTATAAAATGATTTTAAAGTACCTGTAAAATGCTTCCCGAATATAGCCGAAATCATTTTTAAGTTGCGAAAAAGGCCTCGAATGCAAAGGGTTAAAGTTAATTTGCAAAAAACTGAAAATGAATTTTTATGAATATAAAAATATTGTTCGCAATTAAAATAAAAAAAAAAAAAATACAGAAAAGGGAGAATAAAAAAAAAGATATTAAACAGCCGTTTCTATAAAAATTCTTCATACCGTCAAAAACTACGTATTCTTAACTTTAAAATCGTCTTTGTTTTATCCAATTTGGATAAACTTTAGCGAAGTTGTTACGTCAGTTTAAAGATTGATCGAATATGGAAAGAGTTTTGTCGTCGGCTTTTCGGGGCAAATACTCCACTGTGCATCGTTCGAATTAGAAACGGGCGAAAACGTCTTTGATGGGAACCCGGAAGACTCGAAAACAAACGGAAAACTCCGTCGTCGAAGGAGAAACGAGAAACGCGCTTTCCCCGGCTCCATTGTGCGCTTCGCGAGAGGCAAGAATTTAAAAGTTCCCGTTCGCGAATCCGACAATATGGCGCTCTTTAAAGAAGAAAAAAATCGCTGCTCGAAAGAAGGAGGACTTGTAACGTAGAATTCCTCTCGAAACTTGGCTGTTTCGTGGGCCCGATACTTCCGTGTTCGAGTATACTCGAGAATAAAGTATGACACTTGTAAAAATCGGTCGTTTTCGTTTGATTCTGCGGCCTATTACAGAGGAACAGCGATTCTTGGTGTTTTCATATCTCATGAAACGCGTGAATTAATTGCTAAAATGATATTTATGTTCTTGTTGATCTGACAGAACGATAAACAGTTTTAACTGCTTTACGGAAAGAACAGTATGCTTTTTTCGTTTTACAACGTACGTATGTGGATATTTAAGGCGAAAGAAGATACCTAAGTATTAGTAAAAAATTGTTTGCTTGTATAACTGAAATTTAAATAATAGAACGTTCGGTTATCAGGATATTCTGATAATGGGTGTTGCTGCTGGGAAGCTTTAGATACAAAATCATTATTATCATTATGAAGTCTGACAGATTTACGGACATATAACGTCGCGCGTTTTCTCGATTCGAATTTCAAATAAAATTATTACAAATCACTCCGCTAATTGATGAACGCGTTATAATTTAGAATAATGTTTACCGCATACGTGTGTCGCGAGATTTGAGATTCTGTGCGACAAAATTCGCGAAATTAATACAATATGTACGTGTCGCTGTGGGTAACTCAGAAGAAATAATTTAGACGCGACGTTGAGATAACACAAATAGAGTAACATTGGGGAATATTTTTTAACGTGCTTGAATTTAGGGTTTTCTGCATGACACTCGTATACATATTATCTCTGTACATACACAACGTGGTAAATATCATTAACACAAAGTGATCGTCGCGCAAGTTCAGTTTTCATTAGGGGTGTGCAGGTACCCGAAGTCTCGGGTACCCAAGTTTTGGGTCGGGTCAGGCCCAAAAAGTTCGTAAAGTTCAGGTTCCTGTGCAGTTGGTTACCCGAAAGTTCGTAAAGTTCGGGTTTCCGTGCAGTAGGTTACCTGAAATTAAACTCGGATCAGGTCGGGTCCCAAAAGTTCATAAAATTCGGGTTCCCGTGCAGTTGGTTACCCGAAAGTTCGTCAAGTTCCAGTTTCCGTGCAGTCGGTTGCCCGAAATTAAACTAGGGTCGGGTCGGGTCCCAAAAGTTCGTAAAATTTGGGTTCCCCTATAGTCGGTTATCCGAAATTCAACTCGAGTCGAATCGGGTCGGATCGGATCGGGTCAGAATCCTGAAAAACTATAATATTCATGTATCCGAAAGTAATAAAGATGGCTCGAAAGTCACAAAATTTGAGCAAAAGGTTATTTTCAATTGATGGTAATATTGTCACAACTACAAGATCTAGATTGCTAATGGAAAGAATAGAGCAATTATATTTCTTACATTCCAATTAGATATTTAATTTTCTTCATTTTACATTTTATTATGATATGAAATACAATGACCTGTGCGATTTCGAAAATTGTTGTGGAAATCTTAATTGAAAAATTAATAAGATACGTCGCATTCATTGTCCTTAATAAATTCCTAACTATACGATACCGTTATTTATTTATTTATTTATCTATTTATTTATTTACGACCAAATGCCCATTGTAAGGCAAACATATAAAACAAAGAATAGCGAACAAAATAACGGCGAGTAGATGATAGGAAGATAAAAGTATTAAAAGAAAAAATAGATATAACATATAAGCATAGTAAAATTAAAATTATGAGGATAAGCATTTGCGATCTGAATACATTTATGTTAATTGGAAAAAATGTCAATTAATGTGCTAATATTATTCGCATATGTATAAATGCGACAAAGGGAATTATTAAATTCCAACCATCAGAAATTACCTTCATTAGATTCGGATACATGAATATTACGGTTTCCCAGGATTCTGACCCAACCCGACCCGATTCGACCCGAGTTTAATTTCCCGACCTTTACGAACTTTTTGGGACCAGACCAGATCCCGAGAATAATTTCCCGACCCGAAATTTCGCGTACCCGCACATCTCTAATTTTCATCTGTCCTACCGCGAACGCGTAACTGCGCTTTCAGAACTACTGCAAACCTCTGTTTCTACTAATTCATTGTCCTGTTGTCATTTGCTAACACGTGTACCTCGTGAGTATCGAGGATTTCTTGTCACTAACACCTTCCGCAAACGCTATCGCGGCTCGTCGAAGGCTTTTTCTCTCGGTTCCGGCTCGTTTGAAAATTCGGACCTGCTGCTATCGAAGAGACGCGATAAAAGCTAAAGTAAGAAACAGAAGAGTGAAGCGCTTGGAAATATTTTCCGATATTAACACTTAGCCAACCGAATGGGGAGATCTTTCATTTTTCTTCCGCAACGAGGGCGCTGCGATTGATTCTATTTACTTTTGTTACTATTAATTAGTTAGTCTTAAATTAGTGTTGTTCACTTTCCAAAAGCTTTTCCAAAGTACAATTTTTAATAAATTCTTAATCCCTAATATTCCTATTTTTAAGCGTGAATATCGACCGGCAATTTCAACTTATTCTCGTCATATTTTGATTCCCAAGTTTTCAAGTGTCAAACTTTAAATGCTACAACGACGTGTAAAGAATAATATTAAAGTCATTCGAAACAATCTTTATTCATTTCAGAAATAATATAATTTTGATTAGAATATTTATATTATTAGTTATATTGGTGGTGCTTGAGAGGCACACGTGGAGCCATAAGGGTTAACAGGCTCCAGATCGGTTAAGTGTTAAAGTAAGATATCCATCCAAAGTTTCATGATTCGAGGCATCGCGTAAGGTCAGAGGACGCTCGCTTACACGTTTAATTACAAGATCGCCGAATGTTCACCTTTCATCGTCGCCATTGATTCTCGCCGCGCAAACAGAGAATTCATTTCATCGAGTCGTCCACGACTCGTCATTGCCCCCCTGGAGTGACGCTGTGTGCTCACGTGACGATTGCAGGTGCAATTATCGTAATTCCTGTTCGGTGGACGTGCGCAGCGAGATTTTCGAGGAGGACCCGTGTCCCGGAACTGGGAAGTACATCGAGGCGCAGTACTATTGCCTAGGTTGGTGGACAATTTTCTTTTCGACCTCGACGAGCTTTACTCTCCGTCGACGAGGACGCGCGATTACTTTTAACCCTCGGATTCGCGATCTTTTTCCAAGACCTCTACTCGATCACTTTTCATCGCGTATCGTACAAGGCAAAGGTGGTAGGTGAAAGAGATTCTATAAATAGATTATGTTCAGCCGCGAATGCTCGCTATCAGCACGTTGACTCCTTCAATGGAACGATAGCATTCTTTAAAAAGGCTGTACTAACTTCGTTCAGAGCTATTCCTTGAAACATGTTATTGTATTAACCCTTTGACTGCTAACTACTCCCGGTCGAAGTGCTTCGCGTGGATGACGCTCTATTAGCAATCGTATTGCTCTAAATCGGAAAAATTGAAAAACGCATATACGCGTCCATAATCTACGCGAGTAACTTTCACCAGAGACGCATATACGCGTCTACAATTCACAACGAATAGCTTTTGTCAAACGCATACACGCGCCCATAGCAGTCAAAGGGTTAATTTGCGTCGCTCTCGCCGTATGCAAAATTACTCTGTCTGTTGCAAAAGGAGCTCATCTTTTAAAATAAATATTATTATCATGGTATTATTATTATTAAAAGCCAAAAGAACGGGATAAAGATTGTCGAGGATCGTCGTAGTGTCTTGGAAAAAATGACGAACCTTCGAGTGCGCAAAGAAACATGAACGAAGGGTGGCGAACTTCGACGAAACAGTCTCTCGTTTCGCGTAACCTTCCCCCGAAACATCATCCCGTCACGTCACGGTAAGGAGAAAAGGGACAGGATCCATGGTTCGGTACACTTTGGTAAGGGTGTAAGTTTATGGTGTTAACTGACCGATCGAAACCCAGGTGCAACGACCAGCAGAACTGCAGCATTCTTGCGTCGACGCTGCAATTCGGCGATCCCTGTCCCAACACGCACAAGTACCTCGAGGCGCATTATCGTTGCGTGTCCGGTAAGTAAGACTCGTCCATTTTTTGCACGTGTGCCCAACCCTTCCCTTCGTAATATCTCTGTACCCTGTATCGTCTATTCTACGAGCTACGGCCTCTTCCTTAGATACCAGCGAACGATCCCATAAGCGCCGACTTTGCGGTCGATCTCGGGATATTCTCTCGATAGTAGGAATAAATTTCGTGAACGTTGTTCTGTATAGTTCACTGTATTTAATTAGAAAATGGTACCTGATCTATTTTCTTTTTTTATTTTACTGTTATAATAAGAATATTAGTATTGATTGCTCTTTTATTTATTCACTTCGTTGAAATCTATTATAATATGATTCAGAAAACTATTTATCTCACTTAATCTTTGTTTATTATCTGTATAAGATGAAATTAGTAGTAATAGAAAGTTTTTTATATTCCAATCTGCTTAAATAAGAAATTTACTTTAAAGAAATTCAATTTAATTTAAATTAGAATTTTTTCTAGGGTTAGCCGTAGAATTAATCGTTGCTAGCGAAACAATTAATTTTCAAACGAAATCTTTCAATCTGTTCGTAGCAAAATCGCTTTCTCTTTTCGAGATCGATATTCCGAGATCCTTGTTTATCACGCAAAAATCCAAGCATCCACTTTTTATCGATCCGTCGATAAAAAAAACTGTTCCACGCGTCTCGAGATCCTCGTTTTCCGGATCGGAAGAAAAAACCGGTCAGGATTCGGTTTTTTCGCGCAATAGTGACGGTGCGCAAGAAGCTCCGCTCACTTAACCGCGAGAATCGATTAGAATTTCCCGAAGTCGGCGCTTATGATTCACGTTGTTGCCTACGTAACTGTGAGCCCATGTCCCGATAAAGATCTTCAAGCGGCTTGCATCGGCTATGCACTCCCCAGACAGACGGAGTATAAGGTGGAGAAAAGAAAAGATGGCAAAGAGGAGGCAGAGAAAAAGACAGAGAGAGAGAGAGAGAGAGGTGGAAGGGCCCTCGAAGACGTGATCTCTGCGATCGAGAAATCGATCGTGGGGATCGGTAACGCGGAGAAACACGCGGCTGCGCGTCCAACTTTCCTGACGTGTTTCGTATCGTAATGAAACTCTTCCACTGCCCAATAAGAGCAAACGGGTAGTCCAAAGGACTTAGAGAGAGAGAGAGAGAGAGAGAGAGAGAAAGTGAGAGAGATCAGGGGAAGATTGCTGTAAGCATCGATCGTTACGCTCGATGATACTGCGATTCGACTACGATGAAACGGCGTGTTGGCGCGTTATTGTAAATCTGCATCACGTCCCCCAGTTGATTCGCCTCCGATCAATTATTAATCGCCGTATCAGTTTCACTACCAGCAAACGGTCCGTGTTTTCTTTTTAATCGATGCTACGCGAACGGTTTGACATCTTCGATTCGCAAAACGCGCGACCTACGCCGATCCAACGAATCCGACGGTAAAGGCAACAGTAGCGACTTTTCGACGCGCGATCGTTATGTCTCTCCTTGTTTTCCCAATTAGAAGCAACGAAGACAGATTTATGTACAATCGTGGGACAAAATGTCGCTCGTCGGCATCAAACTTAACACTAGAACTACCAAAGCGTATATCAAAATGACCAACTGCTGATTATTCATAACAACCTTATAAACCCACTGGAGTAAAGTTTTCAAAATTGACTACGATTTTCCGCAGAAGATATAAATAAAGATTTGTTTTCTACGTGTTCCATATTTTTTCATGTGATTTGCAATTTGATTTTTTCCACGGAAATGAGTACACTATAATTGTCGGTAGTTCTAGTGTTAATGTTACTCGACGTTTTCACCTTCGTCGGTTCCTTTGAAAATCGCCCGTTTACTGACCCGTATACCGATCGAGGTGCGGTAACCTCACCGGGAGCCGCGTTTTCGATCACTTTACGGCCCTCAAACAGACTTAACCGTCAACGAACGATCGAAGGTAACTTTTCCGACCTTTCAGCATTAACGCCCACCGGTTACGACCTAACGAAACCGCCGCGTCGGGCGACACACAATCACTTATTGGGCCATAAACCGTGTCGAACACCCCCAGGCCTCTCTCTGTTTGCCTTTCAAGGCTTCCAACGCCTCGTCCTGCTCGTGATCGATATCCAGGAGGCTCGATAGATCGGTCTCGGGGCACCGACGTATATTCAAGGGGAGCATAAGGGATCTGTTGGTAGCCTCGATACCACCACAGACGCACAGACATAAGCCTCTTCTCTCTGTTTCTCTCTTTCTCTCTCTCTTTCTCGGTCTCTCTCTCTATCTCTCTCTGTTGCCCGTCTCCCGACGTGCATACGCGCGCCTTTCTCTGTTGCATAGCCGGACTATCGTAACGGACATCGGCGACGTCCGGTATTTTACCTTATCGCCAACCCCTTCGGCCAATAAAGATGACCTCTATAGAGATAGTACCGCGAAATACGCGGACCATCCCGTTCAGGGATTAACTGCCGTCGCCATCTTGGGTTAAAGATCGTTTTCTCCTCTTAGGCCAGATATAGTCGTGATATCAAGCCGCGAAGGTAGGCTAATCTCGTCTCGTCGCCTCGCCTCGCCTCGTGGCTGCGGGAGCATTTGTTTTCGGGAATATTTCTGTCGCGATCGATGCAGCCAACGATGTCACGATTGGAGCATTGAAACGTCGGGACCAAACGACGTCTGTCCGTTATGGAACGTGTATATACAGGAGGGAGTTCGAGATACGGGAATCCCGGAATGGGCCTGGACGATCGTAGAGAATGCGATTGTCGGTTTCTGGGAGCACCGGTCGTTTGTCGTTCCTTAGCGTCGTGGCCGGATCGGTGCACGCGATTGTCGGTGGCCCAGTTTATGAAATCGGACGATAACGCGAATCACTGTTCGTTCGAAATTATTCGATAGCTTCAGTTGACTTAAGCGGGTATAGGAAAAGTTTAAGAAACTACGAATAATGCGGTGCAGGGCTTTTTTCCCCGTGCGATAGTAACGAAAGTAATAATTTTCAATGGACTTATAGCCCGTGAATAAATAAATAATAATATAACAGTAGATTACGAAAGATAGCTTCGATAAGAATGTAGAGACTTTTTCGTAGAATAATACCTAAGAATTTAATTAGGATGAAATAGTATAAAATATTTGAAACATTATATCACAAAAATTTGTCTCGTGCATCTACACGGTATAAC
Source organism: Tetrapedia diversipes (assembly GCA_033822845.1). NCBI lineage: Eukaryota > Metazoa > Arthropoda > Insecta > Hymenoptera > Apidae > Tetrapedia > Tetrapedia diversipes. Next base: position 456,370 of record JAOPTO010000740.1, on the reverse strand, counting down.
GGTAACGATTAAATTCTGTAAAACTAGCGGAATCCCGTGGAAATGAGCCATCGCAATCAGTGCCTCCGCGATTAATTTCTCGTCTGGTAGACCGGCGGAACGCGAGGAAAACGAAAAGGCGAGTTCGGGTCGACGAGATTAAAGAGGTTTTCACCGCGACGCGGCAATTCCACGAGAAACAAAGCGAGTCCGCAAAGGAGCGAATCTGGCCGTCGTAAGAGAGAGGAAACGTTCTCGATGAGAATCGGCGGGAGATTGATCCTTGCCCCCCCCCCCCTTTGTCCTAGCTGCAACGAGGTTTAAAATATCCTCGTCGTTTCAGCCCCGACCGAGGAGCTCGTCTAGACCCGAGTCTCCCTCGGAGCTCCTCAAATCACTTTCCTTCTTAATTATACTCGGCGTTCGAATCCGATAAGCTCGTAGACGACGAGCTCTTAGGAACCCCCGAGCCGCCCTCCCGAAAGCTGGCGCGTCTCTTCTCTCTCCGCGTGTTCGCCATCAGGGCCGTGTTTCAACCGAGCCGGGGGGAGGGGCCCCTCTAACCCCCCGGGCGCGCCCTGTCCCGTCCGCGACGAGTTAAAACGAACCCGACGAAACACTTGCAGCGGCAACAACCACGACAACGTCCCGTCCGAGTCCGCCGTGGTTCATGACTTCTCAGCCGAGCGTTTGGAGCACGGCTAAGCCGACTGTCAGGCCTCCCTCGAGGATTACGACGCCCTCGGCTCAGCAGCCGCCGCAACCACCAGCTCCGTCCACCCCGACGCTACCAATAACCACCACGCCAAGGTTAGTATAGCTTGATTGCACCCTACGTACTGTATTTATTTTTTGTTTATTTATTTATTTGTTAAACCATTCGTGTATGAAATTATGAACAACGCGAGAAATTTAATTCTGTTTTTACACGATGGATATATTCATGAAGAATACGTGTAAAAAAGATTCGTGTAAAAAAATATATTGCATTTATGGGAAAATAGAAGTTTGGTTCCAATTTTAAGAAGTCAGCAGAAATAATACCAATAATAAACCATGAGTTTTCGTTGTTAGAATTTTAAACATTTTTAAGCTACTTTTCAATTTGAACACCAAACTCAAAATGCAGACAAAGCAGACAAAATTCTATATTGAGGTTATAATCGTGTGAAAGAAGTTCGTGTAAAAACAGAATTGGGAGTATACATTAGAAGTTTACAAGATTCTTATTGATTCATTTCTAAGCCTATTGGAAGAATTAGTAAAAATGTTTATGACAGAGCGGTACATGTTCGCAGAGTGCCTGTGCGCGGCCAGCCAAACAGGCGGCGGTGCAAGGCGGATTGCCTAACTTTGCGCAATTTTTAACTACTAATAACTAATTAACGATGCGTTTAACGAAATTTCGTCTTATTTCAACGTCTAGAATCACCTCTTGATTTTCGTCTTATTTCAACGTCTAGAATCACCCATTTCATTTTGGCTGAAAAATAGATTAACACCCTGTATATAGACTTGGACGGACAGTGCGGTCACGTAACTTTGTCACGATCGCAAGGATATTCTTCCGCTGTCAGCTAGAAAAATAGAGTTATCGAAACGTTCCATTAAAGGCGCAATTGTATTACGTTCCCGACGACCGAGGAAATATTTTCGTTACATCGTTACTCGAACGTCCGCTCTGAAGTTCGACGGCACGGGCGCCATTGAAAGTGACACAAACCCCTTCCATTTTGCAGTCCCACGTCGACGAGGTCGCCGGTCGATAAGGAGGACGACGAAGTGGACCAAGACTTAACGCTTCCTGCGAACGTTCCGTCCGCGAACGGACCAGCGGTGCCGCCGATCGTTCCTGAAACAACTCAGGCCACAACCACGTCGACGTTCGCCCCTTGGAGAACGACTCGAAGGACCATCGGTAAGTTCTCTGGTGTTTGAGCGGTCCCCTTGAACGAGGGGACAACGTCGATGGCGTTTCGACAGAGACGTCCCAGGAAAACGTGTCGCGTTTATTTTATCATCGAAGTCGAGACACTGTGCTCGAGAGGTTAGACGACTAAGCTAAATCGCCTTTCGATTCGATCGTCAAAAGCGGGGGAATAACGAAAACGATGAATCGTTAATTCAATTATCTATGAAATCGTGGGTTAAAGCTAGACTCGTCGAGTACGGACGATTCGGAACGCGACTCGTCGATTATAGCCGGACGCGCGTTCGCCCGAGGGCTTGTCGGCTGTCAATTACAGTCGACGATCGCGCCGAAAGGGTTAGCGTTCAAAAGGCAGCTGTCAGAACTGGAAAATTTCAACAGGGAACGGACGAACGGAGGGAACTTTATAAAGATATCCGAAACTAAATCGTGTCGCGAACGGCTAATGATTCTTTCGCCCCTTTCGCTTGCCCCGCCGTTCCCTCGAGGCGTTCTTTCAGCGGGCGCGCAAATGCAACGCGTTGGTGTTAAAACACCGTGGACAAACACCGTGCGGACCGCGCATAAATCCTGACCAGGGCCGGTCGACTTCGGCGTGGCTCGCTGCGGAACCCGTAACAATCGCCGCAAAAGATTAGGGCACCCGTGGGTATCCAAAATTCCATTTCGCAGACTCGATAGAGGATGTCGCGCGCGGGAGTTAAGCCGCCGGTCCGCCGGGGACCGGACACTAGAATCACATTAAAGCCGCGCCATTAGCCAAAGCCAAAGTAACAGGCCAACTAACGCTCGTAACTAACTCAAATAATTCCAGTGCCCAGCACCCTGTACCCGGAGTCCAGCTCGAACGGCCAATGGTACGACTACGGCAGACAAGTGTGCCCGCCAGTGATAGCCAGGACCCTGTCGTGGAACACGACCAGGGCGGGAGACGTGGCCGTGCAGAGCTGTCCGGGCGGTGCCAATGGTTTGGCACGCTGGAGGTGTCTGGCCAGAGGCGACACGGCCTTCTGGCATCGGGACAGTCCTGATCTGAGCGAGTGCCGGTCCGTTTGGCTCACCACCCTCGAGAACCGCGTGACGGAAGGCGACGTGATCCTAGGCATCAGCCGGGAGCTGTCGCAGGTGACGAACAACAGCAGGGGCCTGTACGGCGGCGACATGATGATCACCACGAAGATCATCAAGAACATGGCGGAGAAGATGGCGCAGGACATAAGGACGTATCAGGACGCGAACCAGAGGGAGGTGAGCGTGACGGAGCTGCTGCAAGGAGTCGTCCGGACGGGGAGCAACCTGCTGGACAAAGCGCAAATGGCGTCCTGGAAGGATCTGAGCCATCAGGAGCAGATGAGAGTCGCGACCTCCTTATTGATCGGGCTCGAGGAGAACGCGTTTTTGCTGGCCGACACGCTGATGCACGAGAAAACGATCACTCACGAGGGACGGAATATACGTGAGTACTCTCGCTTGTGTCTGTATACGGACGACGTGAATAGAGAGGCTCTATTGTTGCGAGCCGGGTTATAATGTGGGAACCCGGAGTCCCTCCTTCTCCCTCACTGTGTTGAATTCGAAGGCGACGCCCGTACAACTGGAAATTTTACACCCAACGACCGATCTCTCTGGTTTGGTCTGGAATTAGTTGGAATTACGTCGGGACGCGACGCGCCACGATACTAAAAATTACCCACGAACTAATTTAGATGAACCGATACCGCGTGTACGCACAGAGGTAGAGGGAGGGGGACCATGGAACCGTGATGAGTAAAAAGGAGTGGCGGGACCGTGGATAACGAATTAACTTTCAGAGTCGTCTAGCACAATGGACGTATGCCGGTATCGTAGGTCCGACTTTAGCATCGGGTCGCATAAATCTAGATCCCTTATCTGGGGAATGCGACGCTGGTAATATCCGGCGTAGATAAAAACAAAGATCCAAAACCCATCGTAATTCTCTGGTGCCCGGCCGGATAATGTTGTAACCCGAGCTTTACCTCTCTCACTCTCTCTCTCTCCCCACTCCCACCTCTATCCACTGTACTCTCCCAACATTATCACAACAGAACCCCTGGAAAATTACGAGCAATTTGATTTACTTCCTGGAAGTAACGTAGCGCGAGGTCGTGATTGAGGCTGCAAAGCAGCGGGTTTCTCTACGGGGCTCGCTCGAACGAAGTAGCAGCGATATTAGATCCACGCGTGATAAATAGCATAACAGTAAAAGGCAAAAGGAGGATGAGTTTGATGAGCGACAGCCGGCCGGATGCCACGTAACATAATATTCCCCGATGTTGGCGGTGTTGCACTTTCTTCCGCGCTAAAGGCGAATTTACGCTTTGCGCTTCTGATGCGCGTCGCGGTTGATTCATCCACGATGAAAGATGCAAGAGGCCGCTTTTATCTGCGATTTCGTCGAAAGTGAACAGTGGTTTAGGTAGAATCGTTGCTCTACATCTAATAAAATGCAGCAACAGTGAATTTAACCGTTTCGCAACGGCGCGACTGACCATACTTTGTCGCCTTCCGCGACGGCACAACTAAACCGTACTTCTCCATCATTTTCTGCGTTGCCTAACGGCTGTACTAGTTTTATTTCGACTTCGCTATTGAAACAAAACAATAATATAATTATAATGCTAATAGTATTTATTACTATACGCGATGCGCATCCAACGTGAATAGTGTAAATCTGCTTTAACGCGATACTAGCTACCAACGCGCCTCGAATTTTTCTCGCCGTCCAACACCGTCACGTTTATGAGCGATCGAATGCAATATACGACGGTGATAACAGTGACGACAATGAAAAAAAGAGGCACGCAAAGAGATTCGCGTTTAGTTTTATTGTTCGTCCGAGAAGATGAATAGAGTAACGGAACTTTATGATCGGCGAAGGTTACGGAGTGCGGTTAACGTCATCCTGTTCGAAGCGCAGCGCCTTTCCAAGGTATAAATTTTATTTCGTCGCATCAATATTCGAATATTGCGTTGTTCGGAGGTTCGAGAGTAAAGACTGATATCTTAATAAAATCATCGGTATCGGGAATAATCTGAATTTCGAATCCTAAGAAGCATCCTTGCAAAAACTCCTCCCCTCTCCTTGTCAGATATGAAACGTGCAAATACGTGCAAATATTGAAATACGGTACGATCTGCCGTAACATTTTCCTCCGTTTCCGAGGAAACTCTGAGACCACTGTTTTCCAAACTTACAACGACCGAAAATTAAAATTAACCATAGCCCAACTTGCAAATCATGAAAGAAGAAATCACCTTTTAATCGTTCTTATAATAAAATTGAGCCCAATTGTTTCAATTGTTTGAATTTTCTTGGATTTCTTACGATCTTGTTTCACACGAAACAGTGATGGAGGTGCGCGTGTTGGACGCGCGTAACATCGGCGACGATTTGGAGGTGTTCCCGACGGAGGCCGCTCAACAGAGGTGGACAGCCTCGAACGATCGCGTCGAGTTGACCAGAGGTGCTTTGCTGGAGAACAGCGAGGGCGGCATTGTCCGTTTGGTCTTCATGGCCTTTGACAGGCTCGAGGAGATCCTGCAGCCGCAAGCGGAGGTATCGTCGCTGGTCATGAACGACGAGCCACAACCGTTGCCGAAAAGGAACACGACCAGACTTCTGAACAGCAAAGTGATCTCCGCGTCTTTGGGCAAAGGAAGGCACATACAGCTCAGCGAACCTGTCAGAGTCTATTTCAAACATCTGTCCATTGAGAACGTCACCAATCCGACTTGCGTATTCTGGGACTACATCTTAAGGTAAGCTTCCTCTTCTAATTACCGGCCATTCAACGGTTCTTAATGTAACAACCAGTTCTGTGATCCAACTAGAAAGTAATTTGTTTGACATTTTCCACGATGATATAAGTATTTTCCACGTTAAAGTATTTTCCAGCGATATGAGTTCAGTGTTATAAGTATTTTCCAGTGATATGAGTTTAGTGTTATAAGCATTTTCCAGTAATATAAATTTAGTGTTATAAGGATTTTCCAGTGATATAAGTTTATCCACGTTTCGTTTACGCGAACATGTTAACGTTCAATCTCGGATGTACGAACTAATGGCCAAAGTTCTATTGCATTCCGCGAGTTACGCGCTTTGAGCGCAGCTTCACGTACAATCGTGTATTTTTAGAATATAGAATAAGAACTGACAGTTGAACAAAGACGACGTAGTTTCGGCAGTCAGTCTCAGTTTTGTGAAAGTCGACTATTATCAGGAATGATCAAAACGGTTGGAGGGATAGCTAATAGATTCTTGTTCGTAGAAAATGTCGAACGAATCGCTAACATTAGAGATAGTTGATGTTCTTACACACATGAAATTTCATTTTCAGCGCGTGGTCCGAAGAGGGTTGCGAGATACGGAAAACCAACGAGACTCACACGATCTGCGAGTGCAACCACTTGACAAATTTCGCCGTTTTAATGGACGTACACGCCGTCAGGCTGGACATCGCTCATCAGGTCGCGTTGCAGATCATCACCTACATCGGCTGCATCATTTCCGTAGTTTGCCTCATTCTAGCAATTTTGACCTTTCAATTATTTCGCGGACTAAAGGTGATTATTTCACGCTATCGAATCCTTCGATCGATTCCAATAGATGAAACGTTCGTCTCTATTGATCGAACATCTAACAATTGCCCCCGTTGCCTCGTTACAGTCTGACAGGACGACCATCCATAAGAATCTGTGTGTGTGTCTGCTGATCGCGGAAATTTTATTCGTTTGCGGAATCGGCCAAACGAACCAGAGAATTGTCTGCGGTATCGTCGCCGGGCTGCTCCATTTCTTTTTCCTCTGCGCTTTCGCCTGGATGTTCCTAGAAGGTATCTCTCCGACGCAATATCCGTGTACTGCCGGGTCCACCTGTTCGCGAACAACTCGTTTCGCCAACAACGTGTACTATTTTGTGAACAGCGAGCAGTGAGTTCGTAGGCGAACAACGAACGTTTTTCGCTTATACGGGGTCCACGCTGCTGTTCGCAAACAACGAACGCTGTTCGCTTGTACGGGGTCCACGTTGCTGTTCGCAAAGTATAGCGAACAGGGAACACTATGTGCTCAAGGAATACTAGGTACATCAACGAACGTCTGTTCGAGAACTCGAAGTGTATGTAGACAGTGTAAATGTTTGTGAATATCAAACAAACAACAAGTTTTGCAAACGTTCGCGAGTTGTTCGCAAGTTTCAGTATGGATACCACATAGCTTTGTTTGACGAATGCTTTACGAACAACTCGCCAATCGCTCGCGAAACAGTTTACGAATAGATTTGAGCAGTAAGCAACCAGTATTAGGAGACAGTACATCGAAAAGTCTATTCGTGAATTCAGAATGTGTCTAGAAAGCGAACTGTTTTTGATTATCAAGCTCGCGAACAGTTCTGTTCAGTGTGGACCCAGCATCACGCGGCCATTTTGACGTACTGCATATATAGATATCGACACGAACATCGAACAGCGATTTAGAGGGAACGGATTTGATTCCCTTTCGATTTTCTCGCAGGTTTCCAATTATACGTGATGCTGATCGAGGTGTTCGAAGCGGAGAAGTCGAGGCTCCGCTGGTATTATCTGGTCGCTTACGGTGCCCCGTTGCTGGTCGTAGCCATTTCTTGTATAATCGATCCTCTCAGTTACGGCACCGATCGATATTGCTGGCTACGAGCGGACAATTACTTCATCTTCAGCTTCGTTGGACCTGTGATACTCGTTATTCTGGTAAGATGACTCTTGGATAGCGATAGCATATATACAATACGGACCGGAAGTTTGGAATCACTGGGTGCTTGAAGAGGCACAAAAATTTAGAGAAGAATAGAAAATTCTTTGATTAGAATATATAGAATATAACGAAGGAGGTCATTAATCGTATCTTCGGAATTAACTTATACACAATAAGAAAATTAGTTAGTAATTCAATATAAATGCTATCCAGAAACTGACTCCAAACTTACGGTCAGCAATATATATACAATAGCGGATATAAGTTTAAGACCAAAGGATTAGCGAAAACAAATTAATTGATTTATAAAAAATTGCGCAATAAAAGAACTTCGTATTCTTTGTTAATCAATAAATAATACTCTACCTTAATAACGATAAAAACGTATGTATAAACAATATTTACGAAACATAGTACTATGCTTTGAATTACCCTTCACGTCTTAAACTTAACAGTAGCGGATATAAGATTAACTCATTCAATACGGAGCTTAGAGATCTGTCGCATAAATGCTAATGCACGAAGCGGCAGCGCTGTTCGAAGCGGTATCAATTTTAATTGATACTTCCGGTCAATACCTTACCGATAACTCGAAACTTTCCTCGATCTGCTAACGTTGCACTAAATGTATTAATAAATTAAGAGCATAACGTAAGACATAATTCCATGATTTTTAAATACTGTTCGTACATCAATTTGCATTGTTAATAGGGCACTGTGTTGCATTTATTGATTAGTACAGAACAGGAATTTTGTTCGCTATGTCGCTTCCATAAATATAACTCGTTTTAATAAATCGTTTCTTAACACTAGAACTACCACAGCAGTCAAAATGACTGGTTGATGATTACTTATAGCAACCTTATAAATTCACTGTGGTAAAGCTTCCAAAATTTCCTATGATTTTCCGTAGAAGGTATATAAAAAATTTATTTCTTATGTATTCCGTATTTTTTCATGTAATTTCCAATGTGATCTCTTCCATGCAAATAAGTACGCTTTGATTGTCGGTAGTTCTAGTGTTAAACTTTCTTCTTAAACTTTTATCCGCCGCTGTACGATGAATCATGGTCCCGTTAAAGTTACATTAACACGACGATAGTTTCAAAGCTTCGATGAAACCTAAAGGCGTATGAACAATCGCTACGCGTACACATGTACGTTTTTCTTCGAACACGAGTTACAATGCAATAGCTGTCACCTCGTTTTCTTCACCAGGCAAACTTGGTATTCCTGTCGATGGCGATTTACATGATGTGCCGACACGCGAACGCGACCGTGGCTATGAAGAGTAAGGAGCATTCTCGATTGGCCAGCGCAAGGTAAGCCTAGAGAGTCCGGGGTTTTAAATGCGAAAGAAAGAAACGTAACAACGAGTCTTGTATATATTATATTATGTATTCTATACATTTGAAGTAATCGATCTCGAGTCCGTCCGTCCGTAAAACACGTTCAAATGATATTGATCCTGTTCGTCGAGTAGAATCGAAGTGTTTGTTTGGTGCTTTCGGTTCACGTTCGCAGGCTTTACTTGCTTAAAAGAGATCTCCCGTAAGAGGGTGTCTTTTTACTGTCACGCATCTTTTTGGCGGCCATGCTGAGTACTTTTCGTTTCTATATATTTCCGTTTTATTGAGTTACTGTGTTTTGGAATGACCGCAAGATTTCCGTTCGTTCGACACACCACTTGTATTGCTGTAAATCTTAGGTATTATATGGACATGATTATATATATATACTTATTATATTACATGTACTTTGTGAATTGACGATAAAGCTCGTTACCCGTGCGTGCATATATATATATATAATACATATGTATACGTGATTATGAACAGCCGAGTCACAGTCGAGTCACATGCTTCAACGAAATATTTATTGAACGCACGAACAATTGAACGGGTACGATGATAATTAGCCTGTGCTCTGTGTTTCCTGTGATTTAAATGTAACGAGTAAAGATACGTACGAATGAAGAGAGAAAGAGAGAGAAAAAGAGACGGTAATAACGACACGGTATTAACTTGATCAATTTTTGTATGGAAATGTTGGTGATGGTAGTTAAAAATTCTTCGGCAAAACTCGATTCATTTTATTATCGAAGCTGCTTTTTCTTCAACAGCGACACCCCTTATCGTCCATTCGTTTCTTTTTCGATCACTTTGCACCCTTTTTTCGGACTTCATCGACACTGTGTCTGTTCGCAGCAATTTACAAAAAAAAAAAAATAATTAAACATCGTCGTTGTCTACTAACGCATAATAACACGAATCGAGTGTTGCAGCTAGTGAAATCATAATAAGTTATTATTGTTATTATTTTTTTTTTTTTTTAAATAATCAATTAATTGAAATGGTGCCGGAACAATCACCTAACTTTGCTGTCTTGTTTCATTTTTGTATTAAATCTTCTACCCACTTCTGTCTACACTGTTCTACATTCTTCTGCATGGCGTGGTTGGTTGGTAGTGGAAAGGAAGAGAATGCTCTTCCCAACAAATTGCAAGCGCACTTGTAAGATATTTACCAATTTTTATTATTACTCACCTCTCGTTCACAGTCATCGTCATCGTCATCACCATCATCATCATCATCATTATTATCATCATCGTAACATCATTCCATACCAATCGCCTGTTTCTCATGCCTTTAATTTTCACCGTTTCTCATTTAACACGTTCTCCGTACTCTACTCTTTTCCTCTTACTTATTTCTTTCTCTGCGTTACCACCTCCATTCAGAGCTATCGATCATTGTATCCACCGTTTTTGTTGTTTCCTTTTTCTTTTTTTTTTTTTTTTTTTGCGAATGTAGAACGTAGAACGTAATACATACATAGTCTCTCTGTACGCGGAAAGGAAAACACGCTGATCGTTTAATTCGAACATACATTATACATTTGATATCGTGCAACTCATTGGAATCGCAAATGTCCCATTGCGTCGCCATTATTATTAGCATTATCATTGTTACCGTTCTTTTTATTATTATTATCATTTCTATTATTATTGTTGTTATTACTGTTCTATTACTTTCTGTCCGTTGAAACGAGCCTGAGCAGTTTGCAATTACCAACAGCTTACGTAGCGTGGTTGTCTTCGTGGTAACCGCTTGACAGGAGAGAGAGCACACGTGGCGGGCGATCGATATTCTCTGAGCTCCTTAGTTACGTCACACGCCGTTTGCCTTTCCTCTGAGTACACACGACGATTCAGACCGCATGCCGTATTTATCCTTTAGTTTCAGGGTGTAACGCCTGATTTGAGAGTAGCTTAGTATGGATAGAGCCGCGAGATTAGAAGTAACAAACACCTGGTCACCACCCTGTGTAGCTCGTGTTCCCGACTCTTCCCCCGTAGACCATACATAACAATACATACATACACGCACGCATACGTATTCTTTGTAGCCTTGATCGTATCCTGCGAATCGAGGAGTAAGCAAAAAAAACGAAAAAAGAAAAAAGAAAGAAAGAAAGAAAGAAAGAAAAGAAAAAGAACGTAGAAAGGGAGCAAGAAAGACGAGACGTAGGGAGGAGAGGAAAAAGATGGCGAAGAAGATGGAAAGAAGTAGTGAAATGGCGAATCGTGTGTGCGATGCTTATTGGACGCCAACTCCCCACCACCCCACCCCAACCCCCGAGCAGCTTCGAGACTCGCGAAAACGTTAACGATGCTAATGCCTCGCCGGAGAGCGTGTACACGACAACTGTGCACACGTGTAGAAACGGGCAACATTAGTACACGTTAGTTAGTCGCGCGTTGCTCGAAATGTTGCGTGCACTTCGGTGAATAACGCCGTCCCCTGATAATCTTCCGTGTACTGGCCGCTCCATTTCGATAAGAACGTGACAAATGTAGCATTGGAATTATTAGAATTAAAGTCACACCATCATCGATCATTTAGCACGTTACCTTTAATATTTTCGATGGCACGAGACTAAAGAGATCGTTTCCCTTCACCACCAGCCCCCCACCCCCCTTATCTGTTTCTTCGTAACTTTTCTTGATCTCTGTTTTTTTTTTGTGTTTTTTTTTTATTACTCTGTTTCGGTGGTCTCGAACTCGCGACGTGGTACGAATGATCGTAAAATAAAAATAAATCACTGTTTCATAACTTTCATGATGGTAATAATAATAGTTGATTCAACGATAAGTATTTAACAATAATGAGATGCACACTGTTCCAAGCCTTCATTGGAATTTACTACGGTGGTGGTGTAGATTTGCAAAGTTGATGTACGTAGTTTTGTGAGACAATAATTAACATACGTGTGACCTCGTCAGAGTTGCTTTATAAAACGTTACATAGAAAGCTGCGATAATAGAATATTACAGGTAGCACTTCGAATGGCTTGAGTTCGAGACCACCGTTTCTATGTCTGTCCATCCACCCCTCATACGATAACTCTGCATAGCTCGTTCACGCTCCTTTAAGCATCGCTCGCGACTTTCTCTCGTTTCTTCTCAAAGTTTCTCGATTTCAGTGCGACTCACCGTATATTGTTTTCTTGACCAGGGCATGGCTGAGAGGCGCGATCGTCCTGGTCTTTCTGCTGGGACTCACCTGGACCTTCGGCCTTCTCTACTTGAACCAAGAGTCCGTCGTGATGGCGTACATCTTCACCATATTGAATAGCCTGCAGGGGCTGTTTATCTTTGTGTTCCATTGCGTTCAGAACGAGAAGGTAAGGGAATACGTCGGGGTCCAAACGTCCACGTTACTTTAAACATTCTGCGGCCGTGTTGTTGTATTATACATGCTCGCGTCCGGACGTTTGCAACGTTTGCCTCGTCGAGTCATCCTTCGTTCGTTCATCCTTTCTCAGCGCATTTCTCGTCGTCGAGAACGAAAGCAAATAATATTCGCGTTTGTTATCCTGAACAACGCCGGGGATCGTTATCTATCGCGAGGCAACGCCACCGATAGATCACGATGATTATCTATACTCAATGACGATGTTACGTTGTTCGGTTGTACATCTTTTGGATTTTATATTTAAGCGATCGCGAAACGTTCCGAGAGGTAAAGTTACGTATTATGCGAAGCGAAATTAAGGTGGCTGAAGGCAATGAGAATCGATTATCGGGGAACGCATTTTATATAAAAGATTGTAAAACTGTTTCTATCGTAAGGTTTATAGATTAACACAATTACTCACGATTCAAAGGTCTTGTAACATAAGAATTCGATGCACTGTGTACGAGAAGCGGATTCTTCGTATTATACATTTATAAGTAGCAAGTGACACCGTTATGCAAGAGGATCATTTGAGAGGAATCATGTTAAACGCGACACGATCTAGACGGTCGTGTGGTATCTAGCAGATGAATTCACACGATGACAACAAATGAGGTCTCAAATAAAGTGCTGTGGCAATCGAAAAATCATCCAACGAATTTATTCGTCGAATCAAACCGGGATCCTGTAGCTTGATTTGCAGCTCGTTATCTTAATTTTCGTTACATCTCCTTTTTTTTTTTTTTTTCATTTGAGACACCAGTTTACACTTTGGTTGCCACCGCAGGATGCACCGCTCTTTTCCTAATTTCTCTGTAAAAATTCGGCACAAAACGCTTCATTTGAAACAACGACCGTTCAATTTCTTTTGTTCTCGATACATGGAGAATTATTAACGATCATCGTCTCGCCGTTCTATTCGCCTCTAATAATCATCATCATCGTCGTCATCATCAACATCGTCTACGCCGCCGCCGTCCTCGTCCTCGGGGAACGTTTATTTTCTAATCTATCTTTTTTGTTCCCTTTTTTTTTTCATTGCCGCGCGAACGAACGAGAAAACGAACGCGCGTGCTCGCACCAGCCTTGGTTCTTTGTGCACCGTTAAAAAGAAACCTTTCGTTTGGGGGGTGGGTTTGCTTCGCCATTGCAGGTGAGGAAGGAGTACAGGAAGTTCGTGCGCCGCCACTCGTGGCTGCCCAAGTGCCTCAGGTGCTCGAAGACGGTGACCGGAAGCTCGGGCGGCTCTTCCGGTACCAGCGGCGGCGCCGGCGGCGCGAACGGCGGCAAGGACTTCGGCTCGCACAACACCTCGTCGAATCCGTCGGCGCCCACCACGGACAGCTCCGGATTGTCGCCGCACGCCGCCTCCAATGTGGGTACAACAACGACCACGTCACCGCCGAACAATCACAACAACCTGACCGCCGCCTGTAACAATACGAATCTTTCGATAAACGTGAACCTGAACAATTTGTCGCTGAGGTCGCCGGTCGGGGCACACCAGATGCACATGATGGCACCTAGCAACCACAATAGGCATCCCGCTCAGCAAGGTATCCGATAGCCGCTTATACACCAAACCGAGACAATTCAAAGTTTCTTCGAAACGGTTATACTACGCTCGATCGGTTCTTGACAGCCGTGTATATTTTTGGTCGCGAGGGGGGACGATAAACGTGTATCATCAACGAAGGAGGGAATTCTTTATTTTTGTATTTTTGGGAGAGGAGGACGAACAAAAATATAGGTATCTCTCTCTCTCTCTCTGTCTCTCGTTTTTTTACTCTCTTATTCTGTGGTTCTCTCTCTTTCTTCTTCTTTTTCTAATCTTGGCTCGCTCTGGCTGCCTTTCGTTTCTCTCCGTTGCTCGCTCTCTTCTGTTACTCCACCGCGTTATTTTTTTAAATTATTCTTCTCCTCCGACTATCGCTTGTTTCTGCCAGTAACGCAAGTATGATTAATGGTACTGGAATTAATAACGCACAACCCCTCTACCAACCGCTCTGTCGTTCGTTCCACGAACGCCAGCCAGCCTTTTCGAGTTGATAACTCCCCGCGAAGGGTTCCCCTGCGCCTTTATCGGGCGAATTCTTTCGTCGACGGCCGACCGCGACGCCGGCCGCTGGCACTCGTGTTTTCTTGCTTGCTGCACGATCATCCACGCGATCAAGAGGGATGGCTTCCGTCGCGGTTGCGAAGCGGCCTCCGCTACGTGACCATTTCGGTCCGACCTCCTTTTCCGACTCTAACGATGCACCCCCGCTCGTCACACGCGTCGTTATATAACAAAACTACCGCGACATTTTCTCAATCGTTACATCCTCCGTGCATATATCTCCTTGACTTCTCTCGCTTCTGTTCAAAATGAACTCTGATTCGAGACAGTAATCTTTTCCAGCGAGCTCGTTACCGCGTAAAGCTTTCGCGGAGCTCGCTGAGGGCCGCGTTTCACAAAGGCAACAGATTTCCTTTGTTTAGCGTCTATAAACAACAGCGTGGAAAATGGAGGGATCTCGAAACGCGCCCCGTCCAACTAGTTAAGCGTTTAACCACCGTCACCACCGCCCCGCAGCTTGGTTCACTCGTGTATGCTAATTCAACCGCGTTGTGCCCCATCGTCCTCGAAACTGCGCCCTCCATTTTGTTTCCTTTCTCTTATCGCTCATCAGCATCTTCTTCTTCTTCTTCTACGTCTTGCACTTCCTCCGTTTTTCTCTCTCTTTTTTTTTTAATGTGTTACCCCAAGTCTGTTGCAGGATAAATTGTGAAGTGGGTGTCCTCGACCCTCCTAGTCGGGGGAGATTCGTTTCGAATGGCCGCGCGCGTGTTCCGCTGAAAAGCGGCGCGTGCCAGAAACACTTTTTTAACGTCACCGGGAATCGCTTCGCCGCCTCGAAAAGCTGGCACTGGGAACGGGACGAGCTAAAAAGGCATTTAACGAACCGTTCGGCTCTTTCGGCTCTATCGCGTTTGCTGTGAAGAGAATTTAGAGAGAAAAAAAAGAGAGAAACAGAGAGAGGGACAGAGGGACACACGCGTATATTAGTCGGGGCAGGGGGAGAGAGAGAGAGGAGCACCGTTCGTGAAGAACGGTGTTCAGGGGTTGGTTGGTTGGTTTGGATGAACAGAGAAAAAGAGAGAGGGAGAAGTAGAGATAGAAAGAAAGAGAGAAAGAGACGAGAAAGTATTGAACGTGGCCATACCACGGATTTGTATGATAAAACAAAGATACTCGCTTGTAGTTGAAACGATAACCACGGTACGATGTGTGCATGTTTTCCGCGAATATTTATCGCCAATTGTGCGGCGAATTCATTGGATTTTGCAGAGATTACTAGGCGGGAGCCGCGTTCGCGTCGACTGGAAGTGATGGAAAACGTTATTCGAAAATTATAGTGGCGGACAAAAGTTTGAGACCAATGAAAGCAAATAAATTAATTTATAAGAAATATCACGATAAACAAATTTCATATTCTATGCTGATCGATAAATAGTGTTCTACCATAATAATAATAATAATGTGTATATAGAGGATATTTGCAAACCATAAAACTGTGATAGACATTGTCCCCTCGTTTTAAACTTTTATCCGCTACTGTACATAATTGCGTCCGATCGATGTTTTCTTTCGCGGTTCCTTTCTTTTTATCTCTTATTTTTATACATATTTTTTTGCTCGTCGCGCCGCGCTCGTTCGTGAATTTGTCGGTGGCGCACCGACGCGACGGTAAATTCGCCGAATTTTAGAACGGCTCGTAACGCACGCCTCGTGGTTCCGGCGAACGCAAACTACGCCAGTGCCCGGTTGTACGTAATGTTCCTCCCTATTTTTTTCTTCTTTTCTCTTTTTTCCCTTTCGTTTCGTTTCCAACCCCGCGCTCGTATAATCGTCAACGGAGAGCTTGAACGCGCTCGGTAAAATATTCCAAAAAGTAGATCGCGCTTTCATTTCGAACATTACTTCCAGCGAAACGCGCGTAAACGAAAGAAACGCAAACGTTTTATGATATTCGCCGCTCGACGATGCCGCACGATCTCTCTCTGTCTTTCGAAATTCGAATAAATTCCGCTCTTTCTTTTCCTTCGAACCAAAAAAGAAACAAAAAAAAAGAAACGAAGGACAAGAACGAGAACGGAAAGGGAAAAGGTGTATGTGTCGTCGACGCGCGAGTAAACGCGCCGCAAAAGGAACGAAAAAGAAGAGAATTCTCCATCGCGATGGTAAGCATCGCGGGGCGCAACGGTACTCTCTCTCCGTTGCGCGAAAAGTACCATGGCACGCTCTCACGCTCGATTTTGCACACCTGTAAACACGCGAACGTACTATTTGCAAGACCTCCTACTAACAATGGTGATTTTCGTGCTTCTTATCTGGCTCTGGGTTTGGTGTAACGCGGTTGCTGGCTACTTTGTGCCCCCTGTACTACCCCCTTTTCTCCCCTGTCCTCAGACCCGCCATCCCTCTGTCTCGTGACCGAGGCATACGCACACAACACCCTACCTTTCATTCGCGTGAAGCTCACGCGAAGCGAGGGCCAACGAGGGCCACGGCTCGTCATTCATTTCAGATGATGTTCCGGATCGTTAATGAAACGCTCCTCTCCGGCTACGGCCCCAACGGCGCACGCACAGGAGAGCGAGAGATAGAGTGAGGGAGGGACGTAACGAATTTGTAGCATCGATGATTTATACCAATCGGCTTCGCAGCTGCGCCTGCCTCCGACGACTGACACGCAACACTTTCAGCCTGCGCCAATTTTCTCGCTGCTCTCTCGCTATTTTATCTCTGTTAAACGAGTCACGTCGGTGTCCATGGTGAATTAACGCCATTAACTTGATGCATGGCAATGGATCAAACTGCGATGTCCGCGTATCACGGAAACTTGATGAATAACGTTTCCGGGCGAGGTTCGCGGGTCTGACTATTCGGTGAAAATTTTTGCCAGTCGCGTTTGAAAATATTGTTTTTGGAGGAAGCTCGTTTGTTCCGCGTCTATTAACCCCTCGCGCTTGAAAGGCGACTGTGGTGGGTCTGGTAATACCACACTTTCACGAATTTCCGAGTGCAAATAGCCGTGTTCAACCCTTTCGCTTCGGCAGTCCAGTCCGCCGAAGTGTCGTTACTGAACGGAAGCATGCGCTAGAAATGTGCACAGTACGCGTGGTTCTTGTGTATACGTTTTTCTAAGTCTTAAATGACAACTGTGCTTAATAAAACAATCGTTACTCTAATATAACAAGTATATTTACGTTTTTAATATGAAAAGGCTTGCAAAATTATTAAAATACAAAATTATTCAAGTTCAATATTATTCAAATATAAAATTATTAAAATCCAAAATTACTAAAATTCAAAATTATTAAAATTCAAAATTATTCAAATCCAAACTTATTAAAATATTAGATAATTATTAGAATACAAAATAGATTTGGATGCCGCATATATGCGGCGCTCAAAGCGAAAGGGTTGAAGGTTTCCTGCACTGTGTTTGTGCGAGTTAAATAAAATTTAGCGTGAATAAATTCTCGTACTGTTTGGTTTCGATACTCTGCATTTGGGAATTTTGGAACACGATGTAGCGCCTTTTCGTGTGCAAAGGGTTAATAATGAAAAACCGCCGACGCTGGTTTCCACGGTGAAACGTAAGAAAGACAGGTAGCATCTG
The DNA here is from genome assembly GCA_033822845.1 of Tetrapedia diversipes. Taxonomy (NCBI): domain Eukaryota; kingdom Metazoa; phylum Arthropoda; class Insecta; order Hymenoptera; family Apidae; genus Tetrapedia; species Tetrapedia diversipes. The sequence continues at coordinate 438,302 of JAOPTO010000740.1, read as the reverse complement.
CTCTAGCAAGTCAGCCGTGACTTCCTCGCAAACCTGTTTGTCGCTTATCCACTCCTTTTTTTTTCACTCTCGAGGCACTGATGCGTGAGCCGACCGGTAATGCGTCGCCGAAAGAAGTTTTAAACAAATTTCCGTAGGCCACGGGAAGGATTGCGTACGTTCAGAAAGATTCGTAATGTACGAGCGAATTTGTTGTTTCATTTGTGGGCAGAATACGATTAATATATAAGTACAGTAGAGGACAAAAGTTTGAGACCGAAAGGTCAAAGAAAACAAATTAATTAATTAAGAAGAAATAGCACGACAAATAAAATTTGTATTCTACGCTAATCAATGAATACATTATTTGTTTATTTATTTATTTACGTTGTTGGTTAATATAATACAGAAGAATTATTTGTACTGCTCATGATCGCCGTTAATTGTATGTGTGATTTGTTTTACCATAATGATGATTACAATAAGTATATGAACAATATTTGCATACCATAAAACTATGTTTTGCTTCGTCCTGTCGTCTGAAACTTTTGTCTGCTACTGTAGATACGAACACGGATAGACGGTACACTTCCTAGTATAAGCGGAAAACTCTTCCGACCAGAACGACTTTTTACACGTCTTTCTCTCGTTCGTCGAATTCTGTCCACGCAGCCCACGAATACACATTAACCTGTTAACTGGATGAATTAACTAAACCTCTACGATTTAATCAACTCTTCCCACCTGTCACGAATGTGATACGCCTTAACTTATTTCTAATAGAAAATTATTCTTACAGTGCCCGCAATATACACACATGAGTTTTTAATCCTTAACACTAGATTTACGGATATTTCTTGTATATCTATTTCTAATATACATATACTAAGAAATATGTATATATCGTACAAATTAATTAAAAATTGCAGAACTAAGAGGAAAATAGATTTAGGTATATCCGGATCGCTCCATCAATAAAAGTCAACAAAAAATGCTAGGAATAATAGTAATTGTTTTTACAAATTTTGCTCATGAAATCCGAAACTCGTCAAATTGGTCCCGTAAACCTAATGTTAATATTCCGCGACGAATTGATACGTCTTAGAGGGATTCATACGTTTGCGGGTGATTATGAATGCGATGATGGTCTAAATCAAAAATTAAAGAATTATTTCATTCATGGTATCCCATGGAAATCAACCAAATTAACAGAAACGAAAGCATAAATTCTACCCCAAAAATGGTTGATTTAGATCACTTTCATAAGCACCAGTACGTACGACGACTTAACTCGTCGTTTCCGGTTAACAGGTTAAGCCGCTCGTTGTCGAGCGATCGGGTACGATCGGAGAGCGCATGAATTAACCTACAGTAGCTGACAAAAGCTTAAAACCAAAGAGCCAAAGAAAACAAATAAATTAATTAACAAGAATCAGTACGATGAATAAAAATCATATTCGATGCTAATGACGATAAAAATGAGTATATGAACAATATTTGCATACTATAAAACTACGTTCCACGTCGTTCTGTCGTCTTCAACTTTTGTCCGACACTGTACCTGTGCGCCTCTTTCGTTTCCTCTGGCGAACATTCGCGCGCTCTCCGATCGACGCCCTCGGTTCGATTCCACAGCCTTGCGAGCGCACGTCTTCACGAGCGTCGTCGAGGCGATCTCTAGACCGCTCACCTGTCACACGACCGGTCACCTGACAGAGGAGAAACCCGCACAGGCGAGAAAAATCCGCGGCGATCAACCGATGTCGCATCTCTCTCACACCTCCTCTGTAACACACTCAAACACACACACACACACACGCTGTCACACAACGGCACACGTGCATACACTCGAAGACACGGGACGCGCGCACGCTGTTCTCGAAGTCACGTTTGCGATCACACGCAGACACACGCACAAACAGACACTTCGTATTTTTTTCCTAATTTTTTTTTTCTCTCTTCAATCTCTCCCCCCGACCCGTGCGTTTCGCTAATTAACACCGCGGTGACGAGACCCAACGACCGGGTAATACGAATGTCATCGAAGCCTCTAACGATCATCCAGCTCGCGCTCTTCTTTGCGCCTCTTTTAATCGAAGCACGGGGACGTTCGCGCGAAAATCCGTAATTAGCTGCGAGTAGAAGCTGTGGGAAAGCGGTGCGTTCTTGATTGAATCGTGACGCGGAGGGTGGTGGGGGTGGAGGGTCGCATTACAACCGATTTTACAAACGACGCGATGGTAATTTTATTCGGTGGATCAACGGAACGCCACCGCGATGATCGATATTACGCTGTTTTCTCTGTTGTACGCGAGCGACCCGGTCTCGGCCGCGCAAACGAGGGAGCCGGTTCCCGACGTCACCTCATTACAAAGTCCGTACAGACAGGCAGAAAAAACAAAGAGGACTCGCTCCCCTCGCGCCCGCGATCTCTCTGCAACGTCTCATCTTACTTCATAACGTTCCGTCAAAGGGAACCTAAAGCGAAATAATGATCTTGGTCCCTCTTAATGAGCAAAACGTTAGTTCCTTGACGCGATCCATCGATGGATCGTCAGGCCATTTCTTTGTTTTGCAATCGCATCGCGTGGTTTTATCGACTTTTACATAAACAGACACGTTTGATAGGGTAGATTGTAAAATTATGAGTTGAATGATTAACCCTTTCGTCCCGTACGGTACACATATGTACCAGTATAATTTAAACATTATATGTGTGCGAAAACTTGATATTTATAATCAATCTAACATATTAGGCATATTTCGATTATTATTGGATCAATATTTATATTTCGGGACGAAAGGGTTAAATTAACCCTGCATTGGCACGCTGCGATTTTCATAATCCCAGACAGAACACTGATTTTTATTAGTGTATCGTAAAATAATGGCGAATACGGGATTTCTTTAATTTGCTTCGAACATTAATATTTTATACCTTAATCTGCGCACTTCAGAAGTATTTCATTCAACCTTTTCGCACGTTCCACGAACAGAGCTTAACAGACCCCAGGGTGACAATTAGCATTACAATTCAAAAAAGAAATGTGCCATTGCAGAATTAATTCTTCCATTACAACTGCATGTGCTCACATATACATATAACTTCAATTAATTGCTTCGAAAAAAGCTCGATTCCTTCTTCAAACAAACAAACGTCAAAATTATCTAAAACAACTTTCGCTGAAGTAGAACGATTTACACAAGTCCTTCTAAAGCATTTTATTCAATTCGTTTACCCAATTCTGCCCCAGACTCTGCCCTAAAAACTTCACCCCGCGTAGCTCTAACTCTGTTGCTCTAACGGGGGCAGGAAAATCTCCGCCGGAAGCGGAGGGCTCGCGTGACTCGTCCGCGTACGACCGGAAAACAGGTGCAATCGCGTATCGTCTGTCCCAGGACAAACACACGCACACACACGTACACGTACACACACACACACACACGACCTTTACGCCGAGGTGTGCGTGCTGACGTCGCGTATCTCAGCCAGTTACGTCGTAGATTTGCCGGTGTACGAGTTAAATCCGCCCCACGTTTCCGGCGAGCATCGCAGCTCCGCGAGATATCGTCGGATTTGCCCGCGTCCGTATCTTCCGTGCGCGCCCCGAACGCTCGGAGGCCCTTTTTAAACCGTGTCACACGAGATCCGACTAATCCCTTCCCCTTAGCGACGATTTCGCGGAGGGGTGGTTGGAAAAGGGGGAAGTAGTACAGAGATGGAAAGGGGAAGGGTGCATAAGGGAAAACGGGAAGGGGGCGCAGAGAGTGTGGAGGGTACAGATTGGGAAGGGGGTGTAGTGAGGGAAACCGTAAAGGGGTGCAGAGGGGGGACAAAGGGGGGAAGGGGTATGTGGTGTGTGTATTTGTCACGAACGACCTCGCGTAGCTGGGTTAATTAGTTTCGAGGAGAGGACTTCCGGGGAAAGAAACAGGTTCTCGTTGAAGAGGAACGCGTGCAGAGTTCCACTGTGATTAGGGGATCGTATGAAGGGGGAGGGAGGAAGGGGAGGAATTATCGAGCGAGATGTTTTGTTCACGGTTTCGCGGGATTCGAGCAACCCTTTGTTTACTGGTACCACCCTGAGATTTTTACGATGGATTATAATTTGACGGGTGAAACGTCGTTTCATTGGCGCTTCGGTATTTCTCGTAGTCGTGTATTATCGTTAATCGTTCCGTCAACCCCGTCTTCGATGTTAATCGGCCGATCTTTCGTGTCCTGTGAACCGGAGAACGTTACCCCTTCGTGTATTGTAATACACGAGCGCTACAATCCTCGTCTTCGGTGACACGACACCATAACTTCTTATCGCAACACGACTCGGGGATGTACTATAACAATTAACAACGAGTAACAACTAGGCGGTTCGCTGCTAAAGACTGGTTTCAACAACAATAGATTCCTTCGACGTTAGGTCATCGTTAGCGTGTACGGTGTATTGTTCTTTAACCTTCAATTGGTGACGTCACATTTTGGTATAGCTAATAGTAATGCGATGTTTATTCGACGCGACTCAAAACAGAAAGTTTGTTTACTTTTATAAGCGCAACTATCAGTATCTTTATTTGTTGTGTAATGTCAATGTATTTCAATGTTATCCAATACGATATAATATTTTCAGCAAGATTTAAAGCAAAATTGTTGCTTTTTCGATTAGATACGAAGGGTTACTACTTATAATGGTTATCTACATACGTTACGTCACCAGTTGAAATTTAACAGTGTCCTAAAACACGCCACACAAAAGGTATTCAATTCAAACACAAACACACACACACACACGTTTGATACACGAATTCATCGAGGACACAACAATGAAACAATCGTCCCCGTGCGAGTCAGTAAACGAAGGGTTAAAAGGGAACGGCGAATGGTTCGATTTTTACAGTACCTGGCGTCCGGTCGAAGCTGGGCGATTGTCGATAGGCAGCCGGCAGTGACAGTGCCAGATGAATCCTCTCCAACAGAGGCTCACATCGTGGCCACCCTGCCGTACGCCCGTCACGCCTTCTTACCCTCAGCTCCCAATATCCCCAAATCTGCCACCGCCACTTGGGGCCACCTTAACAAAAACCTCATGTGGAAGGTAACTAACTAACTCACAAGGCAACTAAAAAAAAAAAAGAAGTACAGAAAAGAAGAATCGCTCGCCCGCTCGCTCGTGTCGTGTTGTTTCGATCGAACTTTTTTCCTTCATTCTATCACACTCTATTATGTGTTCTTCTCTGCCATTGTTTCTCTCTGACTGACTGCATGGTGTGCCGTGGTTTGTTCTCGTTCCGTTCACCCTTTTCTCTTTTTCCGTTTTCTTTCTCTCATTTCGTTCTTCGGTCTCACCCGACAAGCAGCACCTAGAGACACATTTTTGCACACTTTTAGAATGACACCTCGTGGTTCGACGAGACGACTGACGCTCCGAGACAGCATGGAGGTGTGGGGAAAATTGTTTCCGGTAGAGAAATGTTCGTCGGAGGACAGCTTGCGTTTCCATTCCCTCTTCCTGTTTTCTGTTCCAGCAAAATCAGTTCGTTCTCGTAACCATAAACTGTTTTTTACTTCGAGGCTTATCGATGAAAGAATGAAACGAATCGAAGAAGACTGAAAAGTGGCTAGACCGCGGATCTTTATGCAAATTTGTAATTCGATGGATAGTTAAACAAGCGGATGCTGTATCGAAATCTGTCAGACATTTTAAACATTGTAATGTAACCTTACTTGGGATGTTTTAAATATTTTTACTTATTACGTACACTGCGTATGTTTCTTTTTACAGTAGAACGTCGATCATCCGAATTAATTGGGGAATAAATGTGTTCGGATAATCGGTCTGAAAGAATCAAATTTTCGATTATGTTGCAAAGAAAATGAGAATTAAATAATTTTTAAATGTGAATATTCTTTACGCGAAAGGATAAATATAAGAAACTTAAGAAACGCAATATAAAAGTAAATTAAACGTAATTTTAGATACAAAGGTTCAAATACATATATGATACTCGAATAACCAAAATTCAAATAATCAATGTTCGAATAATCGGAATTCCACTGTAGTTAAATTTTTCATAATTGCATAAAGATCTGCATCTACTGATTACTCAAAGTACTACTTCAATAAATATGCTCACAAAAAAAAAACAGAGGAAACGCTCGTATGGTTCCGACTTCGATAATGATTGTAGAGAATGAACACTTAAGGTCACCGATAACAAGGTCACGATGTTCAGTTTGTTAGCGATAGACGTCACATTTCGTATGGGACGCGTAGCTCGTTGTGTGTGTTTTATGTTTTCGTTTAGTAGTAACGGAATGATATACACCGTGAACGTGTCCACACCGACCACATTCTTTGTACATAATAAATATCATACAGCACGCACGGAATCTTCTCGCTCGTTCCTTCGACCATGCATGCGAGCTCGTGGATTTTGTGAAACGTTTCACCGAGCTCATCGGCTCGTCACCCTCCTGCGCGATACAACACCTACGTCGTCGCGCGAACGAGAATCTTGCATTTCCAAAAATTTACCATTCTATCCTCCTTGAAAAGCCTCATGCTCTAAAAACTCGCACAATACAGAAATCGCAAGGATCTCATCGTTCGCGCGCTCCCAATTCACCTCTTCCCCTCGTATCCACGTTACCAAGAAACCACACACCAAGTGTTTGTATGTTTCTCGTCGAACCGTTTCACGATAAAACTACGTAATACGTTCCAGTCCATCCTTACATACGTGAAAACAGTGCCCGCCACGTGTTGCTCGATCGAACCGTATTACCTAGTTCTATCCCATCCCCCTACCCTTTCTCTGCCACTCGCTAACCGAACCTGTCTCTCTCGCAGAACATTTCTTTTAAATCGTACTCCCGCGACTCTGGCCACGGTGGATCCGAGCAAGAGGACTCGCCCAGGAACCACAACACCCTGACCCTGGGCCATTCCGGGCGGAACCGCGGCGCCAGAGGCATGAACGAGACCAACGACATCAGCGGCAACAGGACGACCGGAAGCGGAGGCGGTGGCGGCGGCAGGCGAGCAGCGATCCCCTACAAGCACAAATACACCGAGATCATCGACGGCCGCGCGAACGGCCCCGGGCACCACCAGCTACACGCCCATCACGGCCAACACGTGCACCTTCCGCGAGATCTGACGAACGAGGACGAGCCTGTCTACGAGGAGATCGAGCGCGGCAGCGGCGGTGGCGGCGGAGGAGGCGGCGGAGGCGAGATCCAGGTGTCGGACATGTCCGACGAAGACGGGAGGAGGCAAAGCGACATGAGCAGGCAGTCATCGAGAAGTTACGGCGATCACAGGCCGCTGATCCCATACTCGCCGGCCAACGACAGGAACCTGGTGCATTACGGACAAACGCTGACGGACCGCGGCGGCGGTGGAGGCGGTGGCGGCGGTAACATGGCGCACTGCGACCCGTCAGAGTACAGTCCCGCGGTCGAGAGGACCCTGAACACTTGCTGGGAGAAGCTGCGAAAGCAGCAGGCCTGGTACGAGCGCGCGGACCTGCCCCGACTTCCGGCCAGCTACGGCATACCGCCCCAGCAGGATCACACGAGAACGGTCGCGGTCCTGGACGGGCACACGGTCGTCTGTCATCTGCAGCCGCAGACGGACATGTACACCGGCCGCGGGATGCCGCCTCCTTCCTACAGCGAGTGTTAGAACGCTGCCCCCGCTGGCAGGACCTGGTGTCGTCCTGCTCGTCTTCCCGCGCGAGGACGATGGACGCGGGCCCCTCGCTGTCGAGACGCCGCGACTCTTCACGGTAACCGATGATGGAAGGAATGGTGGCGGAGGAAGAGGGGAACGGGTGTTCTTGTTGGTGACTGTAGTCGCGGAACACGATGTGTCCTCGGCGTGTGATACAAAGAAGAGGGATCTACGACGACGAGGAGGTGGATGGTGTCTCCTCTTTAGCGGGACGATGGTGGTTTCGTTCCTGAAGGGAGCCACGATTTAGGAGCGACCGACGCGTCTCGAGTCAGACTTGGTCGGATGTGAGAACGAGATTGTGAACGAGGTCGACGCGTCTACAGGTCGAACGTGATTGCGACCGGGATGCTCGACGATTGCCGCGTTTCTTAGCCATAACCGCGGACCGCCGAGGGTAGCCTCGACTTGACTCTCTTTCGTTTCTGTTTCTGTTTTTATTCTTTTTTTCCTCGTTTCGGGAATCGCGTGCACCAACCTGACGAAGGTCGACGCGGAACGGATGTGTCCATCGTGTCCGGTTTCAGAGCCGTGCGAGTGCGCGACGAGACGCCGAGGATTGTACGATAGCGTGAATTTGTACGATGAAACTATGACTATGACCTGTTTGTTGAAGTTAATCATCGATCGTCGTTGTACCGTCGAAACCGTGCTTGGTCATTACGATTGGCTGGCTGTAGAGTGGCGATGGATGCGATATGTCGTTCTCGATGGAGAACGATAAAACGTGACGAGTCCTCTCTTAGGGTTACATTAAGGTCTGCTGGGGCAACGGTACGGAGCTCGGTTTCGAGGGACACGCGCTTGTCAGCGGCTCGAACGGAAGATCGTTGTCGCTTGCTCGTATGTACGTCAGACAGAATACTTTCCTTGGACTCTTTTAAACGATCTTTTCGTTCCTGGTCGATGATCCACCCTCGAAACCTGCTCTCGTACGCGTCGAGTGCTCGAGGAACGTTTCTCCTCGACGATCTCGTCGATACTGGCTTCGACGAAAACGATCGGTGGCAGGTGGCGCGAGAAATAGCAAACATATCGAGATCGATGGAAAACAATTCGCCAACGAGGGTGTACGAATCATCGGCGCGGTCAACGAGCCACGGTATCGACGAGAGTCCGATATTTGGGTCCCCGAAGGGAATCGGCGACGACTCGATAAAGGAATGGCAAAGTCCGTGTTTCGTTTGCACGCGCCTCGACTTTCATCGAACGATCGGGGGGGGACAGGCGCTCGGGGTGTGACATATCGCGGGATCGCTGATCGATACGAAGCTCGCCGCGGAACACGTAGGAGGAAACACTAAAAAAGTTACTTAAATAATCGATCGACGCTTATTTCGATTAATCATTATCGCCGTTACATTAGTGGTCGCATCGTAGGGTTACTTTTAAAGTCGTTGGACTGCTTTCGTGCAAATTTTTGCGACATCACCCTCCCCAACCCCCGAGAAGCGAACGGTTGCCTCTGTTCGCGAGGCGAGGGAAAAGGTGAGATCTTCGAGTTTCACGGATGGAAAGAGGGACACGCGTGTCCTGTTCGGCGAATTTCGATGGTCAAAGTTTTCCTCCCGTAAGAAAGTAGAGCCACACGGCTTGAAGTACCTTTATCGGTCATCCCTCACACTGTACATTGCTTTGGAACGTTACGTTTTAGTCCCAGAATGTTATTTTTATAAATAAAAAAATTATATATATATATATAAATGTATATGTATGTATACAGTAACGATATTATATATATATACATACATAAAATACGAGGGGAAAGAAAGCGAGAGAAAGAGAATGAGAGAGAGAGAAAGAGAGTGTGTGAGAGGAAGGATAGGAAAGATGGGCGAAAGAGTTGTACGAAACAAGTATATATATACACGCTTGTTTACATATATATACTTGTTTATATATATATACATATATATATATATAATAGTGATAAAAAAAATGCGACTTTCCGAGCGACGCGGAAAAAAGCGAAAAAACTTAGTCACTGTTTTTTACTATTTTTTAAAGAACAAAAGGTATATTGTCGTAACCGCGTAATCTAATGTGTAACTAAGGGAACCCGCGCGCTATTTATTTTTTATCATCCGTGAGTGTTATATAATGTGTAATTAGCGGTCGTGTTTGCGATCGACGATCGGTGACGCGCGATCGCTCGACACGTGTACGTCGAACAGTTCGATCGGTCGGTCGGATCTACGCGCGATCGCCGTTGATCGGTCGTCGATTTCGGGTGGCGAAATTTGATGCTTGTAAAAGACGATCCATCGCCGACGAGCGGAAGCGTATTATAGCTCCGTGGACGAACGTCGAGCACGCGGGACGCCATTTTGGCTCGATGTTCCTCTCGGACCGAACGAAAACCAGAGAAAGATGTGTTGGATTAATTTTAACTGCGATACAAAGTACTATTTTTCACCGTTTTATCGTTTCTCGACGGTAACACGATTGCACACAAACAGAAACCTGCCAAATCGCGCGGAAACTCGACGTCACTCCGGTGAAACATCTCCGTTTTGGAAAAAAGAAGAAAAAAAAAAACGAAACGAAACGGGAGTGCGCAGTGAATATTCAACATGCTCTTTTTCCCGGTTCAACAACGTTTTCGTTATCGTTTCCTTATCTCTTTTCGTGTTCTTTTTTTTTTCGTTTTCCTTTTTAAATCTTAATTTATTCCTCTGCTCAGCCGGGCCGGCCGTGATCCTTCCTTCCGGCAAATTCGCGCATACATACGTGTTAAGGCGAGTAAATCTATAGGCGAATTATAAATAGCGTTAATCAGCGTTGTAAGGGGGTACCGGCGTAGCTATTACTAAGCGTTGCGAACAAAACGTTTCCTCCGACTTGTACGAAACGTAATTGCTCATTGAAAATGGCATCGCGCGAACCCGCTCACGGTTAACTCGGTTTTTCCTTCACGCTAGACACCACTCGCGCAAGCGTAGCTTGAGCAAAGCATTGTTCTGGGAACCGTTTCTGTCCACAACAATTGTTAACCCTTTGAGCGCTGAATTGTGCGATGTTAAACGTGCGCCGTGGACCGCCCAGCTTTTTACGACAAAGCACACGTTGGGCTGACTACTTCTTACGACGAAGCGCATGGCTGCGCTGACCGACATTTCATTCCAAAATATGTAACGATTGTAACTGGAATTATTTGACCAGTGACTACGAAAACAGAACCATTTATTTCGATAAAAAACAATAACATGAACAGTCTAAAAAATAGTAATTTACATCTTTTAAATTGAAAATTTAATAATTTTGTATTTTGTGGTACATCTCAAACTAATTGTAAGCTATTAGAAAATTCTTATTTTATAAAACTATACAACGTTCATAGCCCAGATTGAACGATTGTGTGAGAACCCATATACGCGTTCATAGCCCAAATTGAACGGCTGTGTGAGAACGCATATATGCGTTCATAGCGCTCAAAGGGTTAAAGGTAGAACGAAAATGTGTACCCGTGCCCGAGTATGTGTGTACATATATATAATTTCCAACGCCACGAAATTCTGCCGTCTCCGTTTCTTAATCCTTCGCGAAACGCGCGTTTTTCAATCGTTGCCTGTGAATCGTGCGAATCGACGCCACGGTACACGGTTTCGTTGAAGCGTTGAACAACAGTTTCCGTTTCACTTTTACATTCCTTCGTCGTTCGCGATCAACGACAAGCCACACGCGCGAGCTATCTGTTCTCATTATCAGTCAATTATAGGAGCAACGCGGCGAGGGCTGCGAGGATCAAGCGGAAGATCGAGTCGCGTTCGATTTTACGCTTTCTCGATCAAAACGATAACAGACTCTCACAATTATAGACTGCTTGAAAATGGATTCGTGTCGCTTGACGTCTCGAACCGTTTCGCACACGCATCGCTCGCAAGCGTTAACCCTTTCGTTACGGAGGCCGACTATGATCGGCGGCCGCGAGACCACCTACGTCGACTCCGTTGGTGAAACAGAAATCATTTTTATGCTTTTCCTATAATACGACGAAACAGTTGTCACATAACTTTTAAAACAGTATACATACAAGAGGATTCCAAAATGTCATTGAAAGACGTAAGTGCGAACATCGAAGACTACCGGATACGCAATGTGCACACTGCGCGGCGCGGTGCCCCGTTCAGTGGCGAAACTCCAACGGAACGGACTCCCGTAACGAAAGGGTTAGAAGAGAGAGGCGATCATCGGAAACATAACGTTACGATACGCGACGACCTTACGACGGCCTTCTCGACTTGTTAACCCCTTAGGCACGGCTGAATTTTGCGCCGGGCTGTTTCTCTGTACGGGAGAGAATTCAACGCGAATTACGTGTAAATGATACAGCACTGCAATGTGTGACGGATAATGCTGTTCTTTACACGAGTACATTGGAATGAATTGTTTGATGGTTAAATTATAATTTTTTTTTAAGGATATGATACACTATAGTGACGCGTCGTACAGAAAGATGAAAACGTGCCTAAGAGGTTAAAGTTTCGATTGTCCAACGAGAGCTTTGCTAAACGTTGATTAAAGAAACGCTTTCACGAAATGATACCTGTATCACGATACATGTACAGTAGCGGATAAAAGTTTAAGACCAATGAAAACAAATAAATTAATTTGTAAGGAATAGCATGATAAACAAAATTCACTATTCTCTGCTAATCAATAAATGGTGCTCTACCATAATAACAATAAAAATGAATATACAGGCAATATTTGCAGGTCATAAAACTATGTTCTACATTGTCCTTTCGTCTTAAACCTTTGTCTACTGTACACGATATGCGTTCGCTCGAGAATATCGAAAATCGGTATTCGATTCTCACTGAGTTACATGAACAGCGAATATCCATCGTTACACATTTGATGCTCTTGTTGACCGATCGAGAATACCTAAAAACGGGGCGATTTTCATAAGATTCAATGTCTTGATACCGATTTTTGACATTCTCGATCAATCAGCAATAAATCCTAGGAAACCAATACCAAGTATGGCATAGATTATTCCTAGATTTCCAAATGTTTCGTTTTTTTCTCTTTCATTTATAATTACTTGAGAAATTAATCGCCTATCCCATACGCGTACAGTGATACAAGTATCGTCGTGTAAACTCATTGCAATCGTTAAAATCAAAATTATCCTTCGTTCACGGACGTACATGTACGTCGTCGTGTCTCGCGAACGTACGTACGCTCTCCGACGCTCTGTCCACGCGACGCGACACGAAGCTTAGTTGTACGTGTAATTTTGTACGAACGAGAGGTCTTGCCCCGTGGAACGACTATTAATTGCCGGATATAATCGTAAACGCAGCCACATTCCATCCGTTTCGAGTTATCGTAATCGAGAGGGATTCAAAAGGGACGAATGGTGTACGAGCCAAGTAGACGGGGACAACTTCGAGCACACTGCGCCTGGTGAAAAGGGCGATCGATTTTGCGATCTTGCGTAATTCTCGTCTGTCTTTCTTTTCCTTATTTTCTTGTCTTCTCTCTTCTTTTTTTGTGTGTGTTTCTTTTTCCCTTTTAAATTTGCTTCTCTTCTCGCATCGACAACGTCGTGACCGGTGAGAGCCACCACGTTTGACAGCAAACAGAATCACGCTGGCGTTGTCGTGGCTCTTGAAGGGTTTGCCGCGCGCAAAACAAGGGCGAGAGGGAGAGAAAGAGAGAGAGAGAGAGAGAGAGAGAGAGAGAGAGAAATTGTCGGGAAATTCTCGAAGCGAGGTGTACATAATGTAAATAGGGCTTTGTACATGTTGAACACGTTGTAATGTAAATGGAAAAAATGTGGTGAAAGAGAGCGAAAGGGACAGCGAGAGAAAAAGAGAGTCCGTTTTTGTGTGTATGTTGAAATTGAGAAAAAAAGAGAGAGAGAGAGAGAAAGCGGGGGAGGCGACCGAGACGATCGATGTTGAAATACAGAAAAGAATACACTAGATAAGACAAGTTACTAGTAAGTAGTGGATATTACAGTGACTATTATCGTGATGGCGGATGCGTGAGGCGGTTTAACTTAAGTCCCAAGCGTAATTAGTTAATGTGTAAATAAATTAAGCGAGGAAGTAAAGCAGTCAAAAAAAAAAAAGAAAGAACAGAATATTAAATGAGAGCCCGAGTAAGCATTGGATATTTATAAACGACTCCACTGAAGAGAGGTAACGACAAATGGGATAGAGAACGAGAAAGAGGAAAGAGGAAGAGATAAGATGTATAGGTTCGGTAAAGGACAAAAGGAGGGGGGGTGTAAAAAGGAGAAAAAAAAAAGAAAGAGAAAAGAAATATGGACTCAAGCACTCGTCCCGTGCGCGTTAGGTTTGCCGTATACGAATGCGTGTGGAAAGCTAGGAAAGAGGAGCGAAAAATGAAAGATTCGAGGAAAGAATGATGCGCAAAGCGAACGAGAGGGGAGAAAAGGTTAGAGAGAAGAAGGGGAAATAGTTGAGAATGGAAATAATGTGCGACAGTTAATCAGATGGACAGATATACAGTGCATGTTTTATCCTTAGCCGTTTTATAAATATAAATATCCTCCCCCTCCCTCTCGTTCCCCTCTCCAACCCTCTTCCTCGTTCATAGAGATCTCCCTCCAACTTTCTCCTGTTTCCGCGCGACCAACCTCAGTCGCGAAGCTGATCTTCTCTCCGATCGGTTACCACCTGTCCGTACTGTCCAATTCTCGAGATATTCCTTTCAAATCGTACGTGCGCAATCTCTCTCTTTACTTTTCGTCCCTGTTCTCCTGGCCGCTCAGCGGATCGCGCGAACGGGTCTCTAAACCACACCACCACCCCCATCACCACACCGCGATCGCGTCGTCCCTCGTGATATCTTAGCGACTAAGCTTTCGTTTCGCGTGCAAGTGGATAAAATGACAAACGGGAAAAGGAAAACGCGCGTCGAAACAGGATGAAGGCCGTGCAAGGAGAATTCGAAACGAAATCGCGGAGAATCGGTATATGAGCGAGTATCTTCTCGTTAAATGTTCGCAGTTCGGGAGTGTTCGCGAACAATTAACTGTTAGGGAAACGAAATCTTAGCTCCGTTTGATCTATTGCTAACAATCGACAATCGTAGAGAAGGATAGATGGTGAAGGACGAAGAAGAATTGAGGCGTCTAGCTGCAAGAAGAACGCGAGTGTGCAAAAAAAATTTGATTTCAAAAGTACAACGTTTGAAGAATTAAAAGTAGTAATACTTAACGCTAGAACTGCCGACAATTAAAGTGTACTTACTTGCAGGGAGGAGAACAAATTGGAAATTATATGAAAAATATACCGAATGCATGAAAAACAAATCTTTATTTATACTCTTCTCAGAATATCATAGTCAATTGTTGAAAGTTTACCATAGCGAATTTATAAGGCTGCTATGAATAATTTGGTCATTTCGGCTGCTCTGGTAGTTCTTGTGTTAACACTTCATCGATCAGGAGCTTATTAACATTTAGCTAACTGTCCATCGCGTATTAAGAATTTATTAAAAATTGTATTTTGGAAAAGCAGAAAATGCATTTGATGAACTGTAAACAATACTATTTCAAGATTAAGTAATAACAAAAGTAAACAGAGTCATTTTTTTCCTTGTTACGAAAAAAATGGGATATCTCCCCGTTCGGTTGGCTAAATGTTAAATGTTAATAACTCCCTACTTTTAATGTCTACTTTTGTTGTTGCTATTAATAACAGAATGCACTTTCTGATTTTTAATTTCAATTGTAAAAAAAAATATAAAACAACGATGTCCAGAGAAAGTACTTGAAACGCTGTCACGCCCTTATTGCACACAATTGAGAATCCCACGCACTAATGGGGATGAACCCCGAGGATTTATCTGCTAGAAGGCTCGAACATTTAACGAAAAAGATACTGTACGCACAATAAACGAACCATCGTCACGTTATACCAAGCACCACCGACACGTGCACCCGCCGCGCCACCGATCGTCCGAAAATATTCATCGACCGTGGTCCTTCTCCCATCCAGCCATCCCTTGAAAGTGTCAGAATATTTTTCGAATCGGCTATTTTCTAAACCCGAACAGCTCTACGTTACACGGAGAAACAAACAAACACAAGTGGCAGGTCGAGTTGCAAGGAAATATTTCGTACGAGCCCCGGGCGCGATTTCATGTTCACATAGAATTCTGTGAAAATTCTGTGATCTTTATTACCATTTTATGTTCCCTCTTTGTGTAAGTGGTATTTAACGAGCGTATCCGACAGAGAGAAAAGGAAAAAAGGGAGGAAAATAAAGTAACGCAGACACGGTTTTAGCATGTAATTACGGTGTATAATAAGTTTCCCCCGTGAATCGTCGCCTGCCTGCGCACGCTGACGAACGACAAAAACAAAGGAAGACCGAAGAACAAGAAGGAGAAGAAGAGGACGAAGAGGAAAACACGAACGTTGCAAGAAGAATGTAAAGTCTAGGTATCTCCGATCTACTAAGAGCCTCCGTTTCTTCATTTTTGTATGCTTCTTTAAGACTGTCTGATACAGGAAAAAAGGATAAATAAATGTGTACCAATCTCTGAATAAACAAGTGTCTCGTTTTTATCTGACTCGTTGCGACCATCCAATTGGATGGTGCCTTAACCGTTTGCGTACCAGAGGGTTTTCAGAAAACACGATCGAAAAACGCCAAGGAGCGCGAAATGCGCTCTTTCGATCATGCGTTGAAAAAAAACCGAAGAGCGCGACAACGCTCCTTTGATTATGTGTCGAAATACTGTTTGTTCCTTAAATTTTTCATATTTTTAATTTGTAACTTATTATTTTATAAAATACTATTATATATACAGGGTGTTCGGACAGCCCTGGGCTTAAATTGAAAGAGTAACTCCCTGAGACATTCTAAGACGAAATCAAGAGTAACGATTTTGCGTTTGAGGCTTTGTTTACGAGTTATAACTAGTTAAAGATATCGTTTAATCCGGACCGTTCGACGCTTGAGAGCGGGTAACCGAGGTAACTCGGTCGGTAACGTCGCTGAGTCCACAGTGATGCTCAAGCGTCGAACGGTCCGGATTAAACGATATCTTTACCTAGTTATAACTCGTAAACAAAGCCTCAAACGCAAAATCGTTACTCTTGATTTTCGTCTTAGAATGTCTCAGGGAGTTACTCTTTCAATTTAAGCCCAGGGCTGTCCCAACACCCTGTATATATATTCTTACATTGGTTGATGGCGATGCGACGTACATGCGTCTAAAAGTTTGAGCGCATTTTGACAAATTGTAAGCGCGCTGTCAGTTGTCTGTATCTGTTGTCAAATGCACTGGGTTTTCTCGACAGGAAATCGGAAAAGTGCGAAAGCGGCTCGTGGTACGCAAACGGTTATTGTTCCGTGAAACGGCAAACGCGCGAACGATTAACAAAGCTATATAGATCTATGCAAAAATTTCCATCGCTTATACATACGCATGCACGCTGATAGCACCTGCTATTTGATTTTCACCCATTTGCATCATTAGCGCGTAATACGCTCCGCAATTTACCTGGCCATTATCACCGGAACGCACATATGCCTGCATTTATTTTGTGAGTAAATAGTGATGATCGCGAACAGATTAAATTATTTATCGAAGTAATAAGCGTTTTTCGTAAATACAAACTTTTTCCTTCGTTCATATCTTTTACGTACGGCTTCTTGATATATTATTGCATTTAAATAGGTAGAAGGAAAATTTTGTGATATGAGTACATTTTACAATTTGTTGTATAATGCAAATAGGTTAATGTTTGCAAATCAGTTGCCTAAGAGACATTGAAACATAATGCAGTGCACAGAGAAATATTTTAACGATGATAAATTATAAATGCAACCAAAAATAAATGTGTAGCGATGATCATGAAAGTGGCTTAAGTTAAAAATTAAAGAAAAGTTATGTTATTAATTTAATTGCATGAGAACGACCAAAATCTCAGAAAACAAGAACACAAATTTCAAACGAAAACTTTGACTTAGATCGCTTTCATAATCACTGGCTCGTATGTATTTTTCATAAAGTAACAGAGGGAGGGAACTTTTGCGTAGATCTATAAAAATACATAAAATGAAAGTATAAAACAATTTATTTAACAGCACCATATTGAATCAAACATTCCACTGTGTCTTTCTGATTACTCCTTCGAGCCGCGACTAAGGGTGTCACGTTAAACAACGCCTGTTTATGCACATCGATCAAATTATTTTCTAAAATGTACTTAACAATTTCTACATTTCCAGTGAGAGCTGCTATGTGCAATACGGTTTGGTCAACGTTGTCCGTAGCTCCCACGTCGGCTCCCAATTCTAACATTCGCTTCGCTACCCCTAAATCACCTCCTTTAACTGCTTCGTGAAGAGGGGTAGACCCCGAAGAATCTCTCGCGGTTAAAAAATTTGAATTGAGCGCCGCGAGACGATCGATTAAACGCTTGTGGCCGTGGAACGCTGGAAAAGGTAAAAAAAATAAAAAAATATACAATCCATAATTAGTTATTGATAATAATTACTGCGTCATACATGTACAGCTTAGCCTCTGTATAACACGGTACTTCTACAACGCGATTTCACTCTAACACGGTTACAAAATTGCGAAAGCCTTCGTTAACACGTTTCCTGCCACATGTACTGTTTCCGGTACACGTTAAAATACATTTCTATATGTAGGGGGGGGGGGGGAGCAGTCGGGAAATAATGAATAAAAAGTAAAAGAACGTAAAATTACTTTATTCCTAAATGGCCACGACCGTTTCCCTACATCGCCAAATCAAGACAGCCTTTTCTTTTTTTTCTTTTTTTTTTTTTTACGTGGAGGAAATCTTCAGAAAGATCCCCCACCACCTTGGGGAGATGGCGAGGTTATGTAGGATTCTTACCTACTAAAACCTCCACGATGGCCTACTACAGCGAAATGGGGGAACACCGGGAACCCTGGAAGAACACTTCCAGTGCTCCCCCTCGCCTTTGTCTCGATTGAGATCCATCACTGCCGGGGAAATCAAGACTGCCTTCAATCTTTTTCATCCGCCACGGCATCGAGAAAGGAAGATCTCGAATAACAATTGCCGATTCCGTTCTTTCGGCATTTCGGGTTACCCGCGAATGCGACTTCAAGGAGTCGCCGCATTTTCTTTCGGTGCCATGTTTTGTTTTCGACACCGCGCTATCTTTTCGGTGCCGCGTCAAAAAACGCCTACATATATCAAATGAATTTTTCTCATGAAGAAATAAAGAGATGAAAAAAATTGCTAGTATTGTTATCAGATGCTGTTTAATGGTGTTTAGCAATGTTTTGTATTATTTTGATAGTTACTGATACCAAAAAATACTTTCCCTACTCATAAGCAGACAGAATGATATTTAGTTAAAAAACCAGCTTGGCAGGAAACTCTTGCAACCCGATTTAGCACTAACACGGTTAAATAAGCAAACAGCTAACAATGTTTGTATATGAAAAGCAGAAATGAGTTATAAAAATATTTCTTTTAGCCATTACATAAACATAATGAATTTGGTGTACAGTAAAGGACAAAAATTTAAGACGACAGGACAATACAAAACATAGTTTTATGGTATGTAAATATTGTTCATATACTTATTTTTATCGTCATTAATGGTGGAATGCTATTTATTGATTAGCGTAGAATACGAATTTTATTTATCGTGCTATTTTTTATTAACCCCTTGACATACGAATTAAATGGAACTTGATGCGACCGAAAAATACCATTTAATTTCGCTCAATTGAACGGTTACGTGAAGGCTAAGAAAGAGTATATTTTATTTTGAAATTTGGATTTTTCATTCAGATTGATGTTAATAAAGAACATCTAAATAATATTAAAAAATAATAATCGACGCACGAGTGAAGCAACTATGTAATCTAATTGTATACTGCACGGCGTCCGCCGAAAAAAGCGCTTGACGAGTCTGACTCGTCAAAGTCTACAGTGGGCCGTAAAATGAATGACGAGTCAGACTCGTCATTGTATGTCAAGAGGTTAATTAATTAATTTGGTTTCTTTGATCCTTTAGTCTTAAACTTTTATCCGCTACTGTATGTAGTAATACAATTAATATTTCAAATATACTTTTGTTTTTTATTCTTATAATCAATAATCCTTTAGACCCTTAGAACATGGTTTTCATATAACACGGCACTTTCATGGAACCTAATTACCGTGTTATACGAGGATCGGCCATATTACATTACACGTATAGCACAAAAATGTGTAATGTGAAAATAATTACCAGCAATATGCATGGCGTTACGACCATTATTACTTCTATCCTCGATGCATCTGACAGAGCGATTTACCAATAAATCAAAAGCCTTCTCGTCGCCGGAACGACAAACCATATGCAACGATGTCCATCCATCTTTGTTTCGCAAAAACGGGTTCGCTTTCGCCTTCAAAAGCGCGGCTATGCACTCGCGCGCCTCATTTCCGGTTCTTGTGCAAGCCAACATAAGCGGTGTCCAATCGGCTCGCTTCAAAGAATCCACCGTCGCTCCTTTGCACGAACAGAAAATTCATAAACAATACATGTATACAGGTAGGTCTCGATTAATGCGAATTCAAATAGTACAATATTCGATTTAGTGCGAATTGTGAAAAGATGCCAAGAAACGTTTAACGGAAACGAAAATTCAGTTAATGCGAGTAGCATGCGTAAAAAAGATTGTTTATGTTCGAGAAACTTGAATATATTCTTCAAACTGCAGAATAACAAAATAAAGTAATTCGTGTTTAATGTTTGAAGAAGAAGAGTACAATTCACGTTGCTGAAAATATTTAAAGAAAAACAACAAATATATTTTCATTGTGATGTAGGTAGTAGACATCTGAAAATGAATATTTTACATTTCCATCAAATTGAAACCGTTTACCATATTTGAAGTAATCATACAGTGCGAAGTCGAATAACGCTATCAATTCTTGGGATTTATTATTCACTCTAATCGAGACCTATCTGTATTTCCAAAAAAAGCAGCAGATTCGCAGTGCAAAGATAAATACCTTTCTCGATTAAATATCTCACGACCTCGTTGCGAGCGAATTGCGCTGCCTCGTGTAGAGGTCTCTTCGTATCTTTATTGGTAACGTCGACTCTGTAGCCTGGTTTCTCGAAAGCCTCGCATAAATACCGAACGATATTCAAATGACCCTCGCGCGCCGCTACATGCAACGCGGTGTCACCGGAAACGGTGTGCCGGAAGAGGGTCCAATCTTGAACGTCATGCCTCGATACGAGAGTTTCCACTCTCGATATGTCTCCACTTTGACATGCGTGCAGGAAGTCGCGCGATAGGTTAGGGTCCGTCATATTTTAAGTATTTATCAAGGAAAACACGGAGCATACATTAAAACAAACATAACCGAGTAGTTTCATTTGCAACGATATGAACGACTGATAGAAAACGCTCGAAAAAACTGAATATTGTTCAAAATATTAGAGTGACAGATGCTGCTGTCTCACAGGAAATCACGAAACTTTGCAAACTTGAAACAGCGCTCTCTATTATCGATAACAGTAAATACTTAATGGCGCGAATCGATTCTATTTTGCAAAAAATTCAAATCTGAAGTAAATTATGTGAATTTGAAGTTTTAATAAATTAAAAAATATAAGACATTCGTATGGGTCATGTAGTTAAAAATATTTTGCATATATCTATATACATATATGGTTCTAATGAAATAATTTGTACTGTTTAATTTTTATATTGATAAATGAAGCTATTTATTTTAATAGGTTTAAGTAATGATTAAAGTAATACGTAAATAATACATAATTGTTAAAAACCTAGCGATGCTAAGCCAACCGAGTATAGAACCGTTTTGAAAGTAAAATTAATCGTGCGAAACCTATTCTTGCTGTGAGTCATAAGGATCTCGCAATTATAACGTCATAATTGAATCAGTAGAGAAAAGCAAGAATCGTTTTTATTTTCCAAAGTTACAAAAGTAAATAAACGATATTCGTGCAATCGTTAAATCAATGCATAACTAATCGTATAAATGCAATTATTAAAGCATTAACGACATTGATCACATAACTTATAATTAGTCGCTGTAATCGACATTAACAATCAACCATTCGTGTTCATTACAATGTATGTACAAATACAATAGATATATTTAACTAATAAAAGCTAGAAGCGTACGAAAGTAAAAGTAGCGGGTAAAAGTTTAAGACTAAAAATTAGAAGGAAACTGGTTAATCAAATCTGTGCAAGTTACACGATAAATAGAATTAATGTTGAATTAGCTGAAATTCAAAAACACAATTTACAAATTGACCAACTAAATTGCTCCAAACAATAAAAGGATCCCACAGGTGCAATCATTGTCCTCGTCAGCGCCGTATACAGGTATGTGCATATATCGTCATTCCGGGAAATCTTTTTATAAAAATAGAACTTTGTGTCAGAAGTACAAAACATGTTCATGCAAACAATCTTTAAACTTAATTATTCTACGAAATATTATAAAAAAAACAAAGTACAGTACAACCTCCGATAATATAAGTTTTGAATAATAGAATAATAGCTTTTTTTAAAACTAATCATCATTTATTTAAATGGACATTAAGTAGGTTAACGATTTGTTTCAACATCTGTGTATCCTATATTTCTTCATAATTAAAAGTTTATTTATTATATCATATTATATTATATTAAAAGTAATTTTCATAGATTTCATGACGGTTAAAAATAAAAATCTATTATTTGGACAATAGAATTCCCAGTTATTAGATTGGAACCTGCTGTACTATACTTGTTCATACTCGTGTTCCTAAAAGTATAATCGTTTTATACTACGTTGTTCCCGCCTCAAACTTATGCTGCCCGCCACCGTATAATCTCGAACGAGAGATAACGATTTACTTCGAAAGGCAGTTTCGTTTTTTCCGCGGAATTTCCATAACCGTTATGCCGGCGCGAGATAACAATACGAACAATTAACCACCAATAAAACGTTTCCGGGCTGGTTGTGCAACCGAGTGTTGTGGGTACGCGACGGGAATCGCGTATCGCGAGAAAATCGCCTCGCTTGGACGTTCAAGGTTCGATCAAAAGCATCCCATCCACCTTTCGCTTCGATATAATTGCCGGACTGAAGACGCCTTCGTCGTTTCTTGTTATTTATCTTGCTGGTCGCGCTGCCGTTCGCGTGATGCGGCCTATCGATGGCCTTGCCGCAGCCTGTATTACAAATTATCCTAATCGATCATCGCTTATTATACAGTAATTGTAATACAGCTGTCTCCCGAATTCCAGTCGAACATGCGTATAAGTGTTTGGATATATTACATTTTTGAACGATGAAACGTCTTCTTCGATACCGAACTTCATTTGTTTAAGGAAAACGGAGCAAACAAACAACTTTAACCCTAGATTCATAAACATTCTTCTCTCAGACGAACACATTATATTGGTGATTTTTGTTTTATAGAGTACAAGGAGCAACGAAACATACTTTAAATATGAAAATTTGTTCAGTAATCATCAATTTTCTGAAATGAAAATAAACACAATAATTATTCCGAGCGATCGAAGTTCATCTTTCTATCTGTTTCATTTTAAAAGTTACAAACGTTTACAGTGTTTTGCACGGCCTGTGAAACGAATGTTTATCAATCTAGGATTAAACTGTACAATAGCATCATACAACTAGCAACATCCGAGAAAAAATCTGGGACTTCATTTAGACAAAAAACTTACATGAAACTATCACATGAAACCAAAAATTGAAAGTATTAAAATACGAACCAAATCTAACGATAGATTGGCCCGCTGGCACTAAAAGGGTTAAGAAAACGACATTACTTTCCGGTGTCCCTAATATAAAACCGCGTGACGAAAGAATCGAGCGGCGCCAGTGAAACGATCTCTCTTATCCCTGTACCGTTCCACAACTCAACCCATGGTATGCAGATCTGCTTCTGGTAATCGATCGAGGACTCGATAACGGCGTAGAATTTCGTTCCGGCTGCGATTAACAGCAAACGCTCGAGCAAGAAACGCGCTGTTTCTGATTTCTACCGCTTGGCAGATTCTCCTGTTCGAGAAAAACGCGAGAGATCAAAGAAAACGCTTATTGCCTCTGTTCTGAGAAACTGCGCCCCCCCCCCCCCCCCTGGAACGCGTTTTTATTGTTCGCAAACAGGATTACGTGTTACGATTACCTTTACATTTTACTTTCGCCCGGCGGACAATGTTCAATGAACAGTTTTTGCCGCGACAAACGAAAGAAGTCATCAACGAAACAGGGGGAGCTGGGGGAACAGACCGCCTAGCCGATAATAACATGTCATTTTCTCCCGGGCTGGATAACTATAATCTCACTGCGAAATTGAATCTTTAATTGCGCGGATCCTATGTGACGACGGTCAGCTGGCGCCAGTCAGCAAACAAGAATATAGGAAAGGTTATAAATTAAAAAAATAGGTAAGATAGAAAAATGAATAAAATTATAGATATACCTGTATTTGAATGAGATGAAATAAAATACAACAATACAGACAAACGCTATAGACACGCTAGTGAGAAATATGGCTTACGTCTGAACAGCTACAGAATTGCACGTAGTTACGACTGAGCATCACTGCGTAGGCAGTGACGTTACCTACCGTGTTGCTCCGATTGCCTGCTCTCAGGCGTGAAATAGCCCTTTCTTTATTTGCTTATAACTAATAAACAAAGCGTCAAACGCGATATTGTTACTCTTGATTTTCGTCTTAGAATGTTGCATAGAGTTACCCATTCAATTTTCTCTCACCTTCGTTCGAACATCGTGTACGTGTCCATAGTTCTTACGAGCAACTTCTGTCAGACGCATACATGCGCCCATAGCATTCAAAAAATTAAATCCATGAATTATCACAAGAATAAGACGCGAGCGGATTTCTTCTCCTCTCGACGCCCGCTCGGTTTCCACGGGCGGGTTTTCTTCCTCGCGTGCGCGTCGCCGGTACACGGAAACGCTCGCTTCCTACTCGAAAATAACACCTCGCGTCGAGGCTGGCTCGGCTTGATTGTCGGCTAGGTACGAAGTAGCGCGTGCTAGAAGAAACTTCTACGTGCTTTCGTGCAGAAACACTCGAAGTCGAAGGATAAGAATAGATCCTTGAACGGGGACTCTGGCTGCGTAAGAATCTTGTTTCCGTGAGATAACACCTAGCGAGGTTCTGCTTCGTCAAGCATTTTCTCGCGATAATTACACATAACGTCACGAAAATCCTTAAAACAATTCATCCGTGTCGTACTAATAAAACTCATATTTTTGAAAAATCTCATTCAACATTATTACTATTTATTTATTTATTTATGGGTTTAATTAAAATATTATTATACTTCTCTTAAGTTACGCTAATTTGTTTGAAATGAATAAGGAAAATATAAAAATATACATGTTTTTAATTCGTAGTCTATAAGCTGAATGATTACAGCTACAGAGTAACACTAATTTAAGTTTAGTTATCTAGGGTTAAACAAACTACAAGAAGTATATTTCACTATAATAAAAATAATTTAATAATTAATCAAATCCAGACATATTAAATCGCATCGATTAATAGTTATCGATGTCAAGAACCCATAGTATTTAATACGTTCGTCGCCCAGCGTGATTCGACTGAGTTTCTCGCTGAGCCCAAATCCGATTGCATAGAAAACTCGGGTAAAAGATATAAAAATAGTAAAAGTTTTTATTTTTTATTTTTATTTTACGTATTTCATATTTATATATATTATACTTCAATATTTATTCCATTGAATTCCTTTTAAAATTCCAATTAAAAGTCCTATGTAACTTTAAGAAAAAGAGCGTCACCCATGTTTGGGTGACGTGGCGACGAACGTGTTAATAAGAGAGAAATTTTAATCGTTTCATTCTGTTTAAAAATCCAATACACCTTTAATGTTATCGTATTCCGTCAACCACTACGTCGCCTTATGTCGTATCCTCGGTCCCACATGGCGAACACGTGACAACGAAGATCCCGCTCGCGATTCTGTCGCGCATGTAACAGGATATCTAAGTGCCATCCCGACGACGGTAATTCGCATCGTTATCGAGTTTCCTGTTTCTCGTGAACATCAACTCCGCCTTCGTTGCTACGATCACGGAAAGGTCGATTGGTCGACTCGACCGAATGTTTGATCGATCACCGTCGACATTGACCTTAACACTGTACTGACCTATCGTGACTCAACTTATTCCGTACGCACTCACGACCCGGTCAATTTAGCGCGGATGTATCACTAATGAATTGATTGCAATGATTCACGAACATTTCTTGCATATCTATTTCTAATGTTCATATGTTAAGGAATAAAGGTATACACCAAAACGAATTTGAAATTGTAAAACTGAGAGGGAAATATATTTAACCCTTTCAGCACCCAGCAAATTTAATGAATTTGCTGAGGTTTGAGAAAAAGCTCATAAAAACGGAAGTAAGAATGATATTTACAAAATTCAACAAGAAGCATATTGCGAAATAAAAAAAAAAAATTGAAACATTTATAACGTTTTATAAATTTATTTTGAGATAGAGCTCTCTCCCGATGCAAATAGTTAGGCGCCATGGCATACGCAACGATATATCGTCGTTCGGTACTAAAAGGATTAAGTATATTTGTATTGCTCTATCAATAAAACTCAGCAAAAGTTGCTACGAATAATACTAATCATTTTTGCGAATTCGTTTCGGCAATCTAACGCAGCGGATGTGTAATTCTTGTATATCTCAGTGTGAATCGAAATATATTCAATTGTGATACTGCAAGATTGTTTCCTGCTTCCACCTAAGTAATTTCAATACTTACTAAGAAATAGGTATGCATCGTACAGAATTTGAAATTGCAGAGCTGAAAGGGAATAGATTAGGGTATATTCGAATCGCTCCATTTATAAAGGTCTACAAAAATTGCCAGGAATAATGGTAATCGATTTTACAAATTTTCCTCATGAAGTCTGAAACCCGTCAAATTGACAAATCCCGTAAACCTAGCGTTAACTGGCTTCCGGTTGGTAAAGTGTTAAACGAGTCGTCTCGGTCGAACAGGTCTCGCAAAGGAAAACGAAAAAAAAGGTGGAAGGAGGAACCTCTGTCGGAAACTCGGCGCACGTGTTGCGTAACGTGATTCCGTAGAAATTAAGGAACGATAAGAGTGATCAGCGTGCTCGTCTTGGCAATTGTTGCCTTTGCAGAAGCGCCATTACGGATAATCGCCTGGCGAGCAGCCGCGTTCTCGATGCAACCGACGACCAGCCAGAAAAATCGTGATGTCGGACGGTGCGATTTCGCGCTCTGACCTTGCGGGAAGGTTGAACTTTCGAAGCAATTTCGCGATCGAGGGTTACGTTAATGGTTATCGGTAAAAAGAGGGCGCTGTTGAAGACGAGAAAGGGTTCTATACGTGTACACGCGAACCGATAATTCCTTTTCTTTTGGGATTTTCAAGGAATTTTGATGGCGGATAATTGACGGTAATAACATTACGTTCCTTCGGGACGATTTCGTTTTTAACGTAACTAAGAACGAAGGTATGCTTGAAAGGGAACAGCAGAAGAATCGATATACATCTGAGAATGCGCAATAGTAATACAAATTTACATACTGTTTAATATTAAGTTAACGCTATGATTCTTATGGTACTATGTATAATGCGAAGCTTGATACTAATTTCTCGAAAATCTTCGAAACTCTAACGGCTGATAAGAAATTCGAATTTTGAAAGTTTACCTAAAAAATTTGGAAAGATGCTTCTTATAAAATTCATTACCGAATCTAAAGAATACTAATACTATTGAATCTAAAGATGCTTAAATTAAAAAAAAAAAGGAGTAACTATACATGATTATAGTAAAATACGAAGTTTCCTAGTTCGATTCAAAATCAGCAGGTGCTCTTAAAACGCCCTAACAGAAGTCATCCGCCACTCGTCAAAGATCAAAGCTTGCAGCAAATACAATATGTACTTACGATAGATCCTCTGCCAAGTTCGAACGTACAAGATTCTTCGGCACGCAAGTTCAAGGCTCCATCGAGCGATACGGATACCTGCAAGGTCATCGAGTGTGCAAATACCGTGATTATAGCCGCGTACAGGTGCAGCGGCTTTTTCATTGTCGGAGATGAGCCGGAGCTGATCTAAAACGACACATACCGAACCTCTGTTAAGCGTCCCAACATTACATTGCCTCTCGCGTCTCTGTAATTCTACGAGTGCTTCTTCATTGACGTTCGCAAACAGCTCGTGAACCATACAACCAAGATTTCGTTGAGGCGAGCAAAAAATATTAGACTAAAGTAGATTTTAATTTTATGTTATTTATTTCTATGATCTTTTACCGTATCCACTTTTATTATTTAATATTTATTTATTAACAGGAAAAAGCCTGTTGTGTTACGAAGGTTATTAGTATATCGATTAAGTAGAATTATTTACACTTAGTATTCTGAGAGTTTTTAGCTTGAAGATGCCATTATCGTCGAAGAAATCAATTTATTTGTGGTATTTGTTGACGGTGACAATAATATAACATTTAACCATTATTAAATCACTTGTATTATATCGTACTTTGAAAATCAATCAAACTGAAAATCAATCTCCTAGAATCATTAGCGAATTTTTTTCAAAATTAGAGAATAATTTACGATAGAAACTGTTCAATGGAATATCCATTTACGTAATGACCAGGAGTTCTGTTCATCAATTTGTTACGAGCAACGTTCACGAGCAGATCTCTTAGCGATTGTGAAAAATTCGCAACCTTCTTGTAAACATAATTGGAGAACAATGCTCCGTGGACTGTACACCGATGAACACGCGCCTCGCTAATGACAACCATAATCGCTAACGATAAGCAACGCAGAGCGTGTTTTCCTTCAATAAGAAACCTCCGTCAGGTGTCCGGTAATTCCTGCGGTTCGCGACCGGTGTTGCTCAATGGGAATGACAGAATTAATCATCGACCGGAGTATTACTCACTCGACCCCGAAATGTTTCGCACGAAGGAGAAAGAGACAGAGAGTCGTTGCGGAAAACGATAAGGACCTTTCATTCATAAACCGTGAATCTAGCAGGCTAGATCAAGCCGAACGCGTCATACCGGTTTCCGATTCACCGTTTTCTTAATTTCGTTCTGTTTCCCTCTCGTTGCCATTTTTATGTCGCTCGAAAGAAGAGGATAGTGGAACATCAACCGTTGAGTTATTAATCGATGTGATTATAATTAGTAAACTGAGAATTCGGGTGAAATATAAGTATGCAACGCGGTATAGAATATATATAGCGTGGAGACACGTATAAAGTATCAAATAAAGTACACGTTACAACGTGTAAAATGTCAAACAATTAGGTGTCATAAAAATGTGAACTTGAAAATTCACAATCTTATAAGTGACAAACATTAAAGATGAAAAAGAAAGTCTAAAGAAAAGCATTCAATAAATAAATAACAATAAATTAAATTTGGCAAAAATTGTGATGAAAAACTAAGCCATCCTGTTTATGAAAGGTAAAACGCTTTCTAGAGCGTGTAGCTCTGTATTATAATTCTTTTCGAAACGATTCTACCAATCGATGACTAGGTTAGCGTTTAGCTGCACACCATGATCACGGTTAGTCACCTTCCTTCCTCTGTTTTGAAACGACACGACGCCATCGCGGTGGCGGTAGGTCGTATCGAAAGAATGGAACAATTGTTTCGAGGTCATGGTCGAATTGCACGCCGAGGTAAACGTATGCCGTATCGATTGTCTTCGATGTTACGTTGCGTTGCGACGTACGCGTACAGGTAGCGAAACTCATTGCGATAAAAGCCAATGATAAGCACCATAGGAAATATCGAT
Organism: Tetrapedia diversipes; assembly: GCA_033822845.1. NCBI lineage: Eukaryota > Metazoa > Arthropoda > Insecta > Hymenoptera > Apidae > Tetrapedia > Tetrapedia diversipes. The sequence goes on along the minus strand of JAOPTO010000740.1, from coordinate 408,742 downwards.
CACAGGAGAAGTAACCGCGTGTAATTATGCGGACTGTTCGTATCATGGGTTCCGGTACCATCGCGTATCACTTTGCGAGCATATTCGAGCGTCGTCGGTAGCCATTTGTACCGTGCGTGTCTCTCTTGGCGTACAGCTAAATCCCACATCGGTTCGCGTCCTCGTGAAACAGGACCGTTAATTGCGACCCAGTGAAACAGTCCGCAAAACTTGGCTGTCCGCTGACGGTAAATCGAAGTTTGCGCTAACAATCGGTCTTCGCGTGGGTAGCAATAATCCGTACAGTCACGAACAGCGCAATTATCTGCCGGCTTAACGTTCGAGAAGCAGAATCTACCACAATTTCGTTCCCGTGGAATCCTCGCGAACGGATCGAAGTCCCGTACAGAATTAGAATTATAGCGTGTCGAAAAATTAATTGCCCCTCTCGGAGCTACTTCCGTGACTCCGATTGACGTCACTGGTAACCCTTCCCCTGCTACTGGGGATCCTTGAACAACCGATCGGAGTGTTAGGATGTAGACAATCGCGAGAAGTAACCAACGAGTCCAACGGAAGTCGACGATCAAAATAAATCCCAATATTCCTAGCCCTCGCACGGATACACTCGTGTACCCCGTACCTCGATCCTGCGCGTCCCTGTCCTCTATCATCGATCGCGTACCCTGTGGCGGAAGGCACACAAAACCCTGTCCCACGGCGGGCGATGCAACATTCCAGTCCGCTGCGGGTACGACCGCGGCCGGGCCCCCTGTCGGCGAGAGCAGCGTCGCCGGCGAAAGGGTGCGTCGATACACAATTCCCCGGATACACCTGATCGCGGCTGGCAGCCCGGAGCGTTTCCCCGTGAGCGTGGTCGAGTCAGGTGGGAGGTGGAAGGTGGAGTTACGGGTGACGAGTCTCTGCGCTGTGCGGCCTCTGGTAGGGGCCCCTGGCGTCGTTGCGTACCCTGGTAACATTGGACCCCCACTTGCGCGTTCCCAAGTCGGAGGCGCGCATATACGACGGCCCGACACCGATATACCCCGACAACGACAACGACGCCGACCGGCGACCATCATCCGTCCTAGCGTCTGCATTCGTTGCAGTCGGCCACCGGCGCTCACCGTCGAGCACGCGACCGCGTATATTCACTTCGATAGGGGATTCCCGGCGTTTCCCTCTCTGCACTCTCTTTCTCGCTCGTCCTCCTTCTCTTTCTCTCTCTCTCTCTCTCTCGCTTTCTCTCTTCGTCCGACGGAGAGAGTCGGTCGTTTTCTCGTCGCCACTCGCGGCGGAGGATAATACCTGCATACGTGCGCGCGTTATTACGATACAGTGAGTCACACAGGTGCCACGAAGCAGAACTGCTGGACGCGAGAACGATCGGAATTCTCTCTTTCTCTTTCTCGTTCGCGTTCCATCGCACGCGCTCACGTTATACACGCGTGCACCGTCGTCGACTGTGTCCTGTGGCGCGATCAGAATTGGGAAGGCCTGGAGCGAACCGATCGGACCCAACCGGTCCCCACACGCGTTTCACCCGCGCGTCCACGTCGATGACTACTCGACGAGTGTGATTCGGGCCACGGTGAGGGTATACTCTTACGGAAGAAGGGGTATCCGCAAAGTGACAGTGAGTAAACCCCGGTGATAATTCGGTGTGCAACCGCGGAATCCTGGTGTTATTTTTGGGACCGGTACAACCGGGAGACACGCGCGCGCTAGGTGAAGAGTCCGATTCGACGATCTTGAGGAGGATTCGAGGAGCAGGCGAGAACGTACGGAGAGCTCAGGTGTCAATCGGTGATCCTTGTTTCGGTGTCCCGCGAACAATCCGGATGGTATAACGATGTACCCGCGACGCGCACGCGTTTCTTTCTGTCAGGTTCGTCTTTGACTTTCGAAATATTCTTTGCGAGACATTTTGCCTTTCTATTTGCGTAGGATGCGCCTCGCGCGGGCACGAGCGCATGAACGCGCGCGCGGGAAATCGCAGGCCGGTTCTCGTCCCGCGATTCCTCGCCCGCGAACGTTTCTCGTATCGTTTCTTTTCCCGTTCGCTTTGATCTGGGTCTCGATATTTTCGTGGACTCGGTGAATCACCCGACCGATTCCGTTACTCGCGTTCGCGGAAAGTTCAAGGAAATACGGGCGCGCTCGCTCGCTCGCTCGCTCGGCCGCTCGCCCGCTACGGCCACTTTCTTAAATCGTTATTTCCAGCGGGACCCGATTATTTCGCGATCCCGTGCACCACATTATGGGGTAATTACCGCGGCCACGTATACGACGGAGCAACGTTGCTTCGTGCTCGGATAACTTTGACATATTGAAGACGTAATCGAGGGGGACACGAGGGCTGCGTGCGGGGCTCGCGATCTACTTCGAACCTTCATGATTTTTCCTCTCGGCCGAACGATCGTTCTTGGTCACGAACGGGATTTGTTGCTGTTCCTAGATGTATAAACAAAAGGAGACAAAATTTCCGTCGAATTTTCTCTTGTTTTGTGAATATTTTTGCAACTTCATACTATTATGCGCGCATCGAAAGAAATGAAATTTTAACACTTAGCCAACCGAATGGGGGGGATCTATTTTTTCCTTAACAAAGCAGTGTCATTGATTCTATTTACTTTTGTTATTAGTTAGTCCTTGAATTGGTGTTCAACAAATGCATTTTCTGCTTTTCCAAACTACAATTTTTAATCAGTTCAACACTGATCCAAGACATAAATAGAGTCCTACAGTGAACCTAGAATATCTAAACGTAACTAATTGTACCGAGCAACGGCTTGTTGGTGACTTTAACGCGTCTATTCTTCTGTTCCTCTTTTATTTTAAGTATTTAAAAATTTTTTTTAGTATAAGTCTTTTATCGTATTTAAAGGGCACCTCCCCGTTTACCCACTAAATGAATAAATAAATAAATAACAGAAGTAAATAGAATCAATGGCAGCGCTTTGTCGAGGAAAAAATGGGAAATGTCCCCGTTCGGTTGGCTAGGTGTTAATAGACTCATTGCAACTTTTTAATCAATTTTGAATTTTTTTTTTGTGCATTTTTACGTATTATATTTATTCGATAGCTTTAAACGCATGAACGTTGGCAATATAATTATCAAAGATACCCTGAAACGCTCTGTTCGTTCACCTTGTACTCGACCTGGCTTAGATCGTCGATCGTAGACGTTCATTGATCAGCGCTCAGACACTGTTTTTTATTCCCGCCTCGTCAAAGACATGAGTCAACGTTGCTCGATATCTAAAACGATCGCCGAGAGCCACCAGTCGTTCTAGCTACGGAACGGGGTCAACTTTTGTGCGCTGCAATTGCAACGCGTTTTTCAATGCTTCCAAATCCTTTTGTGCGCGTGAACAAAACTTGGTACGCTTCGACAGATCCATCGGTATTTTCTCACGTAGATCTGTTACTATCTTGGAAGATACTATTAGGTACGGGTTAAATTCGTGCCGTTTCTTATTTCAGAAATAAATCGAAATCGAATATCCTATAATATCTCCTCAGAATAATACACATACAGAATTGTATCGTTAAACGATCGTGTCCATTTTTTACTGCGTTAAAGATAATCATATTTGAAACGAGTTCAAAACATTCGAACTTTTTATTATAACCACTTCATTCTTCAGCTAAAAACAAGGAAAGGTATAAAAAATCGCGACGAGAAAAATCGGAAGTTCGCTTCAGCCCTAGTTTCGTACAAACCTTTTTCGTCGCATAACAATTAGGTAACAATTTATCAGAATCATTTCAAAAAGTATTCTTTCAATCGTAAACCCGATAATAATTTTCCGCATTTTTAACCGATCGAACATCAAACTCGCGTTTAATTCGATTTCGAAGTAAAATAATGAAATTCAATTGGATTACTAAACCGCCGTTAAAATTTGCAGAGAAAACAAAGGGAAGTGATACTTAAACGGATTTATTGCAAATTCGTACAACTTTTTACTCGTTGTCCTGCTAGGCGCGTGTTTGGATTCCCGAATGGAGTTTTATGGTTTAGAAAAATGATCGACCGGCCGAGGGATCGTAAAAGTTTCGCAACAAACGACCGGTCGAAGAGCGTAAAAAGATTTCGAGTGACGTGTCGCACGATCACCGGTTAAACAAATCTCTTTACGATCCCCATAAAAAGATCCGCTCTGATCGCGTTCGTTCCCGCTCGTGGAATCGGTAAAGGACATTAAATCACGGTTATCTTCGTGCCAGCTGGAGGTGGTGCTCGCGCTGATCAACGTCACGTTGCAATAACGGAACTACGTTATAAATTAGCGAGCCAGCCTCGGCGGCCAGGTAGCCCGATAAAAATTTCCTGGCCACCTCGCGTCACACCGGTTTCTCCCGTGCTCTCTCGCCACCGTTTCCCTTCCACGCGATCCAAGAAGGTCAAACACTTTTCACGACCAGACACGACCATCCACCTTCCGGTTATCGACACGACCCCTCTTTGATTCTTCCTGGTGTCGCGCGTTGTTCTCGGCGATCGATCGGTTTCAACGATAACACGATCTGTTCAGTGAGAGCGTGTACGATACGATTTTCGGCTGGGTGCATAAGCGCGATCGAAAAAATTCTGATAAAGCAAGGTAGCCTGATCCTTCCTCCACGAGATGTGTTGAACACTGTCGGCCAAAACTTTGGAATCGTCTTGGTATTTCGAGGAATGCATGAAGCTGATAGAGAAAAATTTATAGTTGTATTATCTTGAGAAGTTTGTTGATCAGAAATTTATCAAAGCAAATAAAGCTGTTACTTATTATGTATTTGGAATATTGATCTTCAACCGACGAAAGTTCAGTCAAAGATTGAACACTTGGCCAACCAATGGCGGTGCCATTGATTCTATTTATTCTTGTAAATCAGTTCGAGTTCAGCTGGTGTTGAGTTTGTTAAAAATTGTACTTTGGAAAAACAAAAAATAGATTTGATTAGTTCTAGACCAGCTGATAACAAAAGCAAAGAGAATTAATGGCAGTGCTTTGTTGAGGAGAAAATGGAAGATTTCCCCATTTGGTCGGCTAAGTGTTAATAGAAGGGCAGCCATAAAAGTGACTTCAAGCTTCTGAGCAGTGGCATAGATCAATTTGTAATAATTGCCCGAACTCAGCGAGGAAATGACGTTTTCAAATGACACAAGTACAATTTACGCGACACGTTTCGAATCAGCCTTCCTGTGTGCATACTCAGGAGCTCGAACACTAGCGGAAATTGAACAACACACCGAGTACAATATGAATGCACCATACGAGAAGGTTCAGGCTGCCTGGCTGTTATAGAATCTTCATGATACCAGCTCGGTACCTAACTTTTACCAAACGCTCTTTTACTAGACAGACCATAAAAAACGAAATCCTTCATTGTTCGATCTAGAGTAAAAAACCAGACACCAAGAAGTATAAAATCGATAAATTGTGAAAAGTGAAGAAATTGAAGTCGAAGAGCAACGCTTGCAATCAAAATCACAAGAACGCTATAATCGAAATCTTGCTCAGAATCAGAAGGCAAGTTCGAGGAACCTCGTTAAGAAAATTTGTCGCCTGTGAAGAAGAAGAAGAAGAAGAAGAAGAAGAAGACGAAGACGTGCAAAGTGGAAGTAGAAGACGTTGTTACATCGGAAGAGCAAGCGTTTACACGCTTGTAAAACGTCGACGCGGAGGGGGTTTTACATGCGTCATCGTCGTACGAGTACAAATCGCACGCGACCATACGCCTCGACGACAGTACACGTGCGTAACGACGCGCTCTATCGCTCCTGCGAAACACGGGACTACGATCTTCCTTCAAGGACACACGGTGATAAATGCGGTGCCGGAGATGACGCCCTCCGCGTTCTCCAAAATGCCCGTCCGGCTCGTCCTGCTGTGCCTGATCGTCGCGTGCAACGGTGAGTATACTCCCCGTTTCTCTTTTCCTCATGTCTGTTCGTACATCACCGTCGACATCGCGATTATAGTAAGCGGGATGTGTATGCATGCACCTACCGTGGAATCGATTGTTTCTGCGAACAGGCGAGAATAAATCAGATAATGCCTGGACGCTGGAATTGTGGTAAAAATGGTAAAACGGTAAGAAATAAGCAACGCGTAATTTCGTAGGGAAACTTTGCACAGTTTATGCGGTGGATTTAACACGTTTGTCGCCACGTTACCCATATTTGGATGACGCTCTTTTTCTTAAAGTTAAATAGGATTTTTAATTGGAAGTTTAAAAGGAATTCAATGAAATAAACACTGAAGTATAATATAAATAAATATAAAATACATAAAATAAAAATAAAAAGTTGAAATTTTTGCTGCTTTTATATATTTTTACCACAGTTTTTTATGCAATCAGATTTGGACCCAGCAAGAAACTCAGCCGAATCACGCTGGGCGACGAACGTGTTAAAGGATAAATTCATGTGTATTTCTTCTTCTAAATGTATTCCATACTCTTCTAAATTTTGTTATCGATCAATGCAATTTATAATTACTCATTAATCTCATGAGCAATGGGTAATTCGGTTGACAGTTTAAAAATGTAAAATTCATTTCAAGTTCAAGCAACAATGAAAGATGGGATGAACGTGCGACTGGATTAGTTTCACTTCGGTGAAATCAGAATTCAAGATGCGAGCTAAGAAACGTCTATTTCATAGAGATAGATCATTCAGCGTTAATTTTTTTAGGCATAGGATTTCAGAGAATAAATAGATCTATGCTGCACAGAAATTTTGTTGCGTTTTAAATTTTTTTAAATTGGTATATTTTTATTAACAAAATACTGACAGTACTGTGTTGAAATTTGCCAACACAAGCGAACATATTTATAACATTTTTTTATAGTATTACCAACTGTTTTACGTAAGTAAGGCTAAATTGTTATTATTCATTTTATTTCACCCTTTTGGCCTAAAAATAAGCTTCGGTTTACTCCTTCGTTACATTGATTACATCATTGCACTTATTTTGTCTTACTCTAATAAATTTACATTATTTCTATCTTTAAGTAAGTCTAAATATAAACCTATTGCAATATTTTGAGGTGGGTCTAAAAATGTCCCACAGTGCATTACCGTGCATCAAAAAGGTTGAAAAATTTTTAATCCCACCATGCCTCAAAGAGTTAACGCTCGTAACAAGATACGAAATTTTGAAATGAAATAACCGAACTAAGTAATTCTCGATGAAAAACTAAAAATTCTAGGCAATTCTGGTACCTATACACGATTCAACTACTGAAACTGCGTCGATATTCGCCTACAATCATTTCACGCGTAAACAATATGCATTTTATTTTGTTTGCGCGATGAAAATTTTGAAAGCATACCACGTGACACGAATGTTTGCGCGAGATTAAATAGTTTCCAGCGTACTCATTACCGGCCGGCTTGGCAGCCAGTTCAAATTTATGCGTCAATTTATTATCGGGAAAATCGTGTGCATTATCGAAAAATAATGACTTTCAAGGCGGTAAACTGGCACAATTCGTCGAACCTGACGTCAGTCCTAGCGATAGAAACTTTCAACTTATCGCACGATTTCTAAGAAGAATTTGATTTAAAAGCTCTGATTTAAAAGCTTTGATTTAAAATGCTTTAACGCGCCAATCTCGGTTCCTAATAAATCAGTCGCGATGTAGATTGTATGAACACATACATATGCATCTGTCTTCGTCGTTTTCAACTGGGAAAACAAGGAAACATGCACGATCGTGAGTCAAAAAATCGAGCCATAAACTCAATTCATGCTGCGTCCCACTTAATTTTTTAACTGAAAAAAATAAACAAATGGTTAAGAGAAATAAATTAAATAATTAAGAAACAGCTTTTTTAAAGCCGCGTCATATTAGTGTCAAATAGGAAAGCAAATAGGAAAGAGAAAGTGCACTTAGAAGTTTAAAAAATAAAATGGGTTATAAAATGTAAAATTGTAAAATTGTAAACTGGAAGTATCTTAAACCAATAGACAAGGATTAAATAAAATAATTGATTTTTTAACTGGGAGGCTGACTTGAAGAAGTATTTTCCAACGACGAGTCATTCCCGGTTAAAAAGTTAATGTCATGCAACGATAAATTCGATCGTCCGATTAACACGGAAAAAGAGAAACGAAAGACTTTTCTATGATCGTGTCTAGACTGACAACGGATGCTATTGCAACATTTGTTTACTGGATTGTTGGTAACTGTTTGTAATTAAAACGGTTGAACGAACGAACGATTTTGTCGCTGTACGACGCTAATCAGGAAACAGCCTGAGGCGAGCGATCTTTTGACGCACGATCGCAGGTATGCGTGTCTTTACTTTATTTCTTTTTAATTAAAAACAACTGAGACAGATGTACACTAGCGGACAAAAGTTTAAGACGACAGGACAATGTAAAACATAATTTTATGGTTCGCAAATATTGTTTATCTATTCATTTCTATCGTCATTATGATAGAACACTATTTATTAACATAATTAATAATTACACTGTTATTTCTTATTAACTAATTTATTTATTATCTTTGACCCTTTGGTCTTCAACTTTTGTCCGCTACTGTATGTACGTATGCACAATTCGGTCGTTTGTAACGGACATAATCTGATGACACGAACCGAAATTATAATCAGTATAATAATGTTCGCCGGTTGACACGAACGAATTAATATGCTAGGAGTTGTCAATTTTATGACTTGGAAGGCCTTAACCTCGACAAGGGCCTCGTAGCCTTTAAACGACAACACAGAGGTTGCATTCGAAATGATCAGCGCGAGGGCATTGGTTCTTACTGTCACTGACACGTAATACTTCACTATTGGTCCAAGCATTGAACCTCGTTCGACCGAAAACTTACCAACAAGTGACTCACATTTTTATTTTCTGCATTCTTATCCAAATACAGCCTTAGTAAACTCGTAGCACATTCGTTTGATCAGTATTTTGTTCACCAATATCCGTACTACATATTAGAGAAAGAATATTAATATCGGACAGTAAACATCGAATATTTTTATTAAAACATTCAACGAAAAATTTAAAGAAAAACGTTACTTACGTTCGTTTTCAATTTATTAGATTCCTCAAAAGTTCGTATCGATTTTTAAGTAAATATGTAGGTACGTTCGAACGCAATTATTTCAATTGTTTAATAAGCCGTGCAGGCATTCTTGTCTAAAAATTTTCGTCAACTTCGAGATGATTCGAAAATTCCATTCTGTTCAATAGCGTCAAATTTTGTTAAAAAAAAGGATTAGCTATCCATAGCCTACAGTTATAGCCCACAGCTATAATTTGCCTATAACAATAGCACCTGCGCAAAAAGTTCGGTGCCAAAGTAATTTGGTTGAAAGAACAGATGCGATTTGTATCGAAGCATTCAAGTGTTCGTATTGAAGTTTGAATTTAAGTATCTTCCAACAGATCGACGGTGAACGAGTTCACACGAATGCGGTCGATACATTCACGAACAACAAATGCCGCAAAATTATCTAGACCCTGTACAATTCATCCTCCGAATGCACCGATCCTCCAAATTCATCAATTACCGAATTACCTTCCAAAGGACTCACAGCGAACCTGTCGCCTAATTACGAACGCACGCAATGCATTCAAAGAGCAGCTGCCGCCAAATTCTCCGTTGATCCCTTGAATGCATTCTTCCTCACGCGAAAGTAAAATTCATTTATTATTCAGTTAATTTGCCAAACAAATTATTTTCAAAACACAATGGACGTATCGACCGATCACGCGATACGTTCACACGAAGAACCGGTCGGCAGCTGAAACAATTTTCTATCGATCCCTCAAACGCGTTACTTCGTCACGCTAAAGCCGCGTTGCCGAAAAATGTCATTCACGAAACGTCACAAATGGCCCCTGGTCCCGCGTTCGACGCCACGAGAAGCGAGAGCTCCTCGAGATCGCGTGGATTTGTCGAGCGACGCCTTGGCAGTGAAACCAGCTCTCAAGGTGATTCCGTTGCCGCGTTTCGGGATCCCCTTTTCTCTTTCCACGATTCCGTGCCATTAAAAACGCGGCACGTGCGCCGCAACCGCTGTCTTGGCCACGTGAAAATCTGTGTTAACGGGTTCGATTCACTTTCGTCGACGACCCGTGGCTCGTTTGAAGTAACACGCGTTGGCTTGGCCGAGGGAACGGAGGCGAAATCGGTGGCGATCTCGGCCGCAATCAGAGCGAGACGCGAGTCGTCGACTAGAATCGTCGTGGATTTCTTGCGTCGTCCGGTAATTTTCATGAAATCGGATGTGCGGACAATTAATAGCGTCCAGATGAAACGGCTGCTCCTTGTTCAACCATTTGGTCTCGAAACAGGAATTGCATTGATATCATTCGTACCGCAAGCATTGATTAGTGCATTCGATTATAATAATAATTATTATTTATTTATTGTTCCAGGCTTTCGCCAATTACAATCTTAAAAAGTATGTGTACAACGGTGGCTTAAAATTAATACTTATTCCATGTTTTTTCCTTTTTTTATTCTATTACTACATAATTCTGTTAGGACAGCATATCGATACTTATTTCTAATCTATTTTATCTATACATATAAAAAGACATGTCCTGACTGAATCATCATCGCACTGCTTTCTATAAAATAATTACTTATTTATTAAAAATTAAAAATAAGACAGTTTTTTTATTTTTTATTTTGTTATAATTATCTGTAAAACTATATATTTTTGCATAAAATTCGCAGTCTAGTTACTGATAAATTCAAGATAATATACGCTACAACTAACAATCGACAGGTTCCATCTACAGCGGTGTTTCCCAACGTGGGGCCCACGCCCCACAGGGGGGCAATTTGAAAATGGACTCTGTATATGTTTTGGAATTTTACTTACTGTGTTTTGTTAACAATTTCATAGTGATTTCTTCCTAGAACCTATCATTTATGTTTCTTAAGTGAACAAATCAATTTTTTAATGTCATGTATGTTACATAGGGAGGGCATAAAAACTTTATAATGGTTAAGGTGGGGCATGGCACAAAAAAGGTTGGGAAACGCTGATCTACAGTGATACGTGGACGTTCGGTAAGGAGAGGTGTAGGAAGTGGTTCTAGCAGAATGAATGAAGTGTCATAACGAAAGCAATACGCCAAATGAAATACTTTGTTTGAGCACGTGTCGCACGGGTTGATCACTTGATTTGGATAGGCGATCTCCTAATTATTCTGGACAGTGTGTGATGTACGTCATAGGCGACCCTATTTCCGAGTTGTGTGGGTTCTGCTCTAGTTTGTGAACTTGAATCAGTTTCGTAGAACGATTTGAAAGAATGGTTGTAGAACGTTCATTCATAACGTACGTATCCAGATCACCAAGCTTTGATTCTACCTTTCTTTACCAAAAACTGAAATTGAAAAGCAACGACGATGAGCTACCTTTGAAACCTTTTTCTGTGTTTAAAAATCTTGTCTTCTAAATTTCACGAGAGATCAAGGATCGTGTTAGCGTTAGGATAGAAATGTGACAGAGCGCGCAAAGAATGCTAAATTATGAAACAAGAAAGAATGGAATTAAGTAGGACTGTGGTTTCCAATAACACAGTTACCAAGTTGCCGTGAAGACGTTTGCATCTCGAACGGACCTCGTTACTGGGAACGATGCAAATCGAAGCGATCGAGCGTAAAGAACCCGAGACGATCTTGGACCATGCACCGTGAATCACCAAAGAAAGAGGAATCCGTTCGTTTACTCCTCGGAAACACTCTCCTCTCTATACTGATTGCGTTCGATCGTTAACGAACTACGCTGCCGTTCAAAATCGACGGATCATTATGCATCTCGAGGAACGAAACGATTTAAAGAACAATTAGTTAAGGTCGTACTTTCTTGAAAAATTTGCAAGTACGGAATGTAGTACGATGAAGGGAAAATTAATATTGATATCGGAAGGGCTAATTTGAAATCGGTAGAAAAATTAGTTGGAGACTTATTATGGATGCCTTCCTACAGCGGATAATTTAGTCCTCGAAAGACCTGAGACACGAATAAAATTTATTTTTACATTAAATGGAACATGGAGGTTAAATTATAACAAATTTATAAACGACAAATTTTAAAGGAGCAAAGTGCGCAACTCATTCTTTCGAATGGATATCTTTCGTCATGCAGATCGAATCTCTGAAACAGAGATTTGACTTCACAGTTTCGACAGCATTTCTTTTAAGATTTCAAAAATGATTTATTTATTTATTTATTTAGTATACGGGTTAAATCTTTTAATATAGTTAGATTACAAGCTACAAATGAGTCATAGGTGGACAAGAGATAAAACAAGAGATAAAAAAACCTAACGCTTGAAGCAATTGAAGAACGAAAAAATATTCACTTCCTTAGAACTGTTATTTACATTGATAATTAGTGCAATTTTGTTCGCCAAACAACATACGATGATTTTCTTGTGAAAGTAAGATGTGATTTCTAATAGATGCAAATGACGAATTCATACCAAATAAGGATAGTATTTCAGTGCAATTAATATGACCATTAAATACTTTAAAGGCAAATCAAACGTCTCCTTGTAAGAGAAGTAGCTTTAATTTAATTTCGAGGTACATAACTATGACGATTCCTTAAAATATTCAAACAAAATTTTTTTCAATTCCATAATACATATCTTTATTGACCTATTTTACAATGCCAAAGGCGACCGACCTCCTTCACTGTTTACGCGTAAATCCGCGATTTCTACCCAAAAAGTGATTCCAAATTTTTAACACTAGATTACCAGATGTTGGGTATATACGTATTTTGCCTGAAACGAATCAATTTGACTCAAACATGAACAATTGAAGTTTAAAAAAAAAATGAAACTCTATTTTAAAGAAAATTTATTCAAAACAATTTTTACATATACATTCTGTTTTTAAAATACATTTTCGGCAGATTTTTTTATTACAATTAGCTCAAACGCCCTTACATCTGTTCCTTTCACACGATACTTGAACTTGACAATTCGTAAGTGAGTCAAATTGACTCGTTCCGACAATCTAGTGTTAACTTACAATATATCCAGAAAAATAGCATACTATTCTTATCAGATTTTCTATTCCTTTCACACGATACTTGAACTTGACAATTCATAAGTGGATCAAATTGACTCGCTCCGGCAATTTAGTGTTAACTTACAATATATCCAGAAAAATAGCATACTATTCTTATCAGATTTTCTATTCCTTTCACACGATACTTGAACTTGACAATTCATAAATGAGTCAAATTGACTCGCACCGGCAATCTAGTGTTAACTTACAATATATCCAGAAAAATAGCATACTATTCTTATCAAATTTCAATACGTAACAGTGTATCGCGTGCAGATGTCACGGTCGTGCGAAATTCCATCAAAAATATAAAAAAAGGAACGAGAAAAAAGATCGTCGGGAGACAGATACCTAATCGAAGTGAGGAAAAAAAAAAAGGGAACGTCGGTTTCGAGATAGCAATTAAGCTACCCACGAACAGCATAGAACGGTTTCGCGTGCGCACGAACGGCAATTACCATCGACCGTATAATATCGATCTCGAGACGACGATAATGACGAGGATCTCGGAGTTTCGGCTGCGATGATTTTTTGTCGATCCTTTTTCGACGGCTTCCCGCGAGAGAATCCGTGGCGTGACCGGGGAGCGGCCCGAAAGAACTGGTTCTCCAACGGAGGGTGGTTAAACCCGATGCAATGCGTGCATTTAGTGAAACATCGGTCTGGAATGCAAACACGTGGGGAAGGGTAGGAACCTGCATGGGAGCTATCGTCCGATCCTGCGTTACGATCCAGGCCGTTGAATTTTATGCGTCTCGCGCTACCCGGCGAACTAACCTCTTGCCTCTGTTTTTACGTAACGCCCGCCTGTTTAGGATTGTTCGACGGTCTTCCTTCTTTTCTCGGTTCTTCCTTCCTTCTTTTCCTCTTCCAAACTCTTTCTAGACTCATCTTTATTCCAGGTGACGACGAGGCTCCCTCGCGGATGCACGACGCTTACCAAAATCTATTTGCACGTGCCCGTATTTTTTTTTTTTTTTTGAATGAAGCAACGTTTCAGCTTTTGAGATTCAAGCTTCTTTTCAATTTCTAAACAAAGCTTCGACAGATTATACAAAAATACATCAAGCTTTTCAGCATTCGATGTACCGTGTATTTTATTCTATGTTCCAAATTATTAAATTGTTTTCAATTCTGTTAGGTTATCAACTTTAGTAATATTGCTTCAGCTAGTACCGTTATCTTTTCGAAATTTTTCAAAACGAAAATTTAAGGTCCATTATCTTTTTAAGCATCAAACTGCTTCACTGTTTCTCAATTTCTGTAGCTTATCGAGTCTAATGATTTTCTTAGAATTATACGAATAACCGATGTTCTCGTGTTGTTTACGGAATTTCCTGTTCTCCCTCTTATCCTTCGCCTTCGTTTGACACGTGACTATGACTAAAAATGCGTGAATGTCGAGGGTGCCAAGAGAACAACAATTCTTATGAAATTTTTGTCCCTTTGATCGCTGAATGTCAAAATTTCAGGCTTCGTTTTCGTAGTACGTGTTTGGAAATAACGAGAACAAATACTATGGCGCCAATGTCTGTTTATTTTTCAACGTATTCACGATTGCGAAACAAAACAGAGACTCGACGGATTTCCGGGATTAGACCTGGCCAAGGACAACGCTTTATCTCGTTCAGGCGAAAAATATGGACGTGAACCACCGCGATCGTCGATCGTTCCCGCCATATTAGAACATGTAGGCTCGCGGAGCTGGTTTTGTAATATTGTAATATTCCTTGAGAAGTTGCAAGACGTGAATAATAGATAGAGTCGGCTGCAAGAACGCGTAATTTGAAGTGCAGAAAACACGAGCTTGCTTCTGCATAAGTAACATTCCTTGGCATTTAAAATCGAAGAATTGGAACGGTAAACGATCAAAGTGCTGTGATTTTTAGTAAAAATAGACAAACTAATTTTGTTTACTTCGACTGTTATTTGCATCGTCTATTGGTTAAACATTTACCATTTCCGCAGAAAAATAAATTGTAGTTACATCATTTCTCAACCATTTTTTTTTTTCTTTTTGGTATTCATCGATATATCTTTCTGTATCTACCCTTTCTATATTTAGGAAAATGAATAGATTGAAACAATAGTTCGTTGTAGATTTCAGAAATGGTTCCAAGTAAATACAGCCTGTGCACAATGAGTAAACGATACGTAGAGGTTTGTAAAAGAGCGTACGTAAAGTGGATTAAAGTAATTCGATTCCCAAGGGTCTCGATTTAACCGGTCTGCCTCGGCGCCGATTAAGCCGGTTAATCGAGATCCCACCGTATTAACGTACACAGTTCTAGAACACATAGAAAGTCTGAATAATTCGAACAAACAAACGTCCGCGTTTTTATAAACAATCAATTTGTCGAAACGAAGATATTTGCATTAAAGAAAAAAAAAAAAAAAAAAAAATATTTTCTGATCCTGATAATCCTCGAAACACCTTCCCCGTCGATCTTGCCTGGGATCGATTTGAGGACGAGCTCGAAATGTTTCTAGGAAACGTGACCACGGTAATGGTTTCCTCGAACGGTATTTTTTTCCTCGTAATCCATTCCGAAAGTCAACGTCAAAGTACGGAAAAGTTTTCTCGAAAATTAGACTGACGTCACCGCTTCTCGTTAGCCTGAAAGATAGGAAGAAGGAATTCTGGAGATTTACAGGTACCGTTCAGAGACGTTTCTTTTCTATCCTCGATCCCCTATTCTGGTATTCTGAGAATTTTTATGGGATTTCGGTGATGAAATTTTTTCAGTAACAAATGTGTCTCAAACGTATGTAGAATATCTCATTTTAATAACGTATTTTTCTACTTAAGAACAATCGAAATTAAATCTATTAAATTTTTGTAGTTTAACACTAGATTTACGAACATTTCCTGTATATCTATTTCTAATATACATGTTATTAAGGAATAGGTGAATACATCAAACAGAATTTGAAATTGCAGAACTGAGAGTATTTGTGTCGCTCCATCAATAAAAGTCAGCAAAAATTGTTGATCAAAATATAGTAATCACTTTTGCAAATTTTACTATAACGGATCCAGTAAACCCAGTGTTAACGCTTAGCCAACCGAATGGGGAGATCTCCCATTTTTTCCTCAACAAAGTGCTGCCATTGATCCTATTTACTTTTTTGAATTTATTGAAAATTGTACTTTGGAAAAGCAAAACAACGTTCGATGAATCGTGAACAACACTGGTTCAAGACTAACTAGTAATAAAAATAAATAGAATCAATGGCAGCGCTTTGTCGAGGAAAAAATAGAAGATTTCCCCATTCGGTTGGCTAAGTTTTAATAGTCTCGTAAACGATTCATCGTCAAATGGTGGACAAGTAATTTACAGCAAATGATTCTTAAGCCAACCCATAATACCGTAACAGCCGTGAGTATCCGTGAACTCTAACTCGAGTACTCGACCCATAGTTCTTCCCCTCCTAAACCGTTCGCCTCTAAAAGCGAGGGGAGGTCCGGTCGAGTACGAAATTGGCTCCGGGTGTGAAATTATTTGCTCCCCGCTTTCTCCGTGCCCGTGCGCTGTACATCAAGCGGGTCGTTACCAAAGATAATAATAAACGTTAAATATGAAACAGCCGGCACAATGGAGCCCGTTCAACCAGCCTCTCCAAGCCTTTTCAACCGTTTTCTTTCCTCCGCGCTCGATAAGCCGCGACACCGTCGCTCGAGCTCGCGGCGGTCATCGTTCAACGCTTCTGAAAATTCATACCCCGCTTCTGACAGGAGAAGGACAGAGAGATAACGCACAAGGTGTCACGGAAAAATGGCACTGTAGCGAGCGTGACCGCTTGGATAGGAGAGGGAATGAAGGAGAGACACTCGGCCTCGTCGCAGAGATCATAAACTCGAGAACCTAAGAGCGCCTGCAGACCCGGACACGATTCGAAGGCATTATTTCCCAGCGGAGACAGTTTCTTGTCGCTCTGTCTTTGCCACGCCAAGCGGTATTGTTGCCGTGGCCACAGCCACGACTCGCGCTTTCTAGTCGGACCCGTTCTACCCTCGCCGATTCCCTCGCGAAACGCCGGCTCTGATGATTTCCGCGAAATCAAGCGGATCATTGCGGCCCCGTTGAATCACGACAAACTATTAAAAGAAACGACGGTGATACTTCTGAAAAGTCGCGGAAGAAATGTTTCGCTGCGAGGAATAGTTTGTTAAAGCTACGGAATGGAGATCCAGTTAATTGTAATACAAGGGATGGTTAGTAAAACATATATCTCATGCTTATAAGCGGCTACCGATGAAATTTATTATTCCCTAATTTTTCCAATTTTCCTAGCTTGTAAATTTCTTTAAATTTCCTACTTTTCTCAAATTTCACAACCTTCCAAGATTTTCCAATTCTTCGAAAAATTTTTCTAAAAATATTCTAGACAAATATGCTTAATGTTCTAAAATTATTTGGATTCTATTACATTTTTAAATATTGTATTTCAAGTATTGTTACACAAAGACCAAGTTAAATACCCAGTGACTTGTGGGTATTCTGAATATGTATATCGCATTAGCACGGTTTTCGATTTTCGCTAAATATCCACATTCAACACGGGAAATCGATTTCTAACAGGCACACGTCAACGAATTCGCAGCGTTCCAGGCACGAGGTTAGGGAACGCTGAGAAGTCCCCGTGTTTTCGTTCGTGCACACTCGGGACTCTTAATCCGCAATAAATCGTCCGTCTCGTTTCGATGCTGCGCATCCGTTATATACGTGTACTACGTATCCACCTATAGTCACGTCGAGGGTTACGGGGTGTCGAGTTATGGAATATAGGGGGCCCCACCGGCACGGGGAGTGCGAGGGGCCAGCGTGAGTTACGACTGACCCCATAAATCGCGGTCGGGTCACCGGGTAATTGGCGGGCCCCAATTCTCGCACCCAATCAGCACGGCGTGCCTGATGTACGATGACGTCATGGATTATCGGCGATTTACGCGGGAAAATTAGGGCCCTTCCAAGGTATCGGTCCCATTCGCTTCTTCGAAACGATCGTAACGCGATAAAAGGATCTTAAGGGTCGAACTTTTATTTCTGATGGAAATCTGTATGAGGAAATTTCATCGTCGTTACCTTAATTAGTAGGTTGTCGATATTTGTTACTTAAAATGGCAACGACTTACTGTTTAATCTTTATGTGCCACGGGAACAATATTTTTACCAATTTCATAGCTCCCTATTTTTTAAAAGCCCTCAATTTGATAGTCGCTCATCCAACTTTGATGATTTATTAAGAATTGTAAATAATTTCAACAACGTGCCATACTTTCGTATACAATTAGTATTGTAAGATAATACGTTTGGCGTGTGTCTAGGAGTGAATGTGTGTGTCTAAAGGGATCGATAGAGTGGGGCCGACTGTTTTGTCTTTCGAAGTCCTGCTCGATCGAGAAACGAATGAAGCAGGGCAGAAGCTGAGTAGTCAGCGTAGAACAAGTAGCTGTGTAGTTTGCGAAGCATAAGCGTGGTTTGTTGTTTTGTGTTCGTTCGTGTCGTTTCAATTCTATCAAATACACCGTATATTTATAACTTTATTCACTTTTCTTTCTTCTCCTTTTTTAACTTACGACCTCTCCTATATTAGGGTAGATATTGCGCAAGGTTCCGCGCAGGAGGCAGTGATTCGCAAAATAAAACGGAATTCCACTCGTTCCCCGCGCGGGACACGAAAGCTATCCAAGGAATGCGCGCAAGAAAGATGACAATCAAGCGACGGACGAGCAATCCAATCGAAGGATCACGACAGGCATTTCCCCCTTCCGCAGCGAGCGGCAATTCCCGGCAACGATTCCGGGGCACGGAAGGCAGAAAGACATCTCGAGCTAATCGTACGAGCATGCAATCAGTCTACTAATTAGCCGCGACGCGAGTGTTGCACGAGCGACAGGCCACCTGTCCCTCTGGCCGGTAGGGTAATAACGTTTCATGGTGTGCGCGCCATCAGCCGAGAGACGATGTCGCGTCTCGGAAGTCAGCGAGAGAGGGCTGGAGGGGCCCCATTATGAACCGCGAAACGACCTGCATTATAGCGGGGCCCCGCGTCTCGGATCGTTTTGTTGCCGGTGGACGGCCACTGCGCTCGTTATGACGTTAATCGTTCCGACGCCGCTGTTCGCGGCGTGCTCTAATCGTCGCGTATTATACCTCGCGGTCGTCGTCACAGGGATAATCGTCATTCGAATGAAACGGACAGAATAGGACGGGGATGCAGAGGATCGCACCTGTTGGCTTTAAGCGCTTCCGCGAGATTAACTGTCCGCAATTTATTCATAAAACAATTAAGCGACTCGATACCCGGTGTTACGTGACCACGGGAGAGTCGATACGACCGTTACAGGCAGATCATTAAGAGCTCGATGACGATACACGGTGTGAGAAGCATGATTTTCAAGTGGAATCGTAAGGATGGATAAGTTTGAATATCGTCACGGGTCCAATGATAGTACTCTTTATGGCTGCGTGCCGCGATGTGCAGATTTTCAATTGTACCGATTTTTAACCAGTTTTTGAATTCTTCAAATGGCCCTTGATATTAAATAACCTCAGAGTTCAATGATACGATTCTCTACAGTAATGTTCACCGATTCACAGTCCTCCATTTCTAGATGATTCCCCCAATTCTTCAAACAATCCTAGTTGCTCCAGCGAACCTCTGAATATCACCAATATGATTTATACGCAGCAATCTCGCATTCGTTGTGTCGTTTACACGACGTGACGATAAAATCGCCACACTCTACGATGAAGAACCTTAGAATCGTCTGATTGCAAGCCTAATGAGCTTTCGTTAGAGCAAATTTAACTGCGTTTCATTAACCGGCAAACGAGCAACATCGACGAACGCAAGAGGGCACGATACCGAAAATGACCGGTTTCGGTGATCCATGGCGGCCTCGCGAGTTAGAAAGTCCATCCAGAATCCGCGGACGCAGGAAGGTGGCCTCGCGGCGTGGCGATTCGTAGAAACAAAAAGGTTTCACCGTCCCCGGACGTTAAGTAATGGGCGGTTAATTACGATCCGGTTCGAAATACGACGGCATTTCGACGAGAAAACTGTGAAACCGCGCGGGAGCGGAGTAGAATTCGCCGAACGACTTCCTGGTCTGTCCATGCGTTCACCGTTAATCGGTACGGTTTTGCCGATAAAGCAGCAGAGCCTAAGACACCGCGACAAAAATGCGCGACGAGCTCGGAAACGCGTAATCTTGCGTAACACCGGTGAATGGTTAGTTGGTCTGAACAGTGTGACGCGTTACGAAAAGTTCGTTGGTACCCATGAGAGTGGACGAGGTAGACGGAAGGTCGAACGAAATAAAAACTACTTGGGAGAGTAAAAAGTGCAGATACTTGATATGTGAGAACTTTGACTGTAAAATAAAAATTTGTTTCCCATCTGTTAAGCATATTGTTCGTATACACAGCAGGAATTAAGCGTACTTTAATCATCGGTAATGGAAATTGGAAGCCAAGAAAATAGGCCGATGGCCAGACTACCTCTATCCTAACTCTTACAACAGAAACAACGTTAACGTGGGATCAAACTTCAACTAATTTATCTCGAAACTTAATAGGACACTGAAACAACGATTCCATCCTCCTGAAGAACGTCAAACAGCCAACGAAACGCGGATACGATCCACGTGCAACAACCGACCACCCATCCGACCGTATCAGAGCACTCGGCCGAAAACTGCGACTTCCGCTGGCCCACCACCGGAGCACGTAAACGTAATAACCCTTTAGTCGCGAGTGCTCGCTAGGAATGCATATTTCGCTGGTGGCTCGCCCACGCCAAGTGTTCAGCCGGTAGGTCCGATTGTTCTCAGGATATATCCCGGGCTGGTTTGCTCGGCTGGTTAGCCTAGCTGGTTAGTTCTCTGCCCAACCTTCAGCCTGGATACCCGGCATAGTTCGCCTACAGGTCCTCTCTCGGTGCTCTCCTCTCCTCGTTCCATTAACGAAGAAGAAAACGCGCGTAAGAGGAACAAGCATCGCCCGCTTCGTCTCCGTTTCGCTCATCATCTCTCGTCCTCCTTCAACGCTTCATCTTTCGCCGGTTCGTCCTCCTCCTCCTCCTCCTCATCGTCGTTCTGCTCGTCGAGTCCGTTTTCTCGCGCGCGCGATTCGCGTGTGACGCATCGCAGCCACCCTGAGAAACGCGCCCACGCAACCGCTCGAGCCCGCTTCGCGATTCCTCGCCTGCAGGCTACACCTGCCGTGCGCTCTCGTCTACCTGTCCACCGGGTGATCCCGAAATCCGGCTCTGACCTCTCTCTACTCCCTCGCCGACCGCACCTGGCCTGCATCATCTGCCTTCTCCTCCTCCTCCTCCACCTTCTCCTCCTCCACCACCGCTTTCACCGCGCGCATTCACCCGTCGTAGATCTCTGTCACCCTGGCGTAAGGTGGATCCAGAGTCGGCTTTTCTTTCCCGAGTGAAAGCGACCGGGGCTCGCGAGAGACGCGGCGCGACCGCGTTGTTGACCGTAACACACCGTGTATAAATCTCGCGGCGAGAGAATTATCGCGATGACTCGGCGTTCGAACGAGCGTGGCCGATTTTCGATTTGCTCCCCGCGAGGATCTAGCGGGCCTCTTCCGATCGACGCTCTTCCGCTTTCGATTCGTCGTATCTTTGCTGGGGTATCTTCGGTCGGAGGATAGATCGACGGTACGCTTGTATGTATTGTGGAAAGTTGGCTCGAGGAAGGAATATAGGTCTGATTTTATATTACAGATGCAGTATATGGTTTTCAACGCTTTGTAAAAGGAGAACATTGAAGAATAACGAGGGGTACGTTGGAATTTTTATATGCAAATTTACAGATATCCATAATCCTTTAATCCTTTGAGCGCTGAATACTCTTGGCCTAAGTTACACTGATAATTGCGTTGCAGTGAGTGAAAAATCGAAAAAATTGGCGAACACATATTTTCGTCCATGGTCCCTACGAGCAACTTTTTGTCAGACGCATATATGTGCCCATAACACTCAAAACGTTAAAACGTTGAATGTGCAACGATTAAAAAGCGACAGTGGCTAACAATTGGATATTTTATGCAATCTGTTACCTACAAACGTGTAAACGTTTACTTAATAACCAATGCATCGTATGAATATACAGCAAAAGATCAATCGAATCCAACTACGCGTATCCCCCTCACCCTCCATGTTCCACAAGCCTACTTCTCCAGCTTCAACAGTTCGAGAGCAACCTTCTTTCGCCCCGGCGAATATAAGTAGCAGATAAGTCAAATACACACCGTGATCGTTGAATAAGAACGGGTTCACGAATGTTTGGGAGATCGTTCTCCGCTCGACTCGATACCGGATGCGAAACAAAGCGGACGGCGCGGCAGAGAAAGGGAGAGACAGAGCACGATCCGCAATGCGCGTAATTACAGGTTGCTCCTCCGACTCCGCAGGCCCTTCTGCGTGCATGCAGAGCAGAATTTGTTCGTAACAGTAGGGGGGAACGGGAACGACCCACTTGCCCCCCACTCGCGAGGGGGCAGAGCCCGATTCGCTGATTTATTGAAACGTTCCGACCGTGACCGACTACTAATTATCTATTCGTCGAAAAAATTTGGACGCTCGGCTACGAGAGAAAATCTCTCCCCCTGTGCAAGGGGGTTCGCGCGACGAAAGTCGTGTGTCGCGATGCATCGAACAGGGATCAGGGGGGTGGGTGGGTGGGGATATCGACACAATGCCTGGGAGAGAAATATCCCTCCCTGGCTACGCGCCTGTCGTAAATCTGCTCGGCTGAGACATATTTTATTGCGCCTCGCCAACGTATGGATGCTCTGAACGCGAGCGCTCGCACGAGAGCACACACACCCGTCGCCGGGTGAGTAAAAGCCTCCGCCGCGGAAATATTAATGCAACTTCATCAATCACCCTGCATAAACAGTGGGGCAAGAAAACGATTTACTACTTACGATCTGGCCGGCCTACCGACGAACGTATAGCCCCGAACACGCTCGCTCCCCGTACAGGAGAGAAACTGCGGACGAGTCCACGGCCGGACGAGCATTCGTCAAAATCTTTCATCGCCGGCTACGGTGTTCCCACAGACGCTCTGAACGCGATCAAATTGAAACCTCACGCGACTGGTTCGCGCTTTGGGAAATATTTCGCGAGCTCGCGTTGTCGGGGGTGATGAGAACGTGATTGGTTATCGCGCGAAACAGCATTTTTTTTGGGGGGGTAACGGGGTAATGCGAATTTTAGATTACATCGAGAGTAAAATGTCCGATAAAATGGAATCAAACGTGAATAAATTATCGGTTTACCGAACATTTGTTCAGCTATATTACTATTTGAAATAGGTTTGCGCGTTGAATTGTATTGCACGATTTGTTGTAGATACTGATAATTAGTAGAGGGAGGACAAATATATAATATCTACGTAAAGTGTTTAGGGATAGATCTGATAGAAAATATTCAGAGAGATATAACGTAGGAGATAGAATAAAATTGGTTAGAAATTGCTCACTCACCCTCCGATGCTCCACAATCCTCGTATTGTTCGTGAAGAGACTTCAGCAACGACAATCCCCTTCAAATCACTGAAACAACAAATTTACTCTATTGTCTTAGCAAGAAAATTAAAAAAATACAAAAATATTCAAAATTTTTATTGTATTGTAAGGTTTATTGTCGCTCGAATTATCTCGAGTGTGCACAGTTTGGCCAGTTTAACGTGCACGTTAAGGGGTTAATGCTTTCTTACGTACACGTATTCACGACTCGAAATAATTTGATCTGTTTGTTGTATTTGTTACATTTGCCACATTCATTGATACACAATAAACCGATACATAAAAAACGTATACCAACGTTTAAGAATTTACAAATGCAAATTAAGAAAGGTGCTTGTATGCACTGTATTCAATCGTTTGGCGAGCAGAACGCCGTGCACAATGTGTTAAAATCAGATATAATCGTAGCAGATCGCGTTCCAAATACGATTAAACGCAAAATCCTGGAGGAGGCCTAAAAATTCGTTTCGCGGCACGAAAGGATGAGTCGACCGCGATTTCATTCGTTCTCAGGCGTGACGGGGCGGGTAGGTGCGTGAGTTTCACCGAGCCCGTATTCCCATGGGGTCATACGAGGAGATTTCTGGATTACGATCCGGCCTTTTGATAGAAACTTATATGGCAAGGAAACGGATGGCGTATTCGGCATTAAGGAAGTACGTGAGTGTAGAGCGCGCGGTGCTTATGGGTGCGTTTCAGCCGGCGGTCGACGTGCGTCTCCCTCGGGTCCCGCTCTTCCACCTTTCCTTTTTCCTTCGCGAAATTACCTAACAGACGTCGTCCACCTAAAACGGACGGCTGAAGTTCCCCGGATCTGATGGCCCCGCGAAACGCACGCGTAACGATCCTTAAACCCGGTTAACCGTCGCTTTCATTCACTCGACGGATCCGTTGCCGTCGTTCTTGCAGAAACGAGGAGGGGTTGCGAGAAGGGGGTGCATTTACCCCTTTGCGGACGGAGCAGTAAAGAAAATAGTTACGTCGCGCATTTGTGTTATAAAAACTAAAGCTGTATTTAAATAAGTTTTTCATAAAATCTAACAAAATCATAAACAAACAAATTTAGGCCAATTTGTCTTCTTAGGCTAGTATACCCATGCGTATCTTATACGTGTCGTTTTTTTTTTTTAACGCCAGCCGCAGCGCGAGAGTTGGGCGGATATATCCGACACTCGTCCGCAAAGGATTAACACTAGATTCATGGATATTTCTGGTACCTCTATTTCCTTCCTTAATCATATGACTGCTGATAGATTTTTTCAATGGCAATTACACTACGTATTAATTGCTATTACTTTTAACTTTAATTAGATAAAATAAGCGTGCGCCTTTATAGAAATTTCGCGGTTTATTTAATATAAAAATGTATGTTTTCATACTTTTCTTTAAATAAATGTTATATCTATTATTATAACTATATCTTTCTTATTTAATCCCAAAACAATATGAAACGGTGCGATAACGCATCCTTGCGTTTTCCCTAAAGTTAAGGATCTTGGTCTGCGTTACCCCCACCCACTGTCAAACCGTTCAAGCAGTTTAGGAGCTTTTGTCCAAAGTGCTGTAGCCGGAAGGCGTCGTCTTTTTTTTTCGACGATCGAAGTCAGTAGTTTGCGAACGACTGCAGCGATCAGCTGCGCCCACTTTGTATATCACAATAAATAGCATTTATTTCCATAGCGTGTAATCATTTAACAATCAGTTAAAACGGTTGATGAAAAATCTTGTCTGGTGCCCAATGAAATTCGCCGTTAGCGATTCGTTAGCGAGCGAGCCTGGGCATCGAACGTTGATTCCGCGCGGAATACGCGCGTGTACGCTCGCGGTGTCCACCTGAGGCGTAAATCACAGGCAGCCGCCAACACCGAGCGGAGCTGCTGGATCCCGCGGTCTTCGCTTCGCTTGTCTTCGCTTCCCTTTTGCGAGGCCCCGTTTCTCGTTCGTGCCTCTTCTTCGCGCCATCTCCGGCCCGCTAGAACGGGCATCAGCTGCCTGACAAGGCGTATAATTAATCCCTAATGACGCCGGCATAAATCCATCTCGGTAGGCCGTTTGGCCGGTCGCCGCTCGCGCGCCGCTGCCTTTACTAGCGAAATCAGCGCCAGCTTTGTCGCTGTCGTCCATTTTCCCCCGTTATTTATGCGCCCATCGTTGGATCGCGCTGCTTCGACCCGCCGAACGGCATCGAGGGAACGGGGAATTCGTCCAGGAATTCGCTTTGAGATTCGTTCTCGATCGGTGTGCGCCATTGTGCTCGCGAACGTGTTTGACTCTTTGAAGATGATACTGTTACACGATGCGTCTCTATCACGTTCTTTAAATTAACACGTTCGTCACCCAGCGTGACTCGGCTGAGTTTCTCGCTGGGCCCAAATCCGATTGCATAGAAAACTGGGGTAAAAGAATATAAAAACTGCAAAAATTTTAACTTCTTATCTTTATTTTATGAATTTTATATTTGTATATATTATATTTCAATGCTGATTCCATTGAATTCCTTTTTATATTACAATTTAAAATCCTGTTTAACTTTAAGAAAAAGAGCGTCACCAAAATTTAGGTAACGTGGCGACGGATGTGTTAATCATGTCGAAGACAAGTCGCAAAATAGATAACGTAAGACGGTCAAAACAATCCTTGGCCCAGCCTTCGTGATTTATCACATGTGAACCTCCACTAGACTTTTCTTTGTCATCGGAAGATATAAAAGATCCCCAAGGGAAAAAACCAAGAGATTCCTTGTCTGTAATTTCGATCTATACAATAAAAACCTCGGTAAAGTGCAAAGGGACTGTTAAATTTATTTAAGCGTTCTTTTCAATCTTCCCTCCTACATAAGTTCATACGCGTTAACCCTTTGCACTCCGAATTATTCTTAAATTTTGTTGACAATAATTCCCTAGTATTTTAAGTGCTTCATTTGAAATTTACTTCAAAGTACCCTTCCTTGAGGGGTATTTATTTTTTTTTACATAGCTCTCAAGCTTTGTTACAACTTATATGGAATATAATACTGGAATTTCTTCAGTCTATCACCAACGATAGAATTGCCTTAAAAAATGCTATCTGTGATTTTAACGAACCAAGGAAAGGGAAGAGCTTCCGAAACAGTTGGTAGAGTATTCGTGGAGCAACCATAGCTGCATGGTCAGAGGATCATAACGCTACGACTGACGTTAGGACAACTCCCTCCCGCGTTTTTCCGATTCCCCTCGTTTTACGATGATGTGAATTTCAATCGGGGAACAGAACAACGTTGACCGCGAGCTGTGACCTCGTGGTCAACCGCTTAAATTACTCGACCGACAAAACGCGACGGGACAATGGAACGATAAAGCCGTTGGTTAAAAAGCAACGCCGGCTATAAATCCCGCGGTGATCTAGTTTACAGCGTTCCTATTTCTCGGCTACACGTTCGACTGACGTCACCTTATAGTAATCTCGACCCACGTCGGTCACGTTGTCCGTCGACGAAAAATCGCACGTATTAAAATTATGATAAAACGGGAGGAATAAAACATCACGACCGACCTCTTCAACGTTACATTTATTTCTGCTCGTTTTCTTATAACATTAACCGTCTCCTCGTTACCACCCCTGGCTGAACTTTGCCGCCTTTATTCAAATTTTCGTTCGTTGACAGCAGTCTGAAAAATGCATGGCATTCTTTGAGTCTGCTCGACTTGCAGATGCCTTGAACGAACCACTCAACTTGATAGTGTAGACAGTTACTTTGGAATATTTTCGTAGAAAACGAAATTTTACTTCTTGAACCAAATAGCCTCTACTTATTATATAAATTCAACTAGGCAATCAAGTTAAGGTGCAGTAAATGCCGTTGAAATTACGAGTGGAAAACAGATTATCGAAATTGAAATAATTACTTTAACTCGCAAGATATTATAGATCACTCGGTTCAAACGGAACGATTGCACTGAACATAGTTGAAATAAGCGACGGTAACCTCTGGCAACTCCAGTAACCCTTTCACCAATTAAACCTTCCTATGACTAAACACGTTCTTGCCTAATAGCCGGCTGACATAACCCCTCTCCCTTTCTGCACCTTTCCCTTTCACGAAAAAATTGCTGGTACCCGTTTAACGTATAAAACACAGGCGTGTGACCGAAAAAGTCTCATCGTAAAAGAAAAAGAATAATCGATTTCTTCGAATTCGTTTCTCCGTCTGATTTCTCTTCGAAGGTGAATATTCCTTTCTTCTCGAAATCCCTTAAACGTTTCAACCTTCACGGGGCCACGAAGAAACGGAAGCTGACCCCAACGAACGCGTGCACATGCGCGTGGGATAAGGCGACCGCGAGAAGAGTAACGAACGATCGGTGAAAAGAGATCGGGGAAAATGAGGCGTTTACCGATTCTCGGATAACAGATCCTTCCTGGAAAGGATCGCCCTGCTTCCCCTTTCCGGAAGATACGTCTTTCTGCGAAACTTCGAAACTACTCCATATGTAAATAGGACGAAGTAAAATATTAGGGGGACCGGAAAGTAATGTCGTTTTCTTACATTGAAATTCAAACGGATAAATTTTTAACGAGTTTCTATCTTTAATCAATCAAGTAATCACCCTCATTATCAATAACTTTTTCTCATGTAGTATGCAAATTTTCAATGCCGCATCAATTGGTTTTTGAGCAAAATATCTAGAGATGGAATGATAGAGACATTGCTTTCCGATCCCCCTGATATTTCAATGCTCGCAATTATTTCTCTTAATATAATTTTTTAGTGAGCTTCTGCAATGAATCGTATAATTTAGATTTTTCTCTGCTCGCTAGAGTAATGTGATGTTAAAAGAAAAGAGAGATAGTTTGGAACAATTTCAGTAACATATTAGAATTATTGTTAAAATTGATGATCCACGAATTATAGAATGATTTCATAAAAGTTCTATTTTAAGAAAATTATTTACTGCTTATTAGGATCTTATAATTTTTAAATAAAATATTGTGAATTTAAATTTCTTCTATCTACAAATTATACATTAATATCAACCAATTAGCTGTTCTAATATTCGCTTTATGGATTTCTCATATATGGCGAATTTATGCACACTTATTTCATACCCTACGCTTTTTAATAGTAAATTGCAATGTTCCCAATATTTTCGAGTTCTGAAAATACTATAAAACACACGAGTTTGAAAATTATTATAATTTGCATAACCAGACTATTTTTCACATAGTATCACAATTTTATACGATTAAAGTTCTGTGCAGAAATCGACTCAGATTCAGGGATACATGTTGAACTCGATCCCATCCTTAACTTAAAGGGTCGAAGAGAGGAACGGAGCGAAGGGAGAGCCGAGGAGGAGATCCTCGCGCGGCTGTGAACTCCGCAAAGAGGGAACTGGCGTACCGAATTGATGCACACGAAACGGCATGCCCGGAATGTTATAATCGCGAACCTTTGAACCCAAACAGCCCAGACTCCCACACCACCATGGATGGACCGTGCCGGGCCCCGTTTCCATCGCTGAAATTACTCGTGTTACTCCCTGGTTGCTTCGTGCCGCATCACAGTCGATGCCCTTCCACGAAAACTATGGCCAACATGTACACCCCCCTTCGAAAATACTAAAACACCTATTAATTTTCGGCAAAACTAGCTTTTAATAATTCGTGACTACACATTAACAAACACTGAAGCGTATGTACTTGTTGTTTGTATAATTAATTTGCCTGTATCACGATTATGAGCAAAAGAATGTAAATATTGAAGAACTAAGGTATTCTCCCACTATTGAATCCGCAGATGTAATACGTGTTGTTCAAATAATTATGATGAAAACATCTTTTTCTAGATTCAATATCTATACAGATATTTCAATTCCTCTAATTGAGATAGATAATTGATTTGTACCGGAATATTAAATGTATGAACTCTTTACGAATCAATGTTTCAAACCAGGTGACATTTTTTGAAGGTTTTAACAATTTTCAGATAATTTTCGAAAATTCACTTTTCCTAACCTCTCTCTACCCAATTCTCCGTAAACACGTCGAAATATTGCACGCTATAGCACATAATGTAACAATATAATAATCGCCTGTGCGTTTCGCCGATACGATAAAGCGGTCGATAGAGAGGCTCGTGGACGCACGAATCGAGGATATTCTGTACAAGATCTGAAAATGGATCCTCGTGGGTAGCAGAGGATAGACGAGGATACGTGTAACAAGCCGTTAAAGGGTACCGGCGGAATTTTATCGACCATTCATACATACGTGCCGCTTTTACGAACTTTCCGCGCGATCCCCGATAGCCGCGTCGCCGTGGGCATTGGAAAGCACGTCGCCGTAATTAGAAGAAGATATCACGGAACTTCGGTGCCAGGATGCGCAGCTACAGATATAAGAGAGGATTGGGTTAATAGGATAGGAAGAAGTTTGTTGAGATCGGTGATAAGTATAAAGTTGAAGGTGCACCTTCGTTGGAGTCGAAAGGATGTAAGGTAAAGGCGCTTTCGGGAGAAGCCATTTATCAGGATGCTCATCTTACAGATCCGGATCTGAGTTCATTAAGATCGTTTTCGTTTCGAGAGGAGAAAGAATAAGGAAGAGTATCGGAAATGGGGTTTTATATTGCTTAAATAAAATACACTCATATTTAAAATGTTATAATACCACCCTCTTCTTCTTAAAATATTATGTAGTCAAGAAAGAGTCTCGTAGATAGCGAAGAACGAGTTTTGTAAGAATGCAGATTTAACCCTTTGCACTTGAGAGGTGACTATTAGCTGTCTATAACTTCAAAAATTTCCAAATTCGAAGTATTTACCAAGATTCGCCTATATTAAACCCCTGAATCTGACTAATAAACAAACTAAACCTCTCTGACACCTCTCTAACGCAAATGGTTAAAGTTAATTGTAAAATCTTTTAGTTAATACTAAACATTCAAAAATATCGTTTACAGTCTCTCACGTATAATTTGCTCGCAATCAAACATTCTTACGATAAACTTTCGTCTAAACAATGGAAACTTGAACGTCACTGAGAAAAGGTGAAAAGGTTAGACGATTTCGAGAGTGTAAAATTCCCTGACGCCCTGCGATTTACAGGCGCACAGGAAAGCTCCGTGCTCTACTCCCACGAATGCCCTACGGGAGTCCCAGCCGCCTTCGTTCCATTGCACGGACGCGGTGGGCGTTACGGTAATTAATTTTTGCCCGATAATTAAGATATCCCGTGCAGACGCTGAGATATAGCCCGCGGTGTCGTCATTTTTCAGGCCGGGATATCGCGTGTTCCCTCGCGCAACCTTGCAATTCCTGGTGTCCCGAACGAGCGTGCTATTACGTCCCCGCGAGAACGATCTTGACGCTTGATTCTCAAAACGGCCGATCCACGCGGATGCAGCCCATTTCCAGCCATAAATTCGCTCGCGTGCTTCGGAATAATATCAACCTGGTGCACACGTGTTGTTTGTACTGGCGGACAGACAGTTAGATGAAACAAATTGGCCTGTTAGACGTAAACGGGAACGATTACGGAGGCGGTGGGATCGTCACGGGTCAAGAATTTGGAAAATTCGTTTCGCCGGGATGGTAACACAATAGAAATTTAGTGATAATTGTAACGAGCTTCGTTATGGAGGAATAAAATATAAAATGGTTACGTTTCGTATGCTTAAGAGTGATGCGTTGATTCGAATATAAGTAATCTGGATAAAGGGACTGATACCACATTGATAAGTGTCGATGGTAATTTATTGTTTTCGATACTTTATCGTATGGTATCAGAAAAATATCAACGCTATCACTGATATTTATTGAATAATCAATACATCGATGTTTGTTTAAATGAACGAACTTTGTTTAAATATTTCATATTTTGACAGCAATAACGATGCATCGCGAAAATACTTGATATTTCGTACAAATTTCGATACGTGTTCAATACCATATCTTTAATATATATTTCCACAGAAATATATCGATACCATATTCATTACATCTTCCAAGATGTAGTTACCGATCTTGAGATATCGTGCAACCTAACCTAAAACTTCCAACAATCATGCAAACGCGTAATTCTACGCGTTACACGGTACAGTGAAAGTCCGGATCAGAATGCAGCGCAAAATTTCTCTCATCTACCCCCGTTGTCACGATCGCACGCTTTCGAACGCTTGTTTCCATATTCGCGACCGTGGCCACAGCTTTGGCAAAAGCGGCGGCTAGCCGGCAGCAGTGATGGAAACCGGGACAAGCGCGCCGGAAGAGCGAGAGAACTCGCAATCAGACGAGAAGAAGAAAGAAGAAGAAGAAGAATAAGAAGAAGAAGAAGAGAAGCTGGCGTGGAAACATCTGGCCCACGGTGCCTGGAGTTTCGTGGGGATTATTAATTGTTTCATCTCCGAGCTTATCCGCGCCTGGCCGATCGCACGACTAAGCAAATACGAGAGGCGTAACCCACGCGGTGATGTACGAGCTTAAAAGCCCTCACGACTCTCGCCACGGACCACGTCCCCCCCCCTTTCCCCTCTCTCGCTCTTTCTCTCTTCGTCCTCCGTTTGTCCCGCGAAGAGAAACCGAGACGGAAAACGATACAGCCAAGGGGTTATCGTCTGATTTATAATTTGAGGCCCCGGCTGCTCCACCGTGGAATACGACCCGACGTTTTCCGGTTCAACAAACGTAATTGGTTGCCGGTACGATCGTAGATAGCCGCCGGTTCGAATCGCGAGCCCTCTCCCTCGATCCCTCTATCTACGCTTTGCCTACCTCTCTCTCGGCAGCTTCGCCTCCCCGACGCGTCCTTATCTCGCGAAACACTTTTTCGCCCCGGTGTAACCTGGCTTAAATCACGAATATCGGCGGCAGAGGATCGAATTGAATTCGAGGGGATAGGGAAGGGGGCTGGGAGCTCTGGCGGAGCACGCAATTTCGGTTCTTTAAACGAAAGGGGTGGATTTATTAGGGAGTAACCTTTGTTTAGGGTCGCTTTTGTTCGAAGGACTGTTAACCCTTTGAGCGCTGAATACTTTTGGCCTAAGTGCTTCGAAGGGACGACGTTCTATCGTTGGAGATAGAGTATTGTTACTCGCACACTAACAATCGCGTTGCAGTAAGCGAAAGATCGAAAAAATTGGCAAACGCATATTTTCGTCCATGGTCCCTACGAGCAACTTTCGTCAACGCTAACAGGTTAACGCCGAAATGTATGGCTCCGAAAAAAGTCATAAGGTGAAGAAAACAAAAATTTACAAACGCATATATGCGTCCATAGTCTCTACGAGCAACTTTCGTGAGACGTACATATGCGTCCATAAGATTTAAAATGTTAACCCTTTGAGCGCTGAATACTCTTGGCCTAAGTGCTTCGAAGGGACGGCGTTCTATCGTTGGAGATAGAGTATTGTTACTCGCACACTAACAATCGAGTTGCAGTAAGCGAAAGATCGAAAAAATTGGCAAACTCATATTTTCGTCCATGGTCCCTACGAGCAACTTTCGTCAACGCTAACAGGTTAACGCCGAAATGTATGGCTCCGAAAAAAGTCATAAGGTGAAGAAAACAAAAATTGACGAACGCATGTATGCGTTCATAGTCCCTACGAGCAACTTTCATCACACGCATATATGCGTTCGTATTGCTCAGAAGGTTGAATACAGAATGTCTCCGCAGCAAACCGATGGTGCATTTGTACCTTTCCACGGTGTTGCGCCCCTTGGAAACGTTCACGGGAACATCTTCATCCGCCACGTCCGGATACACGTCCGCCTCGATGATCGTGGACCGGGAGGAGCGGGAGCGCGCGCGCACGGAGGCAGGCAACAAGCACACGCCCGGTGAATTATGGAGTGCAGCAACACCCACTTCCTGGTCCTCGAAACACCAACTCCCACGCATACTGATGGACCTGCCAGGGGCGGCGTGATGGATCCACGGGCAGCGGTGTCCATCCCCCGTACGAAATCTCGGCGATATCCGAGCCGCCTCCGAGCTACCTTCGCGCTCGCCGTATTATTATTCGCCGAGCGATTCGTTAATCAATCATCGGGCTTAATTAACAGGCGACTTCGACGCGTTGTCTGTCGCGAGAACGAAGCCTTGTATTTTGAGTACGCATGAAGCACGATTTTATTTTGAAGGGGACAATTAGAGGAAAAAGGGAGATAGAGACGAGTGTAAATGGTACAGTATGCGTCTATCAGATTTTTAAGCGTTTGATGTACAAATAAAAGATTATGAGTAACGAAGGGGTAGTCTACTTTTGGTGTCTTCTTTCTTAGAAGTATAAGAAATGGATTTTATTGTGTATGCGATTGCAGTGGGAAACGACAAATATGTAGCTTTTTTATTTACCAGATTGTGAATTATGAAAAAAGTTATTTGCATCTGAGGTAAAAATATGTCACAAGTACAATTGAATTATTTCCATTTTCGACGATATCAAACAGGAAATTTCTTATACGCAAGGATGGCAGAAAAAATTCGTGGCGATTATAATCCAAGTATTTCAACATCGATTCCTAAACGTATCCGTATTCAAAACGTGCAATCAACGAAGCTACGAGTCTGCCTAGAAATCACACCCCCGCGATACGCGCTCCGTAGCTATTTTCCCGCGCGACTCGCGCTTCCACCGTCTCCGATCGAGCAATATTCCCGTTCCGAGAATCCGCAGAACCGATTTACTTGCGACGCGGGGCCGGTACACCGGGAATCGTAAGAACATACGTGATATCGAAAGGAAATGCCTCGCCGGACGTCGGCCAGGCGCCGGGAGTACGAAAAGGGAGGAAGAGAAAGGAAGAGAGAAAGAGGCTACCCGGCGCGGAGAGTGAATTCTGAGATGGGGCATAAATTGATATGCATCCAGCATTCGACATGTCGGTCGGATGAAAGAGGGAGGCCCCGAGACAATGCCTGTCGGCCAGCAACACCCCATCGTGCATCCGGTGCGTTTTCAAGGAAGCTTTCGGAGCATCGTGACACATATCAATTGATTTTCACGGGCACAGGTCCCCGACGCGTTCGATATATCGTGTACACGGCCGTCGATGTCTCTTCGCTGTTCTATACTCATTCTCTCGAACAAAAGACGAAAGTTCGAACAACGATTTTACGTCTGGGTGTGCGTGTGCACGCGCTCATGTTTAGGTGTTTCTGTGGTGGAATCATATAGTTTGTTGTTATCATAGGGTGTGGGATATGAGAAAGAATGTATGAAAGGATGAGTGTGGAGAGTGTGTATGATAAACGTATGGATAAACATTAAGGTTCATGTTGTGGAATGAGTGTAGCGAAGTATGATCTGTGCTATTTGTATATGCTTATTTGTATATGTGTTGATAGAGTGAATAAAAATGAGGACAGTCTGTGTGTGTGGTGATAACAGGAACTTTTAATTGGAATTTTAAAAGAATTCAATGGAGTCAGCATTGAAGTATAATATATACAGATATAAAGTACATAAAATAAAAATAAGAAGTTGAAATTTTTACTGTTTTTATATTCCTTTACCCCAATTTTTTATGCAATCGAATTTGGGCCCAGCAAGAAACTCAGCCGAATCACGCTGAGCGACGAACGTGTTAATATAGAGAATGAGCGTGTTAGAACGTATTTTACACTGTATTTAATATTTTTGTTATATTTCATTGTGTTTTTTTATTGCTAATAGTTATACAAATAGATTGTTCCTACACATTTATTCACAGTTTCGTGTGTCCGCTGCACCATGGTAAGGCGCATCGAGCTGCGTGCGTGTATATACGCGCAGTTACTAATTTAATTACAATGAGACACCGATTGCACAATTAACATATCGTTAAAATACCGGCGCGCGGTAATTATACACTTTCTAGGTGCATAGGTCGCGGTCGATTTGCATATCGTTCGGCTGAGCGGGGACAACCACCGTGGCACGACAACATTTGACAACGGTGGCTCGTTAGAGCATCGCGCTCCGTTGTAACGTTGCG
Organism: Tetrapedia diversipes; assembly: GCA_033822845.1. Classification (NCBI taxonomy): domain Eukaryota; kingdom Metazoa; phylum Arthropoda; class Insecta; order Hymenoptera; family Apidae; genus Tetrapedia; species Tetrapedia diversipes. Next base: position 373,183 of record JAOPTO010000740.1, on the reverse strand, counting down.
CAACCCAGGTGGTTCTGGATGCGACCTGTGTAACTTCTAATTTACAAGCTACGCTTTCCGCCATTATTACCTACAGTGGTTGGAAAAATAATTGCTCGCGTTTCAATTTACTTTTTCGACGCCCATCCACGAATTGATTAAGTTTAAGATTGGTACGTTTACTATCGGTCAAAATTTGTTGCTGTAACAAATGCAAGTTTCATGCAAAAGCTCTGAAACTGTGGAAGAAGCATGAAAAGAATCAATGAAACGATCGAAGTTTTTTTATTCCTAGAATGTTGCTATATTTCTAAATGAAACGAATTTTAGGAGTTCAAGATCGATCACTTCCTTCATTAAATTTCTCATATCGTTGAACTATCCCATCTATCATCGACAGACCTTCAAAATTAGCTTCCTCACCGAGTTCCGCATCGAAATCTCTACGACACGTACTCCATTTATCGATCAGAGTCTGTAGTCTAATCTAATTCCTATTTATCGATACCCTCCCGAAGGAAATAAGATCATGTATTAAAATTCAGATAAAACAGGGAAATCAGACACCACGAGCCACCCCGTGAACGTTACATTTATTCCTGTTTTTGTTTAATAAAATCGATCATCTCCTCGTTACAACCCCTTGAAACTGAAATTTTGTTTTAATTTTCCTCGTTGACAGCAGTCTAAAAAGTGCTTAACGCAAGGCATTCTATGAATCGGCTCGCCTCGCAGATGCCTCGCACGATTATCCGCTAACGCGTGCGTACCATGGAATACAATATTCCACCAAGCACGAACTCGATCAGGTATGATTCACTGGACGATCAAACGCGTGTCGATAAGCACTCCCGTCGAGGCGAATCCGACAGCGGCGCCGAAAGACACCGTCCTCGACGTGTGTCTTCTATAAATTCCAACGAGAGCTGGACAGTCCGCCATGGAAACTACTTTGTTTTACAACTCGACACCCACGTCTCGTCTCTATACGCACGCACGCGCGTTTGCCCGCTCGCTCGCGAGTACTCGCGCGCTCCGTGGCACGCAGCGAGGAACCCGCGTGTATTATCGGCTCGAACGTTCTACACAGAGCACGCGCTGCGTTCAATGTAAAGCGTTAAAACGCTACGTGATCGAATTCGACAAGCGACCGGACACTCGCCACTCCGAGCCACCATTTCGCGCTCGCCGCCGGAATATCAAGCGCGGAGAGAGATCGTTAGAAACGTTTTAGAATTAAGCGCGCCTTTTTGCCTAGGCTGCCTACTCCTACGAGGTGTCCAGGGGCATCGATTAGAATGGAACGCGATCCCCGCGCGGTGAAACTTGCTCGATGGAAATTAGCCCGCGCAACGCTGTCCTCTTTGTCCGCGTGGCTGAATGATAATGCGCGTACGACGAGAATTTGGTTGAGTCTGTGGCAACGAGAACGGGCTGGGGCTTGGAATTGAAAATCTTTCCGGGAGGACCTTTTAGCGTTGAGGATTGATTGAGAATCAGTAACGTTGAAGCGTGTGCAGGCGAAGCGATTATATTGTAATATCGTAATGTTCTTGTTTACACTTTACCGATTAATCGTATCTTTCTTACTGAGTAGCGAGGCGAGGTTGATTATTATTTAATATCCACGAATAACAAATCGACCCTTATATTAAGTTGTTCTGAAACGACGTTTCGAATTTCTTAAGCGTGCGACGGTCAGTAGTAAACAATTAAATTGGATAAAAAAGGAAAGATTATTGGATATTATTTAGTTGAATGGCGGAATTAGAGTAGATCTATAAATTTTTAACGATTTTTAACCCTTTGCTGGGGAAAATATGAGACATTTTACTCGCTGGTGGATGGGGCTTGAAAATTGTAAATAAACGTTTCATTATTTATTTCGCATGAAACGGTTGAAAACACAGTGTGATATACTGCTGACGTATAGTGTACTCATTTAACTAGTGTATACACTGAGACTAAATACAAATGGAACAGTTTCCTCTTAACTAGCTTAACCTAGAACCCAATCCAATTCATTATTCTATACGTCCTATTACCCTTCTACCTCCAGATCGAGATCCAGCTCAGCAATCGAGAGTAAAAAATATAAATTCAACGATCTCCACGTGTTCCGCTAACATACGCGAAGCTCCCTTAAGCGTATTCCACCGACTGCTCCCGTCGAACAAAACGAGAACATCCAATCGACCGATACCCACAACCCTACCCGAAGCAGCCGCAACTCGTTCCTTATTAGCGAGAGTCGCGAGCCGTGCCGAGAACAACAGAACAAATCCATCCACGAGGACCGTCCCCTTGCCTCCCGCGGATCGTTGGGAACTCCCATTCATTCTGTCCCATTAAACGAAAGTCATCTTTCGAGAATTTACGGAGGTGTAAGCGTGCGCGCGCGCGTTCTTACAAAATCGTTTTTCCCCTCCGTGTGCGCTCGACAATGACTAACGCGTACCCGCGAACACCGGAGGTGCTCCCGATCGAGCGTCAGCTATTTTGAATACTTTCCCACAGTTCGACGTCGACGAAAAATCTGCTCGAACAGCGGTGAGAGATCGAAACGTCCACGCGTTCCGGCCGCGGCTATGATTCACCGAACACGCGGGAGCAGAGGAAGACAAGCCGACGAGACACAGAGAGGGAGAAGGACGAGGAGACTCATTATCGTGGAACGAGCATCGAGAGTTAACGTGACTCCGCGAAATAATCTCGGTCGCGAGCGCGTTAACGCGAAATCAGGCGTTCCGATCGTGAGACGCGAAAGAGAGGCAGCCCCGACAAGCGTCGCGGAGGAGATGCCATTTCGAAGCGAACCCGGTAGGGATCACCTTGATCCCTGAAATGCTAGGTTCAACGTCTTCTCTTTCCCCTATTTCTCTCTCTCCCTCGCTCTCTACCCTCTCTCCCCTACTTCTCCTCCCCCTCTAGCTATTCTTTCTCTATCTTTCTCTTTTTCACCCTTAATTCTCCCCCCCCCCTTCTCGCTACTCTTTCTCTTCTAATTTTTCTCTCTCTCTTCCCTATTTCTCTCTCCCTACTCCTCTCTCTCTACTCTCTCTCCTTTATCTTTCTCTCTCTCTCCCTACTCCTCTCACTTTCCCCTATTTCTCTCTCCCTACTCCTCCCTCTCTACTCTCTCTCCTTTATATCTTTCTCTCTCTGCCCTATTTCTCTCTTCCTACTCCTCTCTCCTTTATATCTTTCTCTCTCTCTCTCATTCTGCCTATCCCTCTCTCTTTTTGCATAAACTTTATCCGTGTCCATCGTCCAAGGAACGAAAGAGTAGAAGAGGAGGAGGTGGAGAAGGAAGACACAGCGCGCGCGGGCCTGCGCTCGAGCCTCTCGCTACCCGTATCGCGGAATTAGATTACGTATCTCGCGTTGGCCCGTGATTTATTCACCGTGCCGGCCTCCCCGAGGCGTGCTGCGGTTTCAACACCTTTTGACGCGTGTATTTACGATTATGAGAATTACACAAGGCAATTAGAGCCGGCCGGCCGGTATAAATACGGGTAATTGTGCGGCGTTCCGCGAGCGCGCGCGCCCGACCGCTTAAATTACGCGCTCTTCAGCGGAAAATCGACCGACGCGCACGCTACGCCATGGGGATCCCTACGATGCCGCGTAATTGCAACATTATTCTTCGTGATCCCGAGATTCGACGACACGGTGAAATTGTGGGACATTGTTGATGTTTGATTTTATCGACGCGACCGGTTTGAGTGATTTGAAGAATCAAAGGGTGAAGGATGGGTTAACAAAAGCTGTAGATAGCTGCACGGAAATTAGGGTTAGTATCTATTTATCGATTGATGTCTACGTCATTAACATACTTTGGAATGATAGAGATCGATAATAATGAGAATAATAAAATAATAGAGAATAATAATAAAATACACGACAGGAAGTAAGCAATAAAGAATTGTATCACAGGAAAAAGGTTCCTACTGACCTTCAAATAAACCACCCCCAAATATTTCACACGTTATTCGTTCATAATATCTTGTGTATCGAACCTTATACTATTATCATCATTTTGAAATATAGCGCAATACTTCTCTCCGATTATCGAAACGCTAACTGCTACGAAGAAAATACGTACATCGCAATCGCAGCCGAAACTGCACCGTGGGAATGGAGCTTCCCCAGAAACGGCGTCCGTGGCTTCGCTCGAAATTCGATTTCGTGATTACGCCGCGTATCTCGAGCGCGCTGCGGGGCCGCGTTAGAGACGGTTATTGCGCTCTAAAGTGCTACAAAATTACACGCGCGTCGTGATCTCGCCACACATACCCGTCCCCTCGAAGGGAGACCCGTGGAGCGTTGGAGGGCGGGGTGGCGAGAGGGGCGAGGGAGAACGAAAACACGGTTCGATCGACAGTTACCGTTGGAGATCGCGCGGGCCACGAGGGTTAGGCCTCTCTCGAAGCGAGCCACGACGATGGCTCATTTTCACCTGGGGTTACCTTTGGCACACAATCATCCGCCATTAAGGCAGTCTGCAAAAATCTCGAAAACACCGGAATATCCCTTTACACGGGGCGAGCTCAGCAACAGGCGTTCTCGTGGTACGCGCATAACCCGTCCGCGGCTCGGGTATATCACGAATAGCCCCGTGATCTCGCGGCATGATCTTTCAAGATCGAGAGTAAGACGAGGGCAGGGCGTGGAGGGGGGCACAAGGGGCGAAACGGCAGAGAGAGAAAGAGAGATTGTGAGAGATACGCGAAAGAAGGAGAAAAGAAGACGATGTTGGACGAACGTGAGGGAGAGAGAGAGAGAGAGAGATACGCAAAAGAGGGAGAAAGTAAGAAGGTGTTGGACGAACGTGGGAGAAAGAGAGAAAAGCAACGAGTGCTAGATCTCGAGCAACGATCGGAGATCATCTTCCCTCTTCGACCGGCTCTTCTTCACCGTCCTAGAAGGAGGCGGCGGGGGCGAAAAGTACGAAGCGCTACGTCGGCGTCGCTCCTGCCGCCATTATCAAATTATTCACTCACACCGAGCGCCATCTATCTTCGGGCACCACGATCCTAACGTGTTATTATTTGATCCTCACTTTGTTAGCGATCTGACTTTAACAGCCTCGCGATATGTACTTGGTAGATCCTGCTCGGTGATCTGGAGTACTTCTCACGATCTCGCGCCACCAACGAGACGAGAACGGGCTGAGACGCTTTCGGAGCGGCCCGCTCTCGCGGATCAGCTCGTGCACGTCAGAAGCTGGTCCGCTTGGTATACATCGTACGACGGATAGATACTCGCGGGGGATTATTTTGAAAGAGAGATTATTGCAAAGATTATTTTGCACGCAAATTTTCTAAACGCAACTCCTATATTACCGTATTTAATCCATTCACATCGGAGCTCTAAATACGGTACTAGAGTTATTCATCAAAGAATCAATGAAAGTTTTTGTGTTCTCGGTTATTACTGATTTTACTTAGAATAGAAATTACGTGTAACGATTAAACGGAAACTAGCACTATAGATTTGTGCAATAAATAAACTGCGATAGTTCTTTTAAGCCTTGAAATCTTATATTCTGCTGATAAAACGCTCACGAAATGTTTTACAACAGGAGACTACTATTATTCTGTGGTTAGTGATAATTGACAATCGTCAATTATAAATAATTTAATAATCCATACATTTATGAAAGAACAAGATTTTTTCACAAGTCCCGTTTCATTATTTATTCTTCAAATAAAGGAAGAAAATACGAACGCAAGTGCGCCTATATTTTGACATTTTCGAATTGCACGGTGTTACGAACGGTTAAATACCATAATGAATATGAACGCCAAAAAAAAAAAAGAAAAAAAAAAAATTCTGGCAACATAATCGAGCAATTTCGCGCGACCCAAAATATCCGAACGGCGATAAGAGGGAACAGCAGGAGGATCGTGAGAGGTGCAAAGGTGCAGGGGTTAGCCGAGGTACCGTTTCACGGCTCCGTCCGTCCCGTTCCGCTGGTTCTCGCGTGCGTGCAGATTCTACGGGGTACGGAAGGTGAATCAGCCGACGGCGAGTTGCGCCAGGACTTCGCTTTTCGCGGAAATCACCGCTGGCAGGAGGAGAACGAAAGAGGGTGGCGGGAGGGAGGTGAGGGGGCGACGAGAGATCGCAAGAAACGCCAGCGAACTCCTGGCGAAACGGACAACAACAAGGGCGGCCAAGGGATCGGGAAGAACGGCGAAACTCGGCGGCTGGGGGCGAGGAGACGGGGATGCTCGCGGCTCGTGAGGATCGGGCATAGGTAAGTGGCACTTATGTTTAATACTCGAGTGTGGATGAGTAGTCGGTCCTGCACGCGATCCTCGCGTCGGCCAGGTCTTCCCTGACCTCGCGTTCGCTAGAACCAATTTCCGCGGATAATACGAGCGAGGCTGGAACCCTTCCTCGAACCCTTTGCTTTAGAACCGTGGAGTCGCGCTGGCCGGTCAGCTTGTGGTTTAAATAGGAATACGTAATAATGTAGCTGAATTTATTGTGAAAAGATATTGTAGCAGGACTTATTATGAAAAGATATTAGGACGCCCGAGCGTGCACATCTTGTCAATCGCTATCTTTCAATTACTATTCGTCAACTATCTCCCTTTCTCGGCCACCCCGCGATCAGCACACCGCCCGTTAACCGGGGAAAATTTTGCTTGCTACAATAATATAATAATGCTTTCGTTTGGTTAACGACAAATATCCTGCTGATAAATCAGCTCTTGATTTTTCTAAAAGATCTATTGTATTATCGTAGGGGTACATTTTATCTGTACCAAAACTTGTAGGTGATACGAGTTACAGTTACGAGCAGAGAAATAACATAATTTTTTAATAATAATAATATTCATTAAATAGAATTATTTGCAATGCGAAATCTCCTAGATATTTTAAATTCTCGATGTCGCCTCTTTCAAGAACTTTCATCCCTTAGGTAAATTTCTCTTTCGTTCTCACCCTTGAATTTTCACCCTCGATGTATTTACATCGAAAAATTGTTTACATTACATTGTTCATTAAAAATTTCACAATCTCGCGTCTCTTTGTGCTCTAGAAACACTCTATACAACTCTCTATCCAAACGCTCTATGTATTTTCTCGAAATCACACCTCCAGTTTTCAGTTACACCTCCCCCATTACTATGCGGGTACATTACTTATCTTTTTTTCTCACAAATTTCACGCGTGACATTACGAACAGTCTGAAAGTTCAACAGCAAAACAGAATAAAATGGAGCACAAAGGATTGTTCTGTTTTTGCTTTACAGTATACCCCGTAACAGCACTTTGCATACACGTCGAATTAAGGTTAATGTCGCACGTCCTATCACCGAGCAAAAAAGAACAATTCGTTCAAGCTTGCGACTTCTGTTCGAGTCGCGGGAAAGTGAAAGGCTCGAGATGAGGCATCGTCGAACCGACGTGGAACCAAATAATCGAACGTTTACGTAGTCCGAACGTAATTGCTCCCCACGGTCCGAGCCGCGGTAATCTCGTGACTCGTTAAAAATCGCGCTAACCCGCGTTACGTGCCGCGTTTGTTCCAGCCTGTCATTAGCGCAGCGCGGATCCTCCGCGAGGGATCGCTTTAATATCGATCAGGACGCTTCCAGAAGGACGCAGCAATTTTTCACACGCACTGTGAAGGTTATTCCGCGGTGATTAGCTACGCTGCCGCCGTTTTACTCAATCGCTGAACGATTCGCTCAACTATCAAGCATCTGAACATTACTCGCGCTGCACACGGGTTTCTTTCAAACGCGACGATTTCTGTCAGACCTAAGCACCAACCTATGCAACTTTCATTTCTGTAATTCATACTTTTACAACAATTTCACCGCCAGCAATTAACGAAATGACGATTTCCTATTCGAATATCACGTCCGATCAGTGTGCATCGAAAAATTGTTGACAAACGCAAACTGCCAGGCAGTTGTTAACAATTGAGTTCTATTGGAATGGACAAATTTCGTTCGTTTTTATCGCGTAAACTTGGCTTCTGTGTCCTATCGAGCTGTTAACATAGTTGGCTGGCAACCGATTGATTGCCGAGCGGCAATCGTTTTAACGACAGAAGAAAATTAGTCCACACCACCCGTTCGATCGTTCGGAAGATTCTCCAAAATTTCACGTTAATTTTCGAAATTCGTATAGGGCATCCTATCAGTGAATACAATAGTGCCGCACCCTTTATTATGTCCCTTCACTACGTGAAGAATCCGATGTACGCGCTTTGTCTGTTGGCGGCAGTGTGCGTACGACATCATGTTGATAGCACCAGGTACAGCTTACGTATATACGTGGCTGGCAACGAATTTGAACGAGTTCCCTTTCTAACAATCATTCCGTCTGCCAACAGAAACGACCAGCCGTTAACTAAGGGGTTCACATTTCGAACTCCAATGTCCGTGGTAACGAAACCGAACGAGACGAGATTGAAAACAGCGATTGAAGGACAGAAGAAACTAAATACCGAGGAACAGCATAAACAGAGGCGTGTAAAAGTCGAGCAGGCCGACGCGTTGATCAAATGTGTGCAAAACTTTGCTAATCGGACTCGGGAAATAGTCGAGGACATTCGATCGAGCATACCGGTAAGTTTAGCGTTTGAACAAAATTTTTCAAATGAAATGACAAATGATAAATGTATTTTGATGTATGTATTTTTAAAAAAAGTACCGCGTTTGACTTAAGTAACACTGAGATAGCCATAGGAAGCTTCTAAAAAAAATAGTATAGTAATCTCTGCGTAGAGCGAAATCGTAAGTTAAAACATTGAAATGTCTATGATTTGTGTTTGAAACGTGTGTGTTCGATTAAAAGCTCTTCTGATTTTCCTTCGTTAGGTTCCAAAGTCATTTGGTTACGTCGATCCATTCTCATCAACGGGCATCCTTGACTCGTTGCTATACCTAACAAGTAACGCTGGTATCAAATGGTGTGCTTAGCGCGAACCCTGATGCATTAAAAATTCACCAAACAACGAGACGCTGTTGTTTGACAAAGATTCACGCGGACTGTGGGGGGGCGTTCGCTAATTATCTTTGTCGACCGACGCTAGAGAAATTTGTCAAAAGTAAGTGCGATTTAATGTTATTTGACCACGTTTTTATTCCAACGCGTTTCATTTTGTTGCAGTTGTCAAAGGATCCAAACAATTTAATTAATCGTTCGTGAAACTAGTTTAAGCATAACTCATTTCGGATGATCTAGTTCGGTGCTATACGCTCCAAAGGCGCCATCGAGCGTGCAAGCATCGAACGCGAAATGAACATCGACGAGCGCGCGCTATAAAATTTAAAGGATTCTTGAAGTAAATGTAAACGTCGCAACGAGAATAAGTAAATAAATTTTTGCAGCATACACGTAAACAGAAAGTATCGAATTATCTCAATTTACACAATCCCTTTCTACGCTACAAAAACTAATACGCCGAGCAAGAAACTAATTCCTATAATTCCTTCGATGCTACTTGTAATGGTCCTAGCTTCACTTTTCCTTTCTCTTTTTTTTTTTTACTATCTATTCACAGCGGCAAATTTAGATACAGGCTGAGTTATAGGCTATCGTTTAGAGTGGTAACTTTTAGAGGGCGGTGAACTTGAGGACAAATTTTTCCGTATCACATACTTTTTAGGAACATTAACAAATTTTCACAAAAGAATGCGTCTAAACTTAAAATATTAAATGTTTGCGAGCACTCTCTCTCTACCTTTTCTTTTTACCAGCGAGACGGTAAAAATATGGCCGACAGAAACTTACAGTTTAAGACCAATGAGTCAAAGAAATTAAACTAATTTATAAGGAATAGCATGATAAACCAAATTTGCATTCTGTGCTAATCAACAAATAGTGTTCCACTATAATAACAATAATCCTGAATGTACAGTCAATATTTGCCGACCATAAAATTATCTTCTACATTGTCCTCTCGTTTTAAACTTACGTCCGCTACTACAAATCCGTCCCTGTGTATTCCAACAGGTTTTCCTTCTCCCTTAACGTTAACCAACCAATAAACTTAACCTACAACTCCTAAACCTAACCCGAACCTAACCACCGTTCCGAAACATCAACGAGCAATCCCTGCTGGACCCTTCGAATCTAAATTTCGCCACGTTTCCACAACCTGTCCCTGCACGTCCCGAACCGGCTCCAACCCATCCGTTAACGGATATTTATCTCGTATCGCATCTCTTTCTCCGTTAGCCCCGCGATCCATTCTGTCAGAGAGGCGGTCGTTCGAGCGGATTTCCAAATCTCTGTTCGCCGGTCGGGCGGGTAGACAACGAGGCTCGAAAAGCAGCAGGCTCATTTGAATTTTCCCGGACAGGATGTGCACCGCGTGCATTTCAATCCCCGGGGACACCCCGACGAATTATGGTCGAGCGACATGGGTCCTGCCCCTCTCTCCTGCCGACGAGGAGGGGGAAACGGTACGCGGATGGTGGTTTAAGAGCGAACGCCCGGTATCCAGAGCACGTCCGGAGCGCCAACAGAACTTATTGTCGTGCGCACGACTCGCCGGGGCATTTTAATATTTCCGCTGAATGCAACGAGAAAACGTGGGCCCAACGAAGAGAACGAAGCGTACGATGGAGAGCAGGGGGGGGGGGGAAGGAGGAAAAAGGGAAACAAGAGGAACGAGAAGACCGGAGGCGAGGAATCGTTACGCGACACTGCCACTGGTCTTGGTTTTTCGACCCGTGACAGGTGGCACAGAGAGGAGAGGAACCCTTTGTTTTTTCTTTCTGCTCGCTTGGCCGTCCCGAGACGACGACACCAGCACCGTTTAGAAGAGGAGGCTGGCGCCACGAAGCGCATAACGATTCCCGGATTTAAATATTCACGCGGGCCGCGCGATGGAAATATATTGCTGGGCAGTGTCCGTTCCAAGTGCCTCCGGTTGTTGGGAAGGACGAACGCGACGATGTTTTCTTCGCAGAGAGAAGAGTTTATGGAGGACATTTGCGGATCGATCGGTGTTCGGACAGAGGTGGCCTGATGAGCGAAACTTTAGGAGGAGGAATGGAATTTAGGGGATTCTAAACGGAGGAAATCAATGGTACACACGTTTCATGTGAAACGTTACCGTTTTGCGTTATCTTGAATTTTCTAATTCGTTCTCGTTCGTTTGTTAAATACCGATTCGCGGTAACAATCTCTAAATGTTGTAACACAATTATTTATCTGTTGCTTCGAAAGATCACCAATCACAATAACACGCTTTAACCCTTTGACTGGTACGTCGAAATTACATGTTTCGCCCAGGATGCCAAGAAAGTTTTATTTTCTATGTTCCAATAAAAAAATTGTAATCGTTCAATGGGACACATTTTACTTCAAAGTGTCCTCTAATTATCAGTAACGTTCAAAATTCACTAATTGTCAATTTTTATTCAACTGTTACGATCGTAAGTAGTTGAAGCGCTTCGATTACCAACAACCATCGTGGCAGTCAGTGTTAGCATATGGAACTCATTTGAATATAATTCCGCGTCTCTTAACTCCAGTTCAAGACTAACTAATAACGAAAGTAAATAGAATTAATACCAGAGGAAGGAATGAGAGACCTTCCCATTCGGTTGGCCAAATGTTAACAGAGGTACGACAACTTTCTACGATTCTTCCCAAACGGTCGCCACAGAAAATTCGCTGAAAGTCTCCAGGTGACGGATGTTTCCCAGGATTAATCCGCTGCGCGCCAAGCGCACGCTACGGCCCAAGTGTATATTTCACCCGGGCCAGGAGATCTATCACTCGAAACCGTGCTCTCCGTCGCGCATCCGCTTGCAACGCGTCCCTCAGAGGCGGGTGATGCACGATGCCCGGTCATCAGGACGCGCGACAACCCCCAGATAAATCGTGGTAGGTCCCAACGCGTGTCACCGCGCGTTATCGCGTCCCCTGGTGTCGGTCCCCGCGGTGCAAATCGTGCTGGTAGCACGAACGCGCCACGATACATTTACATATTATGCGTGCACGGTAGCTGAGGCCATCTCGAAGCGCCACGAACTGACTGTTAATGCTGATGTGGTCGCAGAAGCGAAGTTCTCGAGCTTAGACGTTGCCCTTACGTGAGCGGTTTCGGGAAACTGGGTCCCTTCGTAGGGTTCGCGACGATTTGTGGGTGTATTGGGTGTTCGTGAGGGAAAGGTGAATCTGTTGTTAGGTTGTTTTATTTTAGGTTTTGGTAGGTTTGATAGGTTAACATATAAAGAATTTCTTGAGAAGCGAAATTCGCTGAATATTTGATGCCTTTAACGCGTTGAATGCCACGCCAATTTTACAGGGTTTGCATGATGAATTTTCTATTATACGATACACATACCGTTGAAATATTACCTACAACAAATATGTTACAGGGTGTAACTATTTTTAGATGTTTCATACTGCATTAATTTCGTTACACCGTTGCATTAACGATGATAATAATGAAAAATTGATGAGTATTGACGTTTGTCCAAGTTATGTACTTTTACTATTCTGAGCACGACGGTGGCTCCCGTGGCATTCAACGTGTTAAAAAAATTAATTCATAGCAGGTTTGCGTAAAATTTTATCGTGCAAACTGAGATACATTGCTACTTAAGATTTATACTTTTACGTTACGTATGATCGAACACAAAACTTTACGATTTGACTGTGGTTCATCGCGTGAGGGGATGGTTCACAGAGATTCGACATCCAACGAGATCCGGATACTGCGGCGAAAACGATTTCGTTATGCAAGCGCCGGAGAAAATATCGTGATTCTTGCAATTAGGCCCACCAATAAGGAGGGTCCACTTCGATCGCGTGCCACGACACAACGATGCAACTCTTATTGCTACAATGTAACAATTGCGGGGAACGACCGTAGGGAACGCGTGTTGTAACCCGCTTGATACGTGCATCCGTTGCTTGAACTTTGATTAGCTAAAGTTTAGCAAGGGACTCGTGCAACGGGATCCTCTCATTCTCAGGCAATAATCTTGCCTAATCGATAGTAAGTTTCTTCTACAACTTCGTGGAAGAAGTTTTAGAACGCTTTCCGGAATGCATAAACCATCCCAATAACGAGAAATTATTTTTAACTGTTATTTAACCCTTTCACTGCTAAATATTCCCGATCGAAGCGCTTCGCGTAGGAGGCGCTCTATTATCAATTGTGTTGCTCTAAATAGGAGCAAGGAATAATTGACAAACACTCATACTCGTCCATAATCCACGTGAATAATTTTCGCCAGTGACGCATATACTCGCCTATAATCCACGCGAGTAACTTTCGCCAGAGACGCATATACTCGTCTATAATCCACGCGAGTAACTTTAGCTTGAGACGCATATACTCGTCTATAATCCACGCAAGCAACTTTCGTCAGACGCACATAATCGTCCATAATCCACGCGAATAATTTTCGCCAGAGACGCATATACTCGTCCATAATCCACGCGAACAACTTTCGTCAGAGACGCACATACTCGTCTATAATCCACGCGAGTAACTTTCGTCAGACGCATATACGCGTCCATAGCAATGAAAGAGTTAACGTTAAATTTCCTAACTAACTTCTTCCCGATAACTTCGATAAAATTCCATCAAAGTCCGCTCTCGCCTACGAAAATTCCGCAATCACGATCACGAAACGTTCGTGTTGAAAACGTCGGAGGAAAATGAACCAGCAAATGACTTTCACGCTTGCTGGACGCCGTGAAACAAGATAAACGTGTGCTCTACCTTCGTTTTTTCACAAACGAATCGTCGTATTCTTCGAGCGACGCGTCGCGTCCCGAGCAGTTGCTCGTGTCGAATCACTCGAGCCCGAGAGGAAATGTTTGGTCGCGCGGCGAAACAAGGCGGAGAGAGGATCGTATCTTGCGTAGACGTCTCGCATCACCGGATGCGCGTGTGCCTCCCTCGCTTCCGGTCGTAAGGCTGGCCAGGCTCATTGCCATGCTCGCCGCCTCGCCCGCCCCCGGAATATGAAAACGAAATCATATTCTTTGTCTACGTCTCACCGATCGGCTCTCTTTTATCTCCTCCATTTAACGCGTCGCATTGTTCCAACGGTCCCACAAAACGAACGCCATTGAATCACGATTTTACGTCTTTTATTTCGAACGTGCGAATTAATTCGGTACCTTTTCAACGCTCTCAAGCAAAACCCTCGGCAATTATTTCTTCTTTTATTTTATTTTGAAATGAATATAATACGCTTAACCTCTTCAGGGACGATTTTTTAAAGCAAATAAAAAAGTAACTTAATTTTTTGTTTTATTGAGATTTATGCATTTTCTATTAATAGGAATTAAAAAAGTAAAAAAGATTGGAATGAACCATAAAAATTTCCAAAAAAGAACTTAACGTCTGTATGAGTGTTATAATTATAAAAAACTAAATATCCACATATGTGACCAAGGGCGTCGAGAGGTTAAGTTGAACAAAAAAAATGTAACCGTTTCTTGTTAATCTTTCGTGAAGGATCTTACAAACCAAATTCAAATTTTCAAATTTTATTCTTACTAGATGTAATACGAATTTGATTAGAAAATTTCTGGTTTTTTTTTATGTTAATATAACCATCACGGAGAATAACGTTAGGATACAATATTATTAACCCTTTGCACTCGAATGGCCACCTAACGTCTTCAAAAATTTCCAAGTACAAAACATTGAAATTAGGAGAATCAAAATTTACTCATCTTAACACTCGTTTTATTCAGATAAAGACTGCTGAAATTTTTAAACCTAACTATTTGCATCCGAAAACTTGCGAAATTGCTATCGTTTGATTATCAACATTCACCTCTCGAGTACAAAGGGTTAACCGGATATACGCAAATTGATTTACGCCGCAAATTAATTCACGCATTCAATATAATTCGTTTAATACCGTGTTACATTCCGTGGTAGTAAAGTGACACGGTTGATTGAAACGACAGGCAATAGAATGCAACGCTTGACTGTCTCGTAACTCTGGTTACGAACTGCCAGATAAACTAAGCTTCTGCGGGCATTTTGCGTAACGAGTACCGACATTCCACGAGCGAGGATAAAAAAAAAAAGGAGATACGCATGTAGGTTGCTCCGCGTATGTAAAACAGAAGATCGTTCGATTGCAGCGGAGGTTGAGGGGATGATGCACGTTTAGGATGGCGTCGACGACCGAACCTGTGAGGAATCTTTCGTCAGGGCAGCTCGCGGTTTCTCAAGATCGCTCGTTAAGCCGGCAAAACCCACAGCCGCGTAATTGCAGCGATCATACGTTAGTTAGGTTAATAACTTTGCATTATAAATGTATTAAGCTCGAATCCAATTACGTCGGCTGCCGGGATCCGTTGCGAGACGCTGCCGGTGTAACGTTGATTTCTCTCAGCGCGGCGATTAATAACTCGAAAACGGGGCTACGCGGTGATGAGAGCGTAGAGAGGGGAAGAACGTGCGAAATTTGAGCGAGAAAACTAGCCATACGTTGGCACGATTGAAGTGCGCTGCTTAGCTAGCCTACTTTTATCGATTTTTAAGCTGGACTTCGACTAAAGAGGAATGATCGGCGGGAAAGTTCAAAGCTGTTATAATACCCGACAATTGATAGATTTGCGTTTAATGGCTCGTCCAAGAAGATCTATTAAAAAAACGTTACCTCTGAAAACGTGCGTTGATTATAAATTTAGCAAAAACTATGAGAAATACCGAAGAGGAACCTTCGTTGCATGCGGTGGCTATAAATAATCGCAGACATCGTATTTTTCAGAAAGACGTTTCATTCCCGTTTTCGCAACCCTGAATATTTGCAATCGAACGAAATTGCCCACCATTAAACGACGAGAAATTTAATACGCCTGGATCTATTATAATTAATCAGTGCGTAAATGTTAAAATAAATACAGCCGTGTATCCGCTGTGCATCCTCTTAAAGGCCAATCAATTTCGCGCGCGCGCGTAAAAACAATTTAATTCCTAACTCTGTTACCCAAATGCATCAATCTTGTTTAGTCAAATTCGCTGGCGATCGTGTTACGCCAATCCCTGTAACCGCAAACACCGAAACACCTGAACGTTACCCGGCTGAACGTTACACCAGGCTAATTGGCGATTAAGTAAGACGGCACTTTCCGCGTCAGTGGCTGGAACATCGTTGCGAGAAAAATCAAGGGACCCGGTCGGCCTGCGCGACAGCCCCGGATGCTTTCGAATGTTTCCCGCAATTTGCAATCATGAACGCCCAGTGCACGCGATGCGCATCTGGTGCATTCGAACGTCACGCTCTCCGGTGATTTTAACGCCTGTCAGAGCGGCATCGCGCGATCTTTCCTACGCGGCAGAGCGGAACAAAGTTCGTACGGATTTTCTAATCGACCTCACACCACCGGGACACCGTGCTCAAGCATTAACGACCGTCACGTGACATTCGATCGAAGAAGATTGATCTGCTTGGAATGTAGAAGAAACTGCTACTGGCTTCTTGCGAATTCACTTTCGTGGAAGCAATTTCTAACGCAAGTTTTGCTCAGGCTGGTAAGGAAGAAAGGTGAACACGCGGGAAACAATTTTACAGGTTAATCCAAAAACTGATATATACAAAGAATAACAGAAGCCCCGACAGGTGCTTAGTTTATCAAATTTACGCCTACGTTATTTCGCGAGACACGAACCACTTATTCACTTAAAGCGTAACCTTCTATCCTACAAACCACCTGTAATTTGTACAGATAATCCGAAAATTTACATACACAAAGTATAATGGAATCCCCGAGAAGTGTCTCGGTTAATAATTTAATTTAATTTAATTTCAGTTAATGTATTTTAATTTTTATTTACTTAATTTACTTTAATTTATCCAAATTCATAATTATATTTAATTTATATTATACATTCTGCCTAATTGTATCACTTCATTATTCATGTATTATATTAATGGACATTTTTCCGTATAAATAGATAAATAAATAAAATTCACGCCTACGTTATTTCGCGAGGTACGAACCAACTGTTCCCTCAAAGCATAGCCTTCTATCCTAAAAACCACCTGTTCATGTAATTACCCTGATCCACGCGCCACGCGCAGTGCCTGCAATTACATGGCCATAATTAAAAAGGTTCCCAAAACGGTCGATTCGAGAGGCGAGCGAACGAGCGGAAGATTCGGGACGGAGTAAGGACACACAATAGAACAATACGTTTGTCCGAGGATACACCGAACGAGATGACACGCGAGTAAGTGTGCGAACGGTGACGATGTAACGCGGTCGCGGGGCCGTTCGCGAATGGTAAACGCGGGTGTCGCCGGTGGCAATTAACCGTACCCTAGAAAACTGGGAAAGTTGCGAAAAAAGGCCAGAAAAACAGGGGAACGGGGAGGATAAAGGTGCTGGCGGCGAACAACGAGAAAGGCAGAACATTGTGTGGGCTGCGTCGGTGGACGTCGACGACCGTCACGGAAGGAGGGCGTTACGCACACGCGTGTACACGATTGTGTCACAGATGTCATAATCTTACGTAATTGGGAGCCATCGTCGGGCATTTGTAAGCCGCACGCATGCGAGCTGGCCGACCGGTACGCACAGCAATTTGCTTTGATTCGGTATTGTAAATTGTGTCGCGGGAAAAGTAATGTCCGTCGTTGGGAAAGCGCTGGCCAGGAATAATGGCAACGGTAACGGAGGATCGCGTCATTGGCGAACGTTTGTCATGATGTCTGTGTACGTTCGTTTCGTTTTCATTGGACACGATTTAGTAGGGAATATCTGGATCATTTGGTCGGGACGAAACAGCAATAACGGTTAGATTTCAGGGTGGAATAATCTAGTGTTCATCGTTGATCGATCGACCTTATATCTTGTCTCGCGGGCAACACACTAAATATCGATTCTCTTGTATAAACATAAGGGACAATAGTTAGGTATATAAATTCTCTTGTATCCCTAAAACGTCATGTTTATTGTTTATGGACGCGTTGTGACAAATACAACAAGCAATTAAGAACGATAATGTTAAATTAACGTTCCCGGGTTCGAAAAATAAATTAGTGTCACCGGTGAGATGTGACTATCACGCGCAGAACTATCACCCTAAATTTTATTTAATTACAGTAATACTCTATAAGGTTACCACTTGTAAACGTCTGGTATAGGGTATCAAAGCCGGATGCAGGCTGAATAATTCATGAGACCGAGGACCGAAAGCTGATGTTTATCCGATCATTAATCAGCCCGTCTATGTTATAATTAATTTTTGCCAGCGCCGGCCTCCGTTTCGCCTCGCGGCTGACTCATGGCTGCCTTCCGTCCGATCTAATGGTAACCAGGTCGTTACCGATCGCGGCCGAACCGTTTGCTTCCCGCGGCACACGAGGTCGGCCAATTTCTTTCGTAATCCGCCCCGATGATATGCGACGAGCGCACCACCCGCGGCCATTATGAAATAACGATATATATATTCCGCCTGTCGACCTGTTACGATACACCAGCGATGAACAACCGCGAGCGGAATCGTGGCTCAGTTTCGTTCGCACCTACGTACACGTAGGTATGTACACTCCAGTCCATAATATCTCATATGTATGTTTGCAAAGATTTGCCTTCAATGTATTCGGTATTTTTTCATGTAATTTCCAATTTCATCTCTTCCATGCAAATAAGTATACTTTAATTGTCGGTAATTCTAGTGTTAATTGTAGAGTGCTTACCGTTTAAAGTAACGGAAGTCAAATACTACTAACTATTATGTAAATATTTGTAAACATTTTTTAAATAGATACAAATAATAAAGGGAAAATGGGACATTTTCCCGTATAAATAAATAAATAAATAAATGTTTACGATAAAGAAAAGTTTGGGATACAAGCGCAGAATGAACTGTTCTATAATTATTTACAATACGAAGGATTAATTTACGCTTGTTCTTCGATGATAGGTGTTTCGTTCGAAATTTTTGCAAGCACCCATTAACTTATGGACGGTGATGTACATATTGCGGATAGATAATTTCATTGTCCGGCAGAGGAGAAAATCGGGCACGCGATTACTCGAGAAACCGTCGAGTAACGTATTCAGGGTAGTTTGATAGTGTTCGATAGAGGAACATTTTTGGCAGAAACATTTTTGGAAATTCTAAGAATCAACATAAGAAAGAATTAAAATATACATCATTTAGTTTAAAAATCAACGCAAGATTTTTAAAACAAAAACTGGGGGATTCTCATCTGAGAACGTTAAACTTTAAAGCTTTCTTATTTGAATCGATTGAGTAACCGTTATAATGATACGATTTTAATCTTACGACTTGTTAATCTACCGTCTTTAATTTGGTAAATGGAGAAGAAGAGGTATAAGAATTGAAGATGACAAAGAAAATGGTATAGAAATGGAGGAACGAAAGAGAAGAAGCGCTAGGGGGACGATACGAAGAAAGTACCATAAAACGGCCACGGTATGAGGATCGCTGGCAGGTCGTTTGGACTCGCAGAGTGAATTCCATGGAGGAAAGGAGGAGCTCGTTGCTCATTACTTAAACCACCCTCAGGAAAAAGCGGTCTCGCGGACCGGCGCCACCCCCTCAAGACAAATTAGCAAATCTAACGTAATAATTAAATTATCGCCGCCGCTCGGCCGGTTCAGGTAGTTAAAGACACGCTGTTCACCGCGGACCGTGCTAATGAACCGTCCCGCGCAAATGGCAGTGGGAATAAATTTGAATTTCCATTATGTCCACGGTGACGTAGCCGCAGCCTGTCTGCGAAGACACAGATCTCCTTGATGAGCTGCGTTCAAAGAAACGGAACGACAACGGTGAAGCAAAAACTAATTTTCTAATGATTTCAAAGGAAATATTCCACGCTTCATTTTGCTTTAAGAGAATATGAAGAAACGTTTATAATTTATCTGGTGCACTGGGTTCGCGCTTAGAAGGCACTTTTTTATTAAAATGGAACAAATGGCACTCTATTAAACGATAAATTTACTGTTTAATTATGTTTGCAATTAATATTCTTTCCAATAGCTTCTAAGATATTTCTACCAATTTCTGTAACTTGTAATTGATAATTATGGTTCGAAATCAGCGCACAGAAATACAGAATATTTTCCGTTAACTTTTGTTGTTACAACCCCTTTGCTAACGCTTAAGTTACGAAGAAGGAATGGAGACACAGACAAGGAAAAAAATGAATATTATTAATACTTTAGCAATCTTGATACATTTAAAAAATTATTAGGGATGCAAGAGTAACGAGGACTAAATTAATCATCCCCTTGACTCGGAAATATAACGAACGTCCGGCAGGTATGTAACCAGCTTCGTGGCGCGGCCATAAACGCGGTACAAATATCTGACATTTACATCGTTGCATATTTATTGACGTTGTTTTGCATAAACGGTTCTGAATATACATGCGCGTCACCGAGTCGCTCGGCGATATCGAATTTCATTGACTTCAAACTCGGATCGTGGGCAATTATACACTAACCCAAGAGTCTAATGCGACACATCTGTATTTACATTTTCGATCCTCTTCACCAATCAAATCACACGATTTCTATATCCAATGTAAAGACGTTGTCAGAAACTTGAACCGTTAAAAAGGGCCATTTTCTAGCCTTGAGAAATCTTCTTTGTCCAACGTAAAGACATTGTCTGAAACTTAAACCGTTAAAAGTGACCATTTTCTAGCCTTGAGAAACCTTCTTTATCCGACAATTTCT
This sequence comes from Tetrapedia diversipes, assembly GCA_033822845.1. Lineage (NCBI taxonomy): Eukaryota > Metazoa > Arthropoda > Insecta > Hymenoptera > Apidae > Tetrapedia > Tetrapedia diversipes. Next base: position 352,519 of record JAOPTO010000740.1, on the reverse strand, counting down.
TTATCCAACGTAAAGACATTATCAGAAACTGAAACCGTTAAAAAGGGCCATTTCCTAGCCTTGAGAAACCTTCGAAATCTCTCCGTAACTAATTAACAACTTTCTTCACGAAACTGCGCCGATATAGTCAGCTTGCGGATGCAATAGTGATATTTAGATATCTCTAATTACCGATAAAGATACCCTCAAAGGAAACGGTTCACTTTCATTCTACAACGATCTAAGCGACCCTCAAACTTATATTCACAACTAGCGTCGCGAGAAAGAAGGGAAGCCAAGAAAAAGAAGCGACGAAGTAACAAGCGTCAGAAGGTTCATAGAGCACAAACGAACCGTGGGAGGAAGCCATTTAGAAACCTAATCCACCTGTTAATCCACTCGCCGCGACGCCGCTTGAGAACGTCTTTAATTGAGTGCCACCTATGCTCCTCTCCCGAGAATCGCCGTCACCGGTGTGTGTCCCGGGTAAAGGCTGCTACAACGCTCGTATTCCCCTAACCATAGTTAAATTCGACGAATCGAACACACCGTTGACGGGGATTAATCAAGTTTCGTCGGCCAGGTGAGAGGGCTGACGTCTTCATTGCAACATCGTCGATGAAAAAAGTGCGCGCACACGGCGCGTCCAGCGAAAGGGAGAGGTGAGAGATATAATAACGAGGGGGACAGATGGAGAAGAAACGACCATCGGGGGAGATCCTGGGTGGGGGAGGAGGGGGGAACGAGGCGAGAAAGTGCACGGCACGACGATCACGAGCGTGTATTATTGCCTTATTTTCATTTCTGCGACCAGAGCCTATCCGTGTGTCTTCGCGTAAAAGTTCAAGATGTCGATTACGAAATCGAATCCGCGTCCCGCGAGCCGTGCGTGGTAAGGTGCCAGGGTCGACACGACTCTCGAGATCGAGCTATCAGCTCGGCTGCTCTAACGAAGATCGATACATTCGTTAATTAACGAATAACGCTTTTTCTTTTTTTTTTTTTTCGTTCCTCTATTCGAACACGCGCGCGTGCACACACACGTGTTCGTGTGCCGTTTTTTAACCCCGTGTCTTCTACGGTCGTGCAATTAAATCTCTGTGCGCGAGAGTGACGCATGCACGAGCGCGAGGTCGTCGTTCGAACTAATTAGCACATTCCACGCGGATGATGTTACGAAACGTGAGATAGACGCTCTATAATGGGAGCGGTGATACCCACGTTTTGAATAATCGATAGCCCAGGATTCATTACGTCGCCGTTGGGTTTTTCGCGGGGATTCATTTATTACGGTGGCATGATCGATGTCAATTTCGGGCCGGCTGAAAAAAAAATGCCCTGATTCAACCTGATTAAACCCCCAGAGGCGTCTCTAACGGGAGACCCCCCTCTATGGTTACCTTCGGAGCAGGTGAAATTAGAATTCGTTCTATGGTGAAACTCTTAGTCAGGCTTAAAAATTTTCAAGTAACAATTTAAAAGCCAGAATTCCAAGACTAAGGAAGATCTTTAGCTTACCTATCCGAGCGTGTAATATAAAGCCTTGCTTTAAAATTTTCAAGTATAAATTTAAAAGACAAAATTCTAAAACCAACGAAGATCTTTCACGTTACATATCTGAGCGTGTAATATAAAGCCTTGCTTTAAAATTTTCAAGTATAAATTTAAAAAACAGAATTTCAAAACCAACGAAGATCTTTCACGTTACATATCTGAGCGTGTAATATAAAGCCTTGCTTTAAAATCTTCAAGTATAAATTTAAAAGACAAAATTCTAAATCAACGAAGATCTTTTACATTACATATCTGAGGGTGTAATATAAAATCTTGCTTTAAAATTTTCAAGTATAAATTTAAAAAACGGAATTTCGAAACCAACGAAGATCTTTTACATTACCTATCTGAGCATATGATATACAGCCAGTTTTACTTTTTTCCTTAAATTTAATTGGAAATCTACATCGAGTATGCTCACAGTCTTGCATAACAGAAAATCCTCGCGAAACGAATCCCAAACGAATACCTGGATCAGCCTAACCTGTTACGTGTTCCCGTAACCGTTCCAAAACGATCGGTACGAGCACGAACCGTGGTATCAAGATCGTGTTGCCTTCGACACCTGAACCCGTGCGGCTATTGGGCACGTGTGAATTAAGATGAACACGATCCACGAGCGAAACAGAACCGATGCATAATCCTAATTCACTTTTATATTCCGTGAAAGGTAGATCGATCCACGTTCGCCAAGATTCGAGAGGAACACCTGACGCAAATTACGAGAACTTCATGGGATTTATCCACAGATTCTTGTTTATCTATGGAATATGGGGAGAACGTAAAAGGAATCACAACACGTGTGTAGCTCGTAGAACGTGAGACAAAAGAGTAACGATTTTTATTATTAAAGTAACCGTACAGGTGTCGTTCTATGTTTACGGCAGTGAATACAAATGCTTCAGAACTGAAATCCTTGCAAAACTGCTTGCCCTGCTTGGGTTAACCCTTTCGTCTACAAGCGATGGCTACAGTCATCCAACGACTGACGCTCGCTACGTACGAACGATGACTATAGTCCCTACGAGCAATTTTTTCTGAGGAAATATAATCGAATTCAGATCTAATTTACTAAAAATCCTCAAATCTAATTGATTTATCGTGCTTCATATTTTTTTATGTACGGTATTAATAGTTAGATAGCAACCTGTATGCAGCTCTATTCTTTTATTATATAATTTTGTACATATTAAAGGGCTATGCCCGTCTAGTAAGTAAATAAATAAATAAACAGTCAGACGCATATATGCGCCCATAGCACTGAAAAGGTTAAAAATTTTCTCTACCTTAAACCACTGAAAACAACACGTTCAATGCATGGAATGTGCTCGCGGCGAGCGTGAATCTGGGCACGAGTTAACCGGTCATCTAATAATTCAACCGACTCTCACGGTTCGCTTGCCGAGTATTGTCTCATCGCAATGACCGCTCGGCTCGCCGATCGTTGACCGCAATATGTTTCCGGAAAATCGCATGCGAAACGATCACGATGACAACCGATCGCGGTGAAAGCGTCGTCGGTGCCGTTTGTGGTTTACCAGCGCCAGTTTTCGTGCCAGTTTCGTTTAGAGCAGGTAAATTGTCAGTGGCGCAACTCTGCTGCAACGTGTTCCAAGTTCTATACTTCAGGTGGAATAGAAATCGGTGACGTTACGAGAATCGAGAATCCATTACTTGTGAAGAAAATTGGAATTTTTAATTTACTGGGAGGTCTGAACGCAGAATGTTTGGACTCGAGTGTTTTTAAGGTGCGAAAGATAAGCACTTGAGAAAATGTCACGACTGAGGAATTTTTGGTGAAAAATGAAAGGTTTAGAATTAGAAAGAAAGGAAATGAGTGTTTAGAAGAACATACGACGGGGAAAGTGCGAGTGCGTGGCAGAAAGAGTTTGACTGTGAAAGCAGAAAGAATGTGATTCTGAAGGAAGTAAGAACATCGTAGTTGCTAAGTTTTAAAATCGTTTAAGTTATTATCATTAAACTATTTTAAATATACATTTATTAACATTCTAAGCACTTCACTTTATTATATCAACACCTAAGCCCTATCATCTGCGCTCTACTAAATCCAAGTAAAGTAGAATTTCCCTATAAATATGCCTGATATCCACGTGTAATAATTCACTGCACAAGTATGCTGATTCCAAGCATATACCGCGAACGAGAACGCGCGATTTTCCCGCGAATCGAGCGGAAAGGCGGGGGAATCGGTACAAAAAGCTCGGGGCAGCGGCGCTCGTATGCGCTTCTTTTGCCACATCCCTCTTTTTTTCATGTACGCTCGTTTCGTATTCCCGTGCGACCGTCGCCGACGACGCCACCGTACATTCTAAGAGACTGACTCATCCGAGTCCAGTGCCTCTTCTTCATCGACACAGGACGCCCCGCGTCTGGTCACGTCCCGTGCGCCACAGAGAGCTGCATTACGCACCCTTCGTACTTACACGCTTCTATGCGCTCGCCTCTCTTAACCAGGTGCCTGCGATGTATTATCCGCGGCGTGCAATGAGACCTGCTAACGCGGAACACGTCCGCTCTCGCATGACAATGAAGACGCCGCGACGCCAATAGCCAGCGGAAGGGGACATCGACGGGAGGAAATCCTCGATCGTTCCGTCCGCGAACTTCGAAATCGATTGCGGCGAGGCGCAAATCGAGGATATTTTAACCGTTGGATTTGAATTAAGAGCATAATTATAGTTTGTGCCTCCTCGTCCACGGTATGACGGTCGGGGCAGGTAGATTTTAGATTGACCCCCGAAGGAGTAAACGCGAGGACGGCAAAGCGACAATAAATACTAGCCACTCAGTGGATTTCATAGAGAACGGGCCGCAGTTGTTTTATTTTTTTCCGAGTACCCTTTTTCCTGTCCATAACTAAAACTAGTGCAGGTATTATCGCATATCTGCAACTTTCTATTTAAATTTAACATTAACCCTTATGCCTGTATGCGTGCCTCTCAAGCACCAAATATGATTAACCTTTTGAGCGCTATGGACGCATGTATGCGCCTGAAGAAAATTGCTCGTAGGGACTATGAACACGTATATATACGCTTGCCAATTTTTGCTTTTTTCACCATACGACTTTTTCGGTGGTCACACATTTCAGCGTTAATATTATAAATATTGTAATGAAAATTATATTATTTCTGAAACGAATAAAGATTGTTTTGAATAACTAAAAGATTCTTCTACACGTGTTCACGTTAATACAATCGATCCAAATCTGATCGTCGCGAAACATTTCCGAACACTTTTTCCAAAATCACCTTGTTTCCAATTCGTCGGGAAGCACGGTGCCGGCGTAAAAATACGTGTAAACGCGTGCAACGGCGCGTTGCACATAACCGCTCGAGCGCGCACGATTCATGCGAGCACGAGAGGAGCCGTCGATGCGTATCCAGCTATCCACGTGCCAGGCGTTGCGTGCGACACGCCCAGTGCGTGGCTCGTACCACACGCACATACGTGCCGCGCGAACCGAGATTTATGCCATTGGCCGCGAACCGCACCGCTCGTTTATCGACCGTTCCACGCGCGCGGATCACGGCAACGAACCAGGTAATCGCACCTTGCACCCGTGATCCCCCCGATCCCGACGGTCGCTGCTCCGATACGAAATATATTCGACGGGTATTACAGATAGCCGAGTCATTATCATCCGCTTCGATCGCTAGAAACGTTATCTATGCAATTCTAGGCGATTTAATCTCTTAACATGTAAATAAAATGGAACTTGATGCGTACGAAAAATACTACAGACAACCCCTCGACTTTCGCACAATTTTCTATCTTGTACATTTTTAAAAATTCAATTTTTTATGTCTTTCCGGTTGAATGTTTATTCTGAGGGAAAATCGTGAGTCGAACAGGTTAGGACTGCCCTTCTCAAGGGACAACAGACTTTATGAGATTCAATACTTTAAAACAGAGTTTTTGGTGCATATATTTAACATCCCTCTACTTTTGAACCCATACTACTTTCAGGAACCCATTGTGTGCGAAAATCGAGGGGCACCTGTATTTAATTTGGCTCAACTGAAGCTTGGAAACAGAGCATTTTATTTCGAAAACTATTTTATTTATGATAAGGCTACGAATTATTTTGGTTAAGAGGAGTGCAGAGTAAAAGTTGAATTAGCAGTTTTGTTACCGAAAGAAGCCGTTGCATTTCTAACGCTGGAAAGTATTTGCTACTAACTATTAACCGTCTTTCGAAAAACCTCGAGATTCAATTAACGCTTAGCAGCGTTGCCCGTAATCGAGCCAAGGGTCACGAAAAAGGAAACCGCGTTTTCCCCGTGCATATTAATTACCCTAATCCGTCATACGCCAGGCTACCTCATCTCTCTGCCACTTAAACCCATCTACCCATTATCCCCGCCCGAAAAATCTCCAGTTAAAATGTAGGCCGAGCAGGTGCACCGATCCCGCAACTCTTATCCCCGTATTATCTGAACTCATCGATCAGTCCGCTTTTCACCGTTCAAGAAAATTGGCGAACGCATAGATCAACGAAAAACATTCTTCGTCTCGTGCTATTTGTAAAGAAACAAACCACCAAACTGCCTACCTACCTAATATATGTACAAAAATTTAAAAAATCAAATAACCCTTTACAACCCTTTCAATTTTTTAATTTCATCAAAACCGACTTCCAATTTGTAAAGAAACGGCCGTTCAACGTAAAACTAAAGGAATAGAACGGACTATCGGTAACAATTTCCACGCTCGTCGTTCAAAATTAACGAGATACCTCAGTGAAACGGAAACGCGTTTGTGACAAAAATATCGGGAAGATCGCAACAGGGTTAATCCTCTGTGAAAAATCTCGCCGTGCATATTTCTTCCATCGATTCTATATTGGTAGACATAGGTCAACCTGCAGGCAGGTGCGCCTAGGTAGCGGTCGTCTGGATGCAAAGCGAGCAACGCGTCGAACGGGGCGCCGCTCTGCTTCGTGCTTGCCGATTCCTTTCAGCTGCGAATCGCAAGTGAGTCAGCCGAGCGCACCGGCGGACGTGCGGCGTTGAAGAAGAAAAAGAATGGGACAACGAACGAAAAGGAAAAAGAACGGAGCAGAAAGAGGGAGAAGAAGAATGGTGGGGTTTGTTGATTCGAGTTTCCGAGAGCTGGCCCTCCTCATCCTCCTCATCGTCCTCATCGTCGTCGTCGTCGTCGTCCTGGTACGGAGGCTTGCCGGATACGCGTTCCCTGCATCTGTAACGAGGGATGCGCGCCTCCGACACGCCGGTGGCAGCGTCGTTGCGCACGACGCATAAAAGCGCAGCCCGGTCGACTATCGGCGGTCCCGAGCGAGTACGAGCGAGCGAGCGAACGAGGAGCGTTTCTACGCGCTCGGTACTTATCCAGCCCGGGGCATTGAAATGCAATCCCTCGCGCGGATGATTTATACCTCGCCAATGCCCGCCCGCGGGGCAGGATGTCGCACGTCCCTTCTTTATGTCTCTATCGTTCGCCTTCGAAAATATCCCGCAGCGCCGAAGCGCGTTACGCTTGACACGTACGTACCAGCACGATCGGCGCCACCGTTCGACTGCGGATCGAATCCGAACGATCGATCGCCAGATATACCGTGTTATGCGTTCGATCGATAGAGGAGGCCGACGAAATTTTGTGGCCTTCGTTTTGGAGTCTGCCGTGGAAACCCGTTTTTTTAATAGATGGGTGTTCCGGGAGGCGATAGAGTTGGGGTGTTAGAGGGTGAACGGATCATTCGAGTAGGAATGATAAATCGATCAAACTTTATTTGCATACATCGGGCTTAGAAGTCGTCTAATGTTACTAACGTTAAAAATTTTTAAACTTGAAATATTTACTAAGATTCGCCTTTATTAAACGTTATTTAGTTTAGTTAAGTGATATACTAAAATTTACATATATGACTATTTAACCTCTGAGTCTGACTGATAAACAAACTAACTACAGTCTGAAAATTTGCGAAACTATCATTTGGTGTCTAACACTCTCCTTTCGAGCGCAAAGGGTTAATAAATAAGGGTCCAAGATAGAAATCGTTCGAATAAGTGAAGCAAGGGTGGTTGAAGATACAATTAATTTGGGGATGAACCAAAAAATATCCAGTTTTGATCGCAGTATCTAAACTGTACCAATTCTTCAGTCTACCGCACTTAAACACAAGTTATCGTCAATTTTTACGTTAAATAGGAGATTCTCCTGCCGCTTCTAAGTAAATACAGATCGTTTCCACGGAAGGGTGTCTTCCAACCCAGCAAAATAACCGCAAAGCAACCTCCCCGCTTTATGACCGAGACCTCGCCAAGCTCGCACGAATCATCGCGAAACCATTTCGCCCGGAGGATCGTTCAGAAATTCGGCACGCGGTCGCTGGAAACGGCGATAAACAACGCCATTGCGGCGCACGCCGACCGAATATCGATTCCTCAAGTTCAACCAAGGCGGTGTAACGAACCGCGGGCTCGTGGGTTATGTCTCGCGGAGAGAAAGCTCGTAACGAACGATTCCTTTGTCCTCGATTAAGATCGGTACGTCGTAATTATGTGGGAAGGCGGGGTGGAGCGTGTTTGCGCCGGTATTAAATCGAGCAGAGGGCACAGCGTGTGGATAGAGGCGTCGTGGCGAGTTCTCGCTATCGCGAGGCCTAGCTCGCTCGCGAGTTATCGAACACGACACGACCGCAACACGCTGTTCACGGTACATATTAACCGGGGCCAGCTCGCTCTACATACGAACGCATTAGAAACGGCCGAGCGTGTAATAACCGGGGACCGAAAAATTAGCATCTGCCGGCCGGGAGACAATGCCTGATTTGAATAACAATGTTCGCTACCGTGTGGGCTTCTAACTCTTAACCATGGGTTTCTAGACGCGCGATGCGTGTCCGCATATCGCGCTCGCATACTCGGCGAGCAGCGTGCTCGCAAATGACAATGCGTCTGCCTCCACGATTTCCTCCCGCGGTCGCGCGGCTCCCGTGGCTCTGACCGGTTGGAAAAATCGGAAATCTTTCTGCCCTTTTTTTTCGTCCGCCCCGGGACCGTGCTCGATACTTTTCTCGCGTTTTATAGTACCGGTTCTCAGACACCATGCTTGTGAAACCGAGTCGACGTGCAGTAGATTTCTACTCGTTGGTTAGGGATAACGTAAGGGTTCGTTACTCGTGTTAAATTTGTTCTAGGATAGATTGTGATGATTTATGTGATTGATTTTGAATAAATCGTGTTTTTGTATAATACATTGTAATCGATATGGATTTCTAACGAATGCATGGATATTCATAACCTAGTCATCGTTAATAAAAATATTGGCAACGATATCGGATGGAGATAGAATTTGTAGAACGCTGAAACTGTTCTTACACTGTATCAAACTTAGGTAAACAATTGTGAAGATCAATCAACGTGTACTGAATTGTTTCGTTATGCGTGTAAAAATCGACAAAAATTCGCTTCGTATAATCACTCAATTTACATGGAATTACATCAATTTCCTCAGAAACATGGAATTCAAAGCAATTACACGTCATGCACCCTTTATCGTGCTATTCCATTTGAAACAGTTAATTCGAACAAAAACATCTTCTAAGCTATTTCATTTGTTTTGTTTACCCACGTCTGTGCAAGAACATATACCCCGTGTTACAAACCCCCCGTCACTCTTCGCGAACAAAAAACCAGAAGCATTGACAAACAAAGCCTTGAGCGATGAGACCAAAAAACTCAATAACTCACACAACATGTGTGTGATACTACCGCCGAGGTAACACACTCTCGCAAATGTTTTTTTTTTTTGCAACATTTAAGTTAATATTAGTCGAAGCAATAAAACATCAATTAATTAAAATATCAATGATAAAAAAGGGTGTACGATGGGATTGTCGCGTTACATTATTATCGCCGTCCCTTAACAAACTTTAACCCTTTGAGTACTGAATACTCTAGATCGAAATGCTTTGCGTGGATAGCATTATTATTACTCATATACTAGTAATTGTGTAGCAGTGAGTGGAAGATTGAAAAACAAACGCGTACGAAATAAACATTCCAAGGAGCAGGCATAGCGATTGCTAATTAGAAATTATTAACAAACTACCACATAAAGAGTCAATACCGTAATAGCTTTCGTCAGACGCGTATATGCGTCCCCAACATTGAAACGGTTAACCACGTGGACGTGCGGCCGTTAAAGCGTTAAGGAATCACGAAAAACGCAAGGCTAGGTCGGAGCAGCTTCTGAACACGTCGGCGTAGTGACGGGCAATTAATACACGGGCGTGTTATTGTAAAAAAATGTCACGGACATACCTGTGAGTGCCAAGAAGCGGTAGCGGAGCCGTGGCTGCCGGTTAAGCGTAACATAAGTATGAGCCGTTGCGAGCGGTATACGAGGTCCTCATATCGATGCGCAGATGTCTGACCCTGAAGTGTCTTCACCCTCGCTCTGCGGATTCGGTGTGCGTGTGGATCGCACACGATCGTTCCTGTTACACCATCGACCGGGCCCCGGCTCGCTCTGCGCTCGCTTCTTCACCTTTGTGCGCCCCTCCGCGGTCGCTGAGTCGAATATAGTTTGTGCGTGACCAGGGCGGCAAGTGTCATCTGCTGATGCACGATCGACGGACTTCGGCACGCACGCACTCACTCACTCACTCACTCACTCACTCACTCACACACGAACACACACGCGCGAAATTCCACGGCGGACACTACCGTATGATAACCGATTTAACTTGTAAGAACGTAAGAACGTGACGAAGCTCGCGAGCCGCTGCCGGAATCCAGACTGAGGACACTCGGCGAACTTCGACGCGACCCGCCGTTCGTAGAGGACATATTCGGGATTTTCGAAGACTGTTTTGATCCGCTAATGGAATGCGCGCTGCCGGAAGTTGTTTTGGTGTGCGAGTACCGGGAAAACGGCTCGACCGAACGTGTTTTCGTGCCGCGGTTCACCGAAGGTGTTTGGAACGGCCTTGGGGTGAATGTTTTGAAACGCTTGCTCGAGTTTACGTTACGATAGTTTACTTTACGATTTGCTTTAAGCTTTTGAGCGATAAGAATAACGATAGAGATGATGTTTGTTATGTAACGGATACTTTGGTTGGTGTAATTAATTAATTAATTAACCATTTGTGTACCGAGCAGCGTAATCGCGCTCCTCGGAAATTTGTTTTCAATGAAATGCAAAAATTATATATATTTGTATATTTTGCGATCTAAATTGTACTGTAATATGTTAGATATAATATGTAAAAATTTCTGAAAAAAATACTTTAAGATGGACTTTGATAGATAGCATTTCTTGTATCACTGCAAAGACAAATAAATATTTTTTGCATATGTATGGAAAATTTTTCTGGTACTCAAAGGGTTAAGTATTATGGCTAAGCGTGCTGCGAAAAAATTTTTCTACTGTTCAAAGGATCTTTTAAATCGAACGTCCTCTTTCTTTTTCATTTTCTGCATGATCTTGATGGGAAGATCGGCATCCCTTAACAAGGCTTGCGCCATCGAAAGGGATAACGCGCGGGAGTAACGTGAAATTTCGGTTTTACGCGGCCATAAATAGCTCCCGTGCACGGTAGCTCGTTACAGTTTATGACGAAGCTCTCGAGACAGTTATGGGTGACGGCGAACGATGTCGCGTCGAATAACGCGTGGGTGCGAGACGGTCGGCCATTGTTCGAAAGTGTCGCCTCCGTAATTCCTCGCGAACGTCAACGGAACTCACCGTTTTCGTTCACGTTTTCGACAGTCCAGTAAAATCGAGTACGAAAACGTGGGCTTACCCATCGTTGTTTGCCGAGTGTAAAATTTTTAGCGAATCGCCAACAGGTCTGCAGCGGGAGCTCGACCAATAAAGTGTCATTAGTGCATGCGGGGGCCACTTAAAGCGGATTTCGAGATCGCAGAAGCCGACGTTCCGGAAAGGATCCGCAGCCCCAGCCGGTAAACAGGTCTAACGTCGCTAAAAACACCGATTCCTTCTTTTAGTCGGCGCCCTCTGATCGCTAAGAACGTATCCTAAGCACACCGCTCGGACAATGGACGATGATCGCCTCTCCCCCGTGTATAAACGCAGCATTTATGCCGAGACAGGTGCCCCTCTCGCTCCCACTGTTAGGCCATAAAATCAGAATGTCTGAACAGGTAGAAACGGATAAGATGGAAACTTAGGCGAGTTTCGTGTTTGCTCTGCGAACGGATCACTTCGAGCTTTCGTTTTAAGGTTTTATTGCGACCGGTACAAAGGGGACGGGGGACGGGGATGGAAGGATCTGGACGATCGACCAAACGAACAGGAAAGAGCGCTTTTTTTTCTCTGTTCACCGTTTTTCCCTGGTCACGTACAGAGTAGCCGTGGAAGAAATGGACGGATTTCGGTATTTCGTGTAAATTGAAATATTATTACACGTGGACAGATACTTTGGATGGTTCTGTGGGAAACGTTTTCATGTTTGAATCGGAGCCGATTATGAATATTTCGCGTGTGTGCACGTTTTATCAGATATTAATACGTTTGCTACCACTGTCGCATATCTGTGACGAAACGATTTGCATTTGGAGCTCAACGTCACATATGCGTGATAGCGATCAATTTTTATATTTTCGTCGCTCGGTGTTAACAAAATTATTCACATAATCCAGCATCACATGTTTGTGATACGTTAGAAAATTAAATTTATATGCTCGTTTAGTAGATTTTAATGCTATCCGAATAAAAATTTTCAGTGCACTTTACAGAAATTCGAGAAATAAATCGTTGTGTTATGTTTGGAAACTCGTTTTTCGCGTCGCAACAGCGAACTCGTTAACATTCTAATCTAACTCTTTCTAAACGTACACGAATTAACGTTACGTTAGATTATACACATTCGTGTGCAACCCAGAAAGTGGTCCCGAACTTTTAACCCGTTCTGTACAACTGTTTGATCATCGTCTTGCCATGCTACGCGATTCTTTTCCGTTCAAGGTCCATCCATGTGCAGGTACATCGCCGTGCTCTACGATGTTCGACTTAACGTTATCGTTGATCGAGGGACACGCTGAATTTACATTGCCGATTCGGCGCCGCGGCATTTGATTTCAGTTCGCATAGGACGGAGCACGGTTAAATTTCTCGTCACTCTCGATCGGATAAGTTGCTCTACCCCTCCGATACATCCTGCCCACGAAGGTCACGGTGTGTTTCGAGAACCTGCCGGATCGAACTCGCTCACGGGAGCGTATCAGCTTACTTAGTCGTAGATCGTGCCCGCCAGGCCTTGTTGCGGGCATTTATTCTCTTCTTATTGGCTGTGTACTGTCGATTTCTGGACTACCTAATCGTAAATCACCCGGCCGACGGTGCTCAAGTTGTGTATACCCGGCTGCATTCTTCGCTGTACACGGTGTAACACGACGAGCGGCGTATAGCGGCGCGCACCGGGCCCCGATTCGATAAGGACGATTAACGCGACGTCGATATCAATAAATATGGCGCTGGACCGATCGGACCAGATGCATACTGTTAAATCACGCCGCTATCGCGGCACCCTGGCTAATTTTCTCGTCCCTCCGTCTTCATCCCAGGAGCTGGCGTCGGTGACTTACAGAGGTACGGAAGATAAGCATGTATGTATACGAAGCAGATACAGTTTATCGAGAGAGTGCTCGTTTAACTGGATAAAACTGTACCGATCGATCGTATCGATTTCGAGTAACTATTTTCACAGAATATTTAGAATTCTATAGTACTTTCAAGTTCGTTTCCTGCGAAAAGGAGCAGGATAGAATTTCATGCCCAAGCATTACTCATGGTTCTATTTAAAAGAACTCTTTATTGCTGCAAGTCTGAAATGAATTCAGTATAACTTTACATCTACCTGAACCCAGACCTTGCAACAAACCTCGCTCCAATTACCAGAATATCTTGCGTGATCATCGTCGCGATAAACGATGTTTCTTACCAACAAAGTTAACCTTAATTACCTTCCCCCGCTCCTTCACGCGAAACGGAAACTATACAAGATGTGCTTTAGTAACTTCCACAATTCACACGAACCTCGATACCATTCCAATTACTTTTTTGTGCAATTACACCTTAAGAATGCAAGTAACCTGTACGCGTTAAACAGAACACCCCGTATTCCGCTAAAAACAAAACAAAAAACCACGAACCCGTAAATCGTCGATCGATCTTTCCCCAGGCTCGAGGCTGAAGCGGAGAAGGTGCTCGCGTGGCGTGTAGCGCGCGATAAATTTCACGGAGGCACGAGAACGCGGTCGAAAAGCGTGCTCGAGGCCGCGTCTGAAAGGCCGCCGCGCTCGTTCCCCAAGAATGGCGAGGGTTTTCGCTCTGGCGAGCAGCGAGAGAGCGGTGGCGGGTCGATCTCGATGGTTGGAAAACGGTTTCAAGGTCCCCACAGCGCGCCAAGCTTTCCGCGCGCGGAGTAACGAGGGCGCGAAGCGCGTCTCCTCGCGCAGCCAGGTCGGAACCGTTGCGCAACCATTCCGACACAACATCCTGAGGCCCCTGGTGCGCGCACGACCAGGCGACGACGCGGAGCTCTGGCTACCGGACGAAAGGAAAAGTGCCGGGAACCTCTTGTGGCGGAGCCGACCACGAAGAAAGAGAAAGCGAAAAAGGATGAAACGAAGCGCGGGGAGGAAACGAATGAGAAAAAAAAGAAATGGGCGCGAGATTCGCCTCGTCGCGATTGACGTCAGGAGACGACGCAGAGCTTTGGCTACCGGACGAAAGGAAAAGTGCCGGGAAACTCTCATGGCGGAGCCGACCACGAAGAAGGAGAAAGTGGGATGGAACGAAGCGCAGGGAGGAAACGAGCGGAAAAGAAAGAAACGGGTGCGAGATTCGCCTCGTCGCGATTGATCCAGGCAACGATGCGAAGTTCTAGCTACTGGACGAAAGGAAAAGTGCCGGGGATCTTTCACGGCGAAGCCGACCACGAAGAAGGAGAAAGCGGGATGGAACGAAGCGCAGGGAGGAAACGAGCGGAAAAAACTGAAACGGGTGCGAGATTCGCCTCGTCGCGATTGATCCAGGCGACGATGCGAAGCTCTGACTACCGGATGAAAGGAAAAGGCAGAGGATCTCTCGCGGTGAAGCCGACTACGAAGAAAGATGGAACGAAGTGCGGGATGAAAACGAACATTGATCCAGGCGACGATGCGAAGTTCTAGCTACCGGACGAAAGGAAAAGTGCTGGGGATCTTTCGCGGCGAAGCCGACCACGAAGGAGGAGAAAGCGAAGAAGGCTGGAACGAAGCGCGGGGAGGAAACGAACGTGGAAAAAAAGAAATGGGCGCGAGATTCGCCTCGTCGCGGCTGATGCCAGGACCCACGCCCGCATTGTGTTTCTCGTCCAACTTGTCGTTCTCGCCTGTTTCATTGTGCCTCTTCCTCCCCTCTGCCACCCCCTTTCCCTGTGTTAACCGGGCACCGGATTAGGTGGGCAGACGCGTATGAGTCACGCGGTACTCGCGCCGCTGAAGCAAGTGAGATTTTCTTGCATACGGAGAGTCGACGCCCTAACCCACATAAATCGGTGCCATTAGCCGGCCAGGAAAGGCCTTTTCCTCGCGCCTCTCCGCGAGACCTGAGAAGCCCCGAGCGGATCGAAGCGGGGTGCCTTTGTTCTCCCCGCGACGCCCGCTGGAATCTCGACTGGCGTAATCGAAATTCTTTTATTAAGTCATTCAGCGGCGATGATGCACGGCCGAGGGGGCGTTCTATTATAGTTGTAATCGAAGGCGTTACGCTCTCGAGGTGTTCGATATCGAGCGGAGATACATGCCGGTAAAGCGGGAGAATCGCCGCGAGCACGACCGACGAGTATTTATGAAAACGATCGAGCGGCCATTAACGAGACGCGGTCGCAATGAGACCTCTAATCGCTTGCACTGCCGTGGTATACGGTTAAAGTATACGTTCCGGAGGCTCGAAATGTACTGTGCGATCGTAAAAGTCGTCGAGCGTTAAGTTCGAGCGTCGAACTAGCAGAACTTGAAGTTTAGATGGTAATTAGCTCGTTCGCCGGCAGCGACCGTTATTTTTATCCTCGTTGTAGCTGAAAGACCCCTTTATGGGAGCAAACCCAGGAGAAGATGTGAAAAAAAGTGAATACGTAGGCGTGTCTGTAGAGCGTTCATTCTTCTCGAGTCAACGAGCTGAACAATGCTCTTGTTCTGTCAAGTGCAAGGATTTGTTCGTTTCAATGAACTTTCTCGTTTTGTATGAAAAAGTCAGCGGGGAACAATATAATCGATCAGAGCTAGATACAGTAAATCCTTGCAAATTGTGGTAATCCTTTCCACCGAAATATAGATACGATACCAATACCACTCGCAATAAGTTCACATTGATTATGATGCAAACTCTTAGATATTTCCTACAAACTTTCCTTCCTATCATCGATACCTTTTCATTTTCGAACCTGTAAAAGATCCTCGCGGGCACCCAGAAATGAAGGCAGATCGTACAGGCTCGCTTTTCACCGCGGCATCATTAAGATCAACACAGAGGGACCGCGCGGGCAGATGGTAAGATCATAAGACGATCCGAGCGAGACCCGGATCGCGGGTTGAAAGCGAGCAGGTCGAAGGAACCGCGAGGAACAATGGGCACCACTGTCAAAGAGTTGCTCGGTACGGCACAACTCGAAGGCGATCCGATAAGATAGCTACAGCCCCTCTTCCCCTCTCGCTCACTCTCTCTCTCTTTCTCTTTCTTTGGGGGCCGCCATTCATCGGCGCCGTGGTCGTGGGTACCTCTTTACCCTTTTCACAGTGCGCCGTATTAGAGCCATTGTGTTATCTGTCATGGCCGAGATATCCGAAGGGCCAACATCGGCGACGGCTTTTGGTGCCCCGGCAAAGGAACTAGTCGTGTCAGAGGCGTGAAAAGCCCTCGCGTGGGTGGCACGAGGCAGCCCGATATATCCGTCTGTGTGCCTTTCACGACCCTCCGAAAACTAAAGACCACGCTTTACATACATCTCGAGACTGCGATAATCCATTACGCGTTAATATGTTTCACGACGCGGAACTTCTCACGATTTTATTATCAACCGTCGATTTCTGCTTTTCTGTTGCATTTGGATGTGTGTACATGACACAGTTGTGTGTATAAATTGGCACAACGTTTTTATCTTTGATTCTATTGATATAAGTTGATTCTTTGAAATTACAGTTTTTATAGATAAATAGTTTGAGTGTTGAATTCCTAATTTATGTATGCAACGTTTGTTAATGTGATTATTTACCTGTAAAAAAATATGCGAAACTTGCATTTCTTGCAGAACTTTAATCTATCCCGTCACGTTACCATTTTTACCAACGGGTCACGACTTTGTCAATTCATAACGGGTAACAAAAATTATTTAATTGACGGAACAAAGAGTTCATTCCCCGATCGATTACGTATTCAACGCGTTACAAAAGGTATCTCTTTCTCTCTCTATCGCTGTCGAGTTATCCCGAGCCACGATACAGACGTAACGAGTGTATGTACCTCACGGTCGGCGACAGAAAAGAACACAGCCACGGCACCGGCTATCGCGCCTACTGTCAATCCGTCGTCAGCAACACGGTGTGCTGTAATTTTCACGCCGACAGCGATCTCGAGCACGACGCTCTTGATCGAGAGCGCGGTTCTCGGAACAAAAGGCAATCGACTCGTGGAAACTCCGCTCGCGAATAGTTTTCCCCTCCCCCTCGTGGTCGCCGCCCCATTGAGAATTGATTTCAAAGCAGCACGTCGATACGTGCAAGCAAACATGCGCGAGACCACGGCGGCGACGACGAAGACGAAGACGAAGACGACGACGACGCGACGCGACACAAGGGAGGAGCGTGTCTACCTACGTGCACACCTATCTATCCGTCCGTCCATCTATCTGCCTACCTACCACCTACCCACCATCTATCCCGCCGTGTTACTTTCGCGTACCGAATTGTAAAAGGCCGTGTAACACTTGCAACGAAAAGCAAGCAGCTTCGCCTGCCAGCCAGCCACTTCTCTCCCCCTGCCAGGGCGTCTGGTGCTCGCCTGTCGTGTAACAATGGCAACGCGAGCTCTGACGTTTCTCATGACGATTAATCCGCGGACAATGCGCGATTACGCCACGACAATTAGCGACAACGCTTTTGCCAGCTAACAGAGAGACGCGCCGCGGCGAACGAGCGAGAGGTTAAAGCCGGGTCCGTGCGCGACGAGCGTATGCAGATGAATGTAAATGAAGAGGAGCGGGTCTGAAGAAGTGGTCCCGGTGGCACCGGTAAATTTTGCTTCTGATGTGTACGTTTGACAGTACGCGTGTATGTATGTAGCGCAACAAAAATTGTGATTATCCAGAAAGACATGAAGAACATAAGATGCAATACGATAAACAAGGCGGTAAATATTCTGACGTTGGTATGTGATTTTACAACGAGTTTGTTTAGATTTACGGACATTTCTTGTATATCTGTTTTCAATGTACATATACTAAGGAATAAGGTATACATCAAACAGGATTTGAAATTGCAGAACTGAGAGGGCAATAGATTTGAGTATATTTGTATCGCTCCATCAACAAAAGTTCAACAAAAATCGCTAGGAAAGATAGTAATTTTTTTGCAAATTTTGCTCATGAAGTTCGAAACTCGTGAAATTGAACCTAACCTGAACCTACTCTGAATCTAGTATTAAAATGGCACTTTGAAAATGTCGAGTCTGGAGAGAAAAGCTGACGTCGAGTCACCCTCGACAAAAGATTGCAAAGGGTTAAACAGCTTGACGATATGCTTCGTACCGCAAGCTGCTTCTTTAATCTAGTCTGTGCTTCACCGATTCAAAATTAAACATCAAACGAGAGAAAACTTAGCGCACGTTCGTGCACACGCACATCATGTGCGGCCAGCTTAATTCCCCGGTTCACCTTTTGCGTGCCACTCGTACGTGTACTTATACGCGAGCACGCGCGTGCCTACCGTGTTTTGCGTATGTGGAGCATGGGATCGCCATTGTCTATTGTTTGACTGCTTTATTGCCGGCGGGTCATGGTCGCGGGCTGACACTTCGCCAATCCGAATCGCGCTTGCCTCCTCGCGAGCCGCGGGCCCGTTTATCAAGATAGAAAGGATTACGCGCCCGTTTCGTTCCGTGACTCCGCGCAGGCCGTCGTGGGGGCCGCCTGTTTCGTATCTCGGTTAAATGCAGCCGTCCCAGGCCGAAGAAGATCTCCGGGATGCGGCGGAGATCCACCGCTTTCCTCTTCGTAGAGAGCCGCGATGATTTATGCAATCCACTTTTCGGTCTGTCACGCAAATGTCGAGCGCGCCTGGCTCTCTTTCCGCCTCTACCCCGAACGATCGCCTTCCATTCTCACGCGAAATCCGGGGGATAGGTCTGTTTCTTTTTTTTTTTGGAAACTAGGTAAATCTAGGTAGAAGGAGGGTAAAGATAAGCAGGGTAAAACGAAGAGCGTGCGATGGATAAATGTGTCTCTTTTAATCCTGCGTGTTTGTTAGTAAGATAAACGTAGATAAAACCGGGTATAAATTAGGCAAATACGTGAAGATGATACGCTTTTTGGTCCCCCGTTATTATTAAGCTAGCTTAGAACTAAAACAAAACGATACGCTTGACTACTGAAAAATATGCAAACGAATTTATACAGGTACTTGTTAGTTCACATGAAAGTTCCATTTTCTAGTGTCACACGAGCGTGAAGCTCGGTAAAATCAGCCACAAACTGGGAAGAATTAGGTAAAATAAAGTGACGCGTCAGCCTACTTATAAACGTGAAAATTTGACGTAACATTTAAAATTTGTATATGCATAACGCATAACACACAATGGCGAAAACGTTTGATCGATCAGAACGTATCATCTAGTTTTAACCCGCGGAATAAACCCTGCTGTTTCCCTTTCGTCGCGAAGAAAAAGGCTAAAAGGAACGGAAGAACGATTCGAAACAAGGGGATACAAAGGGAGCACTCTTCGCGCGACCTGCCTCTTTGTAGGTGGACGCGCATGATACTTAGGATGAAAAGGGGATAACGCTCACTCCGGGGCAGCTGAATAAAAGAAAGAGTTGAAATGGAAGGGCAAGGGTTCCCGATCGGCGCGCATTCGAGGGCGAAGGCGTCGGAGCGGTCGCCCGCAGTGCCGCTGACTATTTATCATAAGATCGATCGGTATCTCGAAACGATACCGGTCCGATCGGCGCCGTATCGATTCTTCTAAGGGCTTCAATTAACGTTATTAAAGCACCATTAATCTCCGGGTCGACACGAAGGCATGCTCGGCATCCCGTGTCCCGATCCTCGATCCCTCTCCACCCCTCCCCTTCGCCCCTGCCCCTACACCGTGCCCTGTTCGTTCACGGCTGCGTCTGCAGGGGAAACGAATAATTCGCTGGATCAGGGATCAGTTCGTTCATCCTCGATCGTGGCACGCGCGAAACATACCGATTTATAACTCGTCCGTTCGCGGAAGGAATTACGATGTGTCGAGGGACGGTCGGAAAACTTAATCGAACGACTCGGAAGTGGAATTCTCGAGGATTGTCTGATTGAGCGATAGGTGCTGTTGTCATGCTTGACTTAGGGATATGGCGATTGATAATTGTGATTTATTCTTGTTTACGGCGGATACAATGGCGGATTTAGATTTAGGCTGAGTAGGTTATAGTCTGGGACAGTTTGTTAGGGGACGGTGAGATTAAGGAAAATTTTCTAAAGTGTTAAACAACTTTTAGAAAGATTAATAAATTGTCACAAAGGAATTCTATTAAACCTAATATCTTAAGCGTTTGCGATTCCTCTCTGTACCTTTCTTTTTATTTCGGGGTAGTAAAGATATAATAGCCTAGGATGGTAAAAATTTAAATCCACCCCTTGGCATAGATAGGTGAATTTTTATATGCATTGAATAGTGTTAAATGCACTGCTTTAACATGTTAACGAAATCAAGGAATTTAAGTCTGAAAATTTGAGAAACTAACATTTGGTGTTACCTCTCGAACGCAAAGGGTTAATTAATAGCAACTATGCTGCGCGTACACGTGTTATCGCTTGCAGGTTTCTAAACAATTTTCATCGATTTCCTCTAACCCTATCCGCGTACAGGTTTCTCATGAATTCGCGAATCTATCAACCGTAACGTCGTATATCTCGAACGGATATCAAGCGTTAAAACCGGCCGTGGCTTCGGGCCCGGGACGGCGATTATTCAATTGAAAAGTACATTATCTGTCAATAAATTTTCCGAAACGGTTTCGCTTTCTCCGGAACGGCGACGCATAAAATCCGCGGTGCCGTTTGAGACACCGCGTCGCGGAACGATACGTAAATCAAAGTGCGAAAGGTTTACGAGAGGTCGCACGGCCATGCAACGCCGGTTCTACTCTTGTTAGCTGGCAAATTAGAGGGATCGGGACCGGGGGTCGTGGCAACAGCCGCGTTTCACCGCAATTAAGCCGCCCGAGCACCTGCCGCCTGTTCCGTTTGCGTAAATGTAACAAAAAGATCCGTTCGTTTGAAACCGTGGCGGCGATCGCCATGGTTCTTCGTGGTTACGCGACTTTCCAGGGAACGTTGATTATCCCGTGGCGTTGTTCGATGGAACTCCTCGATGCAAGAAACGGACGCTGGCATTTCTGTGTGTAGGCCAGTTAGCGTGCTTGTACCTCGGCTATTTGTCATTCCGTAAGATACGCGCTTTGTGCGGATATCAAAATTGATCGGGGATTAGGTATCTTAGAAGGTAGTAGTGAAATGTAAAGGACGATACGAGTTTTGTAAATTTCGCACAAGTCAACAGGAGTAGGTTTCCGAGCGAATACGCGGGGTGTTTAAAAAGTAAGGTCTTAGAGTTGAAGGATTTGCAGTACTCAACAGTACTTTTTATTGTCAAAATAATGACCCATATTTTCTTTAAAATAAGATCTTGGCGCCCAGGGCAAAACGTTCTAAATTTGCCTGGCAGTGAATGGGTTAATGAAAAGAAGCTTCTTAACCCTTTGAGCGCTGAATACTCTTGGCCTAACCGCTTCGAAGGGACGTCGCGCTATCGCTGGAGTATTGTTACTCGTACACTGGCAATCGTGTTGCAGTAAGCAAAAGATCGAAAGATGGTCCTTACGAGCAATTTTCATCAACATTAAAATGTTAACGTCGAAATGTGTGACCACGGAAAATTGTGAAGAAAACAAAAATTGATAAACGTATATATCAGCAACTTTCGTCAAACGTATATATTCGTTCGTAGCACTCAAAAGGCTAAAATACCATCCCCAGAACGAAAATCCCTCGAACTTAAAACGTGGGCGGATGATTTAGACAGGATTTCCACCGATCTGACGTTAACTCGTTATCCTGTCCTGGCAGATCTTTCAACGGACGAAATATTGTTTCAACGGAGCCGCTTGAGTCGGTGCTGTTGTATAGGTGGCTCAGCTAGGCTCATGCGATATGTAAAGTCCCCGTAAGCGTATATGCTCGCTCGGTCCACGCTAATGAAGTAGACCAGACACCGCTGCAAGAAGCGGGCCCCGGCGCTGTACTACCGGGGCGTGGCTGCATACATGAATACGAAAAACGCGGCCTCCGAACGAGACCGTGAATCGTTTCAGGTCTGTCAAAAACTTGCCATCTCCAAGTGGATGGGGAAATGAAAAATCCGGTGGTTGGTATAAAAATCCCCGTGGTTGGTCAAAGAAAACATGAAACGCAGCACTCATTTATTGCCAGCCCGACCTTCGAGATTCTTTTAACGAGTTTAAAACTTGCCCAAAGGCGTGATGAATAATTTCGACGGACTCGATCACCAACGAAATCCGATCGTCGCGGTTTTGCGCGACATACGAGTATGGAAACGAAAATTCAACGATAATTACTGTAAGAATACGATTGAATAGGTACGACTGTGGAAAATTGTGAAGAGTGCTAGAGACGAGCGATAGCCGTGTGATCGTAGAATATTTGGACTAGAGAGTACTTTAAAACACAATTTTTGATGCATATCTTTTAACATCCCTCTACTTTCGAACATTCAACATTCGCACACACTCTCAGGAATCAATCGTGTGTAAAAGTCAAAATGCGCCTGTATTTGAAATATATATTTAAGAACTGTGCTTTATTTCGTCTACACCTGATCCCTACTGTCTCCCTCGAATGAAATAAAATCCTATATTACCTGAAATCAATTTCCACGGACGTTCGGAAGGATCGATAAGACCAGGTGCAGACAACCTGACATCATGCGCGTGTCTTTGTTGCTTCTAACTAGAAAGACAAAGATCGCATCGCATCGATCGTGCGTCGAGAAATCGCTAGTTTGCATTCAACCTAAGTTGCTAATTGCTGGGTTCTCTCGTTGTACACCGGAACGCGCGTCCACGCGATCTCTTATCATCACGGTCGTCCTTTTACGAGCGTTTCCGTTTCGCGAACGCTCGCGCGTGGTCGCGCACCTTCCCGTTGCCATTATTCGCCCGTCAATCTATCTTTCGCGACCCCCTTTTCCTTGCCGCGTTACGAAAATCCGCGTTATCCGTATTGTTAGCGGCGCATCGTCACGACAGGTCGCACGAGCGAGCGTGCAGGTAACCCTCCTCGTGCTCAGCGTGCCGCGAAGTTCCGTTTTCCAGCGGCCGGTCGCGGCACGTAAAAGAAACCGCTAGCTTGTGCAGCGAAGGATGCATCTGGCGCGAGGTCCCGCCTCGTCCTTGCCGATTCCGTCGCCGGAAACGCAGCCTCTTTAGCGCCCCTCCCTTGCCGCCCCTGCCCGCCACGGCTTCCGGTACACGCTCCGGGCGACGAAGACGCGCGATCGTTGGTCCAGGTAAGAGGGACCAGCGCGCACAATGCCGTGTGTTAGGCTACAATCGTATCTAGGACGGCTATACTCGCGCTCGTAACACCCTTCTTCATCGAATATTCAACGCGCGGTTTCGTACGATTCCGCGGGATTCACGATTTTGCTTGGCCACCGTACCGCGTGGCACCACGCTTGCACCTAGAGAAGTCACGACTGAATTGGATCGGTTCACGATCTTATGGTGACGGCCTGAGTAAATGGCTTATTAGTAATGTAGGAATGCGATCGAGTGGATGCGAGTTTAAGAAAATGCGAAGAGTGCTTCAGTTGAGCATAGAATGTTTGGACTGGAGTGTTTCTAAGGTGCGAAAGATATGCATTTGAGAAAACTGAACGATTGAGGAATTTTGGGTGAACGTGATCGAATGCATCGAGTGAGGAAGGTTTACAATTAGAATCAAATGAAAATGAATTTTTGGAAGAATATATGATGGGGAAAATACGAACGCGAGGCAGAAAGAGTGTGATCGTGAAAGAAGTAAGGACGTCGTAGTTGCTAAGTTGAAAAGTCGTCTAAGTTGTTATTATTAAACTATTTTAAATATATTATTATATTCTAAACACTTCGTTTTATTTCATTCACACTTGAGCCCTAACATCTTACTCGACTAAATAAATCAAAGTAGAATTTCCTATATTAACCCTTCAACGAACAAAAGTTTCCATGTGTTACCGCACACGTGTTTCATCAGCAAGACGTACGATAGAAAACGGTTCTGGAAAAATGTCATACGTTAACAGATGAATAAAAGCTTTATACTGAGATATAAGTCAATCTTTGGTAACTTTTCAAACGTCGACGGTAAAATTATTCTGATATCCACGAGAACATACGAGAACTTATTCAGACTATCAGTGCTCAACGCAGCGATTCATTATTCCGTCACAGCGGTAGCCTCGCCAATTAACGTCGAAAGGATTCGAATATTAATAAAAGACAATCGCTGAAGAAGAATACCCACGAGGGAACAACCCAGAAACCAGATTTCGAAATCTATTGCTCAGCCGGCTTGGGCTACTGATTAATCGCACGGAGAGGTCTCCACGGGCGACGTCGCCGTGGATTTGAATAGAAGTTTACCGGGAACGACGCAATTCCGCGCGCGGGCGGAGGAGACCAAAAGGATGTCCAAACGGAATCAGGATCGGCATGGGCACAGAACCGTGCACCAGGCAGCCTCGCCGACATCCTGCCTTTGCCAGGATTGCGACACTATCCGTGGCTCATGCACGGAGAACACAGTGTGCCCTGGCAGCGGAAGGAGATCTTGCGCAATCGGCCGCCCATTGTCTCAGGATCCTCCGCGTCGGGGTCGGCTTCGACGTCGTCTTCGTCGTTGCACTTAGCTAGGCGCGTAACAGCGCCTAGATGGATTCGAGAAACCGGGCCAATGCTCGGCGATCTTGATGATCACGGAACAGATCGGTATCATCTTTTGCGAGGGACACGATCAAGATACGGTGCGATGAATCGGGGAATAATTCATGCATTCATTGAACTTCCTTCTCTTTTAATCGAAGGATCATCGTTTCTCTTTTATAGGAAGACCGTCTTTGTTAGAAATTATCGATGATCGAAAGACGAAAGGTAGGAAGTTTAGGGTTCTAGGTTTGACCTCTAAAAGGTTGAAACGTAGCGCTTGGTACCTGGTCTGTTTGCACTTGGAAGTGCTTCCAGGATGAAAATGGTATTTTATAGGATTCTAAAACAAAGTGTAGCAACGCAGAATTCTGTCGAACTATAAGACGTAGCTTGCAAAGCTCCTTTTTGTATTCCTTCACCAATGCCCTACCAAGCGTGACAGGCGATACCGCCTTTCCGACGAGCAAGCCAATTAGTGAAACAGTAAGAATCGAGTATACAACCAACCACAGCAATCGACGATGAACGAAGACGGAATTGATAATGATTCACGTATGTACACGGTCAATTAAATGTCCGCGGACTAAATAAAAGTGTACACCGTCGATTTATTCGCGGTTACGCGACAGTCCCTGAAACGGTAGCAACGCTGGCATTACCCTGTTGAATAGAACGTGAACACGCTCGTTGCGTTTCGTACGAAAATCGCGCGATTGCAAAGCGCGCGCGCGCACGCGAAACGATTGCCACACTCTATCCTCCGCGCGCAATTTTACATCCGCACGTGGTGGATGCGGATATGTGGGACGCGAGGCAGGAAAGCCTTAGCACGCCTCGAAATCTATGAATCATCGGGCTCTGATACACATGAGGCGATACACACGAGCATCGGACACATCTCCGTCGGGGCTAATTCGCCGCTCGAAACTCGTTTTCCACGTCTTGTGCCGCGCCAGTTCGCCGCGTGGGAGGATTACGTAAAAGGCCGGCTCAAGGAAACACGCGATACAGGTAAATAGGTGCAAACCTGGCCGTGCCGCGATGCTACGAGTCGTTTATGACAAACCTGAGGCTAGACAAAAATTGTCCAAAATTTGTCCAAAAGCAAATCAACATTTATTTAAAATATCGTTTCGCCATTTTGTCGGAAGTACTTGAAAGATCGTGAAAAATGTTACGTGGAACACCTTATACATTTCTATGTCTACGTTTAATTGTTCGCAATAAAATCAGCAGCAGGTGTTAGAATATTTTTATCTATATCGTTAATTCCTAATTATTCATGCAGAAATCACTGTTCAGACGAATGTAGGGTTTAATAGCGTGATGATTTTCCTAGCACTTCCAAAGCGGGTAATCGATCCGGATAATCCCGCTAACGAATTTACACGACACGTGTATTAAAATTAAAGATAAAATAGAGGAATAAAACACCACATTCAACCCCTTGAACGTTACATTTATTGTGGTTCATTTTTTTGAATAACATCAATCGTCTCCTCGTTACAACCCCTTGAAACTGAACTTTCCCACATTTGTTCTAATTTTCCTGGTTGACAACAGTCTGGAAAATTATTATTGCATGGCATTCTATGAGTCGACTCGTCTCGCAGTTTCCTCGAACGATTCTCCGCTAACACGCGTGTTCTGAATTTCCAGTCGTCTCCCGTTCCGCGAGCTCTTTTTGCGACACTTTCTCCGTCGTGACAATACCGATTAACCCGATCGTTTCGGCGCGTTCTCGTCCACGTTCCGTGGCATTCTTTCCGCCTTTCCCGACCCTCTCCGATGTCTCCCGAGACGAATCGAACGGCTAATTGCCCGCAATCTGTCCGCGAGCCGAGCTCGTTACGCCACGGACGGGCTCGCTAATTGGACCAATTTGTGACATTTCCTAACGACGTCGACGCGGTGGTCCCCGATGGAAGCTGAATCGGTCCGCGTGCTATCCGTAATTGAGACGTGCCCCATGCGGCGGCGAGTTATTCGAAAGCGGACGGCCGAGCTGATCGCGACCGGCTTCAACTTCGTAACGACACTCTTAAATAATAACCGAGATCCAGGGACCATTTCCAGCATGACAACAGAACCGGCACGAAGGAACAGAGAAACGTTTAGGCTTTCTTTCTGAACGTCCTCCTCGTGAAATGGGATCTTTATTATTAGGTACTACAGCTTGGCATGTCGGCCGAGCAGAAATGAAGTTCCCAGTAATTATGGTGATCGTATGAAATAAAATCTTTGTCTTGGTAGTACATTAAACACGATATACGGTAAAGCAACATTTGGGATGTTAAACATTCAGAGTGATCTATGTAGAAATCTCTATCTCTCACCGTTAAACTCTAACTACCCCTACATTCCCCGAGGAAAACGACGACGGCGATTGCCCCCTCTAAGCGTAATACAATCTCAAAATGTTATGTGACGTTCTTGAAAAATCTGTTAGACATAAACAGAAAGTGCTATTCCATGAAATTTAATTACTTAACCAGCGACGTCGGATAGAAATACTGAAATATTAATTACAAAGGAATTCTAAGTCCTGCCGAAGAAGGTTCACAATCATATATGCTCTCACATATTTCGTCCCCTTCACCCAGGGAAGCTACTGAATTCTCAAAATACCCTTCGAAACCCTTCGCCTCCCATAGACATCACTTTCGCCGCTTCGAGCAGTACCAACGCTCGATCCCTCTAATCCAACCGATAACTCTGCAGCTCCCCGGGCCGATCGCGTGCGCTCGGCTGCAGATCGGCGTGAATAGCGTGTAATTCGCGAATCGAGCATAAAGTGTCGCGCACTTTAAAATCAATTACTCAACCGACCGGACGACCGTAACGCGCACGCCTAACGATCATCCCGCACGTTTCCGTGGACCACCGTACGTGTTCCCGTGGCCAGATCGCCGCGCAAGGTATCAATCTAACGTAAAAGGGGGGACTTTTGACCCGTTCGTTGGCGCGCGCTCGCGCACACGCATTCATATTAACCCCCTCGAGGCCGCGGGGATCGCGCCAAAGACGATTCTATTTATGCGTGCAACCGACGGACCTAGGGGTTAATGCGATGATATTACTCACGGGATACGGCCGCCTCTTACCTAAGTCGATTAGCAGGCTGGAAAGCTCAGGGACGAGTTTTGCGGTCGAAAGCGGGCGCGGAACACGAGCGAGGAGGGTGGCCGTGAAACGAAAGGGACAAAGGGAGACTAGTTTCTCCGACTCTGGCGTCCCTCTTCCCTCGTTGGACGGAGGATCTGGACCTTTAACCGGTCATCTAGCAGTGCCAGGATCCCGTGGCACACTTGTCCTCGTTGCCTTGCGGCTGCTCGTGAAATGGCCGCGTTTAATCTGCGGATTCCCGCGACTCTTTCCCTTACGCTTTTTATCGATCGCACCGTGGAGGGCTATTTCTCAGCTGCACGACCGTAAAAGTAAGCGTCCACACGTTTGATCGTACTTGAAGTTCGGTGTACAATAATTTGTCTTACTTTAGGTCACGGATTTTAAAGGAGAAATAACGTTGTAAAAGAACGCGACTGTTTGTAATTATCATTTTCAAGAGGTTATTAATTTTAATTTTTAGAATTCATGAAATTTGCCTCGCCCAACCACGTGATTTACGTTTTCGCTTTCAAAATTGCCTCGTGCTAAATTTGAGAATGTTGGGCAACGTTTTGATGTTAATGCTTCGATGTTAAGCAAACTGTAGGCAGGAATGTATACGAACTCGTAGATTCCCCACAACTGGGATTGATGAACGATCGATTTTACGATCGAATGAAATTTGCAAAGTAATTACTACGTTCGGTGTCGTGTTCGGCACGTGTAATCGAATGGTATCATTAATACGCGTCGAGGACGCGTTAACGCGGCGATTCGTCGCGTACGGATCATCGTCGAAGGTTATGCAAAGCCTGTTTTGCATAAGGTGACCTGAATCGGATTTGCGGCGAGCCGGCGATGGTGATCCTATGGTTCGCCACTAACAGCCTCCCGACTACGGTCGGGATATAGTTACAAATATTTCTCTGTCAAAATAAAGGACGCATAGGGGGACTCCGAGAATCCCATCCCATGGACGCATTAATTTCACTTGGGGACGGCGGACGCGATCTCCGGCCTTTGTCCGGGGTGTCGTCTTAGCGAAAACGAAACGGTGGGATTTATTTTCTCTGTGATCTCAGTTGAATCTTACAATTTTGCAGTCGCAGTTCGGCTAAGTCGTTCCTTCCTTTCTAGATACCACTGTATCATCAGTTTTTACCCCCTGTATCTTTAGAATAAGCTGTACCGATCGAGACGATAAAACATTGAACACGATACACGTTCGAAGCAAAAGTTTCATTTCCTTTGCTCGGATTTAATCAAGGTCAATAAACGGTATGAATCGAGTTCGAAATAATGCAAGTATCTAGAAATAATGCTTTAAGAAATCCAATCACCCGCATCTTTTAAACAAAAACTAAACACTCAATTAAATAGGCAACATTAATAGAACACACTTGTAGCTACCTTCTACTTAACCCTACGTAAATTAACACACTTAATTATGTCCAACGTCCGAAAATTCTTTTACATATACTTTTCTATAAAAAGGACTACTTGCCCGTCAAATAAAGGTTATTGTAAAAATTATTATTACTGGTTCAGGCCCAATAGTTGCACCTGCCAGGAGCCGGCACTGTGTGACCGTACGGTACTACCGGGACCGGCAATAAAATATATCTCCCAACGGCGTGATTATACTGACGAGCCCTAAATATTTCTCCTCGCCGGCTCCTCCCGATCTCCTGGAATGCATCGCGTCCTTTTCACGAACCGAGATCCATCCACCTCGTTCCTCTCCACTGTCCTCGAGCTGACCTAACCGCTCCGTCCCTCCCCGTCCCGCCTCGTCCACTCCTTGGCCCACGGATACACGGGCCGCGTTAACGAATATTCGGGGCGAGGCCAGGGCACGGGGAACCCTTCTAATCCTGACTAACGTGCGCGTCCTCAAGAGTCAGCCGCGAGGATAACACCGTGATCCGTCTCGCGAGGGCTTAAGCTTCGCCTCGAGACCGAACCCCGAAAGAAAGGGAGGGTAGGTGCCTGACAACATCTTTATCGGCCCCCATCTTCGACTCCGTTGCGGCCCCGGTGCCGCTTAATAGCGTCCATAAAGTTTCATCGTGCGACCGCTATGTCGTTTGAATGTGTATCGAGCGCATGGCGTGGCGCATAGCGTGGCGCACCGAATCGCGTGCGCCCCCGACGATTTATTTTATCGTCCGACCCGCTTTATGCCCCCTCCGTCCCGCCATTTGCATACCGCAGCGGTACGCGCTGTACGAAATTCGTTTTATTGCGCCGGCCGTGTACACTGACGTTAATAACGCGCCGCGTGTCTCGCCCTCTCGCTCGCCCCGGACCGACTACTTTTGATACATTAACGAAGACGAGCCGAGCCGGACACGGTGCACCAAGGGGGACTCCTCTCGTAAACGTCGCGAATTTTGCCCAGGCACGGTTATCACGCGGCTTATTAATCGCGCTCGTGTTGTGTTTCGGAATTTTTTAAGACCGACCCGCTGCCGTTCTTCGTTAGGACCCCGATGTTGTAGGGTTGATGGATCGCGCGGTTACTTTCGCGGTACAATTCGTTACTTTTTGTTCCTAATTGAATCGCGTATCGAATGAGTCACGCAGGAAATTATGGGATATAAAATATATTTCATTCTTACAGAAGAGGTTGAGCGACGAACGATACGAGTGCGAGAAGAAATAAAAATCTTTTTAACCTTTTCGTTAAAGGGGATAAGAATTTCATGCTGAACAGGGTAGCGAGCAGTGTGGAATGATTTATACCTGTTTCTAGGGGTTGCAACACACAGAGAGAGAGGGGGGGGGAGGGAGAGAGTGATTGTGTGACTGAGTGAGTGACTGAAAGAGTGAGAAAGAGAGAGAGAGAAAGTTGAGATCATAAATACCAATGTCGCTTCGAGCGAACCTAATATTTCTCGCGAAGAAGTGGAAAAAGGGAACAGTTACGGTATCGTGAGACTGGACCAATTCCTGTTCCTCTGCTCAGCAGCGACCTCGAAATGCAGCAGATCTGCCCTGTCAATCATGCGTGGACAAGGTACGGCAGCATCCAATTAGTCAACGTTAGATTTAGCGAACCCTTCTTTTCAAATAAAGTCAAAGTGAACCCTTCACACCTCTGTGGACACCCGAAACCGGGCGCGTGAGAGGGAAACTCATAGGTCGCCCGGGTTGCTTTGCGTTCTGTTTTCGGAGTTCTACTTTGCATCACCATACATGCGCTCGCCTGCATCGTTGCAACGATTGTCGTGTCGCAACATTCGCACGGTAGCAGCGAGAGATTCTTTTGTGAGGACACTCCGGTGCATTTTGTGGCGACACAATGGCTCGTTCCGGCGACCGGATTTCGGGCTTCTTCGCCGTCTGAATGGGCCATTGGAGGATGGACCCTTTGGCCGGGCCAACGAGCCACATTAAGGTAACAACCTGCATGGGTGTCAACGTATTAGGCGTGATTTCCGTTACATTGTTGGCCAGCCTTCTTTCCATTCACGCGGCGTACTATGTTCGGAAAGAGAATAGGAACTTTTCATTACCTAACTGTCTAAGAAAAATATCGTACCAGTTCACGAGTATTGGATGTTAAGTGAAAGGATTTGTTATCCTGCATTAGAAAACTAATACCAGATATTTTGTGGAATAATACACGATCGAACCTTACAACCTTGATCTAATTTTTTAGTTTCTTAAAAGATTGTTCAGAACTTCAATTCGATAGAATACCGTATTTTTTGGACTATAAGACGAGGTTTTAAAAATGTTCTCAGATTTTGGGTGCGTCTTATAGTCCAAAGGTAACGTAAAAGAATATATTTTTTTTAATTATCCTGCAAATTTGAGGTGCGTCTTATAGTCCGAAAAATACGGTACCCTTTAAGAACAAAAGTGTTCAATGCTGTTTTTTTAATAATAATTGAATCAATGTGAAATTAAAACGTATGTCTAAAGATGTCGAAGTCACACCACGCTCATAATTTCTCAGTCTTTCGAGTCAAATGTCCGCAACGATGCCACGAGAAAAAATCGAGAATCATTTCCGGCACCATTGTCAGTACCCACACGTCGAGCACAATGAGAATATAGAACGATTTGCGTGTCGATGGGGAACGACGAGTATCATTCAGTCCTCCAAGAGACCTTCTCAGCTGAATTGGCCATTTCGCAATCTAATTTGTTCCGTGATAGTCGTCCATGATCCGTTGTCGTTGCTTTCCGGCGTACCGTGTGAAGATATTTACTTTAATCCTGGCTTGCCTGACGTGTAAAAGTCTGGAGCCTGGCACGGGGTAATAAACCGAGAGGTTTGTATTGTTGTCATCGATGTCCATTGTTTGGAGCTGCGGATCGTGGCAAGTTGCGCAACCTATGCGCGATTCACACACCCACTTTAACGAATTGAGGTAGAAGGGTGGAGGATTGATAAGAAGTTAAAGTACAGAGAGTGAAAGTCGAATGAAAGAGTCAAATGAAAAATAAGACTTCGCGTACAAACGAATAATACGTGAGACATTGGGGGTAGTAAGGGCAAACTCAACGAGCACGTATTTTGAAGGAAACTCTATTTATTCGTTTCCCATAAGCACGAATTCAGCAAATTGCATCACGAAGCAATTACACCCTGCATCAGAAATTTTTATCACACAGATCGAATACAGAAAAACTGGAACATTGTAAATCAATTTGATAAAATAAAAGATTGTCTTAGAAAATGTTGTGTTCTCCTTTACCATCCTTAACACCTTGTACACACGTTTCGGGAAGCAAACAGATTGTTTAATATTATTCCACGCTGTTCTCTTGCTCTTTACTTGAATACGTGGCCAAAAAATATGCTTATTCACTTAATGAACGCATCGTCTCGTAAGCGTATTAGACTCGCAACAATGAATGTTATCCGACGATCATCTGACTCCATACAAATTACCTTAATAAACAATTCAGGCCTCCGATTACTATTATTCCCCAGCATTAATTGCCCTCGATGTTACGTATCCCTCGAAACAATGGACGACATAAACGAACCCACGTAACGTATGTAGTCCACGAATCGTCAAGGGGCACACACAAGAGCACGATTCTAATGACCATCCTGAGCGATGATTTCGCGTTCCGTGTGGTCGCAAAAAAAGAAGAATAAGAAAAAAAAAGAACAGCAGAAGTAGGTGACCGTCACGGCCGAAAGTATCGTGTGAACCGACGGTCTGAAGAGTCAAGGATCTACTCGACTTCCTATTATAATCTACCGAGAACGCCCACGCCGATTAAAGTAGAAGACCGTGCCAGCCAGCGGACGCTACGTAATCGTAATTGCATTATGCAACCTCGATATCGTTCGCCCTGGATAAGTATTGTCCGACGATGATTGCTCGTTTCGAGACTAGTGGCTGGACGACAGTTTTTCTGTGTTAAAACAGATGATAATGAAGTTAACTGCCAATCCTGAAAAGTAATGTCAGCGATGGTAACACCTCACGACAGGTCGAGTAATTAATTAATTTGGCTAGATAACTCTTTATATATTTTTTTCATCTCTCTCGTATTCGTTTGTCTTAGAAATTACTACGTGTAAGTCTTCTCTCTTGTATAATAAATTTGGAAAACCGTGCGTGTGTGTTGAAAAATTATTTCATTACCCTTAACATTCTGTGGAGGTCTTAAGAATAACTAGAATACAGAACACATATACATGGTATATTTATGAGCTCAGAATATTATTGTCTCGAAAGCAGAATTTAAATGTGATTAAAAACTCTAACGTTTTTCATAGAAACAAAAAATACTAATCACCATGTGGCAAGGCTCATCACAAAGCATTATAATCTCAATAATAACACTCTGAATTCTTCTATAAAACGTTATCACCCACAGCAATGAAAATTGAAAGAAAATGAAACTCTGTCGTGATTTCAGGTGATTTCTCCGAAAATTGTTGCATCGATTAATCTGTACAAGTGTTTCCTTACTACTTACAATCCTGTTTCAAATTGAATGAAGAAACTCGAACGAGAATCTTAGGATCGTAGAGTTGCTAACGATTAAAATTGATGAGTTCTATAAAGAAAAAAAAAAAAAAAAATCAAGCACAACCGAATAGACCACCAACGTGACGTTCCACGCCCGTTTCCTTCTCCGTTCTGGTTTCTCTCCGGTTAAGAATTATCGCGTCGATTTAGTAACAACTGGTTTGTCCGAATTCCAACCAGGGTCCTAGAGTCCCCTACGACCGAGTACGATTTCGAAAATTCGAAATACGTTACACCGGGGATATTTACGATCGTCTCGTATTATACCGAACGTGTCCCCCCCCCCCCTCCCAGCACCCCCTCTATAAATGCCCCTCTTAGAATCCTTGAATTGGAAATACACGTTAATATATTAGCACGGATAACGGCGGCGGTGATAAATGTTACGCTATGTCGTCTACGCCACGCAGGAGGATGTTTCGATAATTTAGAGACCGGTCACGGACGGTCGGCGTTGCAATAACGATTACGTAACCGCGTCGCGTCGTTCGGCACCTCGGATTTATCGACCGGGGGGAAGGCGATCCCGGAACGGCCGATTCACGGGCAGAGGGAACTTGTTAAAGGTATAGAAGCGCGATATTTTGCGGATAGTTTAGTCCCGCGGGTGCCACCAGGGGTCCCCGTGCTCCGTAGGGTTTATAGATCTTGCTCGATCTCTACCCTCGAACGCGAACAGGCTCGTTGGACTGTAAATCGTGGTGTCCGCGTTAAAAGTTGGAGAAACGGCGAATGCGTACACCAGCCGGTGGTACCTAACGAGTTAACAGGTCGTAGGTGATAATCTTGCCGCGGCAAACGACGCGTTGATACCTTGTTCGGGAAGGTGTCGAGAGTTCAGTTTATTGTCTTGTGATTTGTCCTTTGTTCTACTCACAGAAATATGGCAAATTTTCAC
Organism: Tetrapedia diversipes; assembly: GCA_033822845.1. Classification (NCBI taxonomy): domain Eukaryota; kingdom Metazoa; phylum Arthropoda; class Insecta; order Hymenoptera; family Apidae; genus Tetrapedia; species Tetrapedia diversipes. The sequence goes on along the minus strand of JAOPTO010000740.1, from coordinate 317,739 downwards.
TTTTAAGATTATTCTATTCGTTGAACACGTTACACGTTGTGGTGTAACTATTAACCTTTTGAGTACTATGGACGCACATATGCGTTGTACAAAAGGTATAAAACACACATGATATGCGAATACGTGCAAAGTATCTTAAGCGAGGTACACGTTATGCTATTCAAAGGGTGAATTAATTCCCTAAATCCCATTCCTTCGGCTGTGCTCATAAAAATTTGAATTTGCATGTATGTCCTCGGTCTAGTATTCGTTTCTAAAGGTAACGAAGCCTACAATCCCAAAGAAAACTTCGTTTGCGACCTTCTTGAGACTCGAATTCGACTCGATCTCGAAATATCTTGAAAGCTCAGGCTATCCTAGAAGGTTGAGTCTGCCCGGGAGTATCGACGCGAGGCCGAAAACGAACTACAGGGATAATATAATAACAAGTTGGCTAGTCTCGATTTGTCTGATGGTAGCGGTATTAAAAGCTCGTAACGCGCTTTAATAAACGATACGCGCGGCTCGGTTGTGGCCGCGGTAACGATCGTTCCGACCAAACGTAGTCGAAAAAACCGGGACACGTCGGAAGGGAATACGGAATGAGAGGAGGCCCGAACGGGAAGAGGGATCGTGGGGTTCGTGAGAGAGGATACCCCGTTGAAACGGGGTGGGAAACGGAGGTGAGGGAGGGGGGGCAGAAGAAAGAGGGAAGGCGGAGCATGAAGAGGAACAAGAAGCTGCCCGGTCGCGGTAGCAATCGACGGACCCGTCATTAAAAATCAGTTAACCTCGCAATTACCGTGCGAGTCCGAGCCTATTAAGTGCGCGTAATCGGGAGGGACTTTTTTGGAATAATCGTTCGCGGCGAGGAGAGGCCCCGCAGAGCTCGCAGGACTCGCAATCGGATCTGCTACTATTAAAGGGGAGAAGGAGCGCTTTGTTTCGCGGCGAAGAGAATGGGAATAATGGGCACGATGCTAAGGATTCTTTAGGGAAAGGACACCGGGTGTAGAAATACGCGATACCCACGTCTCGAATGGGAAACACGCCTCGTGAACTGAAGACTTCGGGAAAGGGGATCGTGCGGGAGCAATAACGTAACACGAGCACATGGTAGAATCTCCCTTAACCGAGAAATTCTATTATGTGATCGTTTAATAATTGCCTCTTATTTTTGGAGGTCTTAAAATAAAATGTATTGTGAAAGAATATAGGATGCATAAGTATTTGAACAAACTCTTAACCTTCTTATAATAATACCCATTTGAATAAACGAAGTGTAGTACAAGAAAAAGTGATGGTTCTATTATCCGAAAATTCTGTCAGCAGGACATATTTGTTTCCCTATAATTCTTCAAAATCGAGATTATACCGTCTATACTTGGAGGATTCAAGGATCGTTAGTTTCTCTGTTGAACAACTAAATTCCGGTTTCAACCAGTAACTTCGATACTAACGATTCTCCATTATCAAATCAACACTTCTGTGATGAAGCACCAAACGAATCCAACTTAAACACCTCAATCATCTTTCGCATAGTAATTTTCATACGAAGCAATTTTGATTTTGCTCCCAACGAAACGGGACACCCCGTAGAACGAAACGGCTCGGGAATCGCGCGGAAGAGTTGGGATACGAATCACCGGTATCGATTTTTCGATTCAGCAATTGGAAGCCCGTTAGGCGTGGAAGCTTTCATTTACCACAGCTGAAGTGGCCACTTACGAGTCTATAACCCTTTCTTTGCCTACGTTATTGCTTCGTTAAAGCATCATTTTCCTCTCTCTCCCTCCCTCTATCCCCTGATTTCCACCGTGCTCCGCTCGCCAATGCTCGATACTCACCGATACGAGATGCAGCCCGTTCTCCCAGAGTTATTCCCAAGAGTCCGTACTTAACTCGCCTACCATATAAGACTTCCGGAAGAGCCGTTTGCTCTCGATACGTTGGTCTGGCCGGCGAAGAGAGAGCCGAACCGGAGGGGGAGTAGTTACGGATAAGTTTGTCGGCGTTTAAGTGGCGCCGAATACGGTCCTGTAAATACAACCTGCTCGCGGTTGGTAGCCGGTGTGCGTGCGTGTTATGTGCGATGCATAAGCGCCGTTCGATGATTGTGGAGCGGCCACAGGCTCGATACAACGGCGGGAACGATGGAAATCCTCTTTAACCAAGACTCCTCCAATTCGGCCGATAATTTGCCCGCGTAATTGGTGCACGCGAGACCCGGTGAAATTCAGAAACTCCCGCCGCGGGTACACGCGCGGAACGTTACCAGATACATGGTCGAAAATTACACGGTAGAGAGCCACCACGACGTGTATCCCTGCTCGATACACCTTTCGATGGGAAACTCGGTGGACTTCCCCGGTTTGCGGTTTTGTATGTAGGTCGAAAGGTATAAAAAGGATCGGGTGCGCTGGTATGGGTGCCATTTGTGTAAGTACAAACAAAGAAATACCTTTTTACAACGGTTCAGTTTACGAGAGTTTCAAAATTGGACTTCGGCCAGACAACGTTCGAAACCTCAAATAAGTCTATTAACGAATAATAATTGTTCGTCGGGGTTGTAATCCGAGGTAATTGGATTGGAATTGAAAATATATGACTTGTACGGGTTAGACGAAAATGTATGGGAAAATCTCACTGATTTGCCAGCAGCAGGAAATTTTGTGTTGGAACGAAGTTGCGAACATTTAGTGAAAACATTTTAGTGTGATTTTAAAACGAAAACAGAATGTTTATAACTGTTCTATAATGCTCGGTTATACCTGAGTGCAATAAAGTGTTGATAACTCAACGTTCAATGAACAGGTACAGTTTGGTATGCGTAGTTTAGATCTTTATCTATGGTCATCATTAGGTAGTGTCAACAATCAATTAAAGGGTATTTTTAAGACTGATTACCGTTAAAACTATTTCGTTTTATGTGATATTTGGATTGAACCATCTCTAAACCTGGCCGTCGGTATTATTTTCATAAAAATATGGGGAAAAAGATGAAATCCGATAATCCCGAGGAAATCCAATTATGGAAATTCCTCTGTTTTCACCATAAGTATTTACCAGATGGTCTGAATTTCCATGAAGAGGCTTGACCATTTTAGCTGAAAACCATTTTAACCTCACTCCTTCCTAGTGGTTCTTAGGATCGTTAATGACTGTCTAGAACTAGAATGTGAAATAGTAAATGAGGTAAACAAGAGTAAATGCCAAGGGCATGGCTCTCTCTCAATGAGCTATAATATTTTTCGACCGAACATGTAGAACTGAAAATAAAACTTCCTTCGACAGGAAGAATAGTTAAGGTCGACCTTCGAGTATCTCGTGAAACGAACTACATGTGTAATTAAAAACCGATAACGTTGATTATTTACTCCATCGACCATCTCCAAAGGTAAAATTACTCAGGTGAAAATATAAGTTAAATTTACGGACATTTCTTTTACATCTATTTCCAATATACGTATACTAAGGAGTAAGGTATACATCGAACAGAATTTGAAATTGCAGAAGTAAGAGGGAAATAGATTTGGGTATATTTCTATCACTTAATCGATAAAAGTTAGCGAAAATTACTAGAAAAAATAGTAATTGTTTTTACAAATTTTACTCATTAAATTCGAAACCCGTTCAATTGATTAAGTAAACCTAGTTTTAAAAGAAAACGTCTGAGACGGATGCGTTACGGGTTTCGAAATCGAGACGAACTGGCTCGTGCCTCTCGAGGACATCCTCGCTACGGAATCTCGGAAGGCTGGGGACAAGAATTCGTGAACGGGGCCGAAACAAATAGTTACAAAACTGGCCGCGGACGGAAGACAAAGTATTCTCGCGGCGAGACGAACAACCGTGGCGGCGAGCCGCTCGTTTTAAGCTCGTTGCCATTATCTCGTGGAAAAGGGACAGCCGGAGGAACCGGTCGCGCAGAATCCCGGGTTCGCGATAATATTTGCGACACCACGGCCCAGAGGGAGGGCGAAGAGGCGGGAGTGGCGGTCGCAACAGCTAAAGGGAGGCCTAAAAAGCGAGTGATTTGGCCGGTGGGCCCGGGCTGATTAATGTGACCCGGTATGCACGCCCGCTATATGGGCCGTCCTCGCTCATTTGCATTTGCATCGGCAAGGACCACCGTGTTCTCCGTTCGCGTGGACTTCTTTCGAAGCGAACAAGCTCGCGTCCCCGTTCACCCCATTCAGCCGCTACTATTTCAACCGTGCCCGCGATCTAGCCCTGGATATCTCGAAGCGGGAATCCGCTGGAAGAAAAGGGGATCTGCCTGATAAATGACGGGAGTGGATCTAAATCCGCTACCTGTCCTCCTCGTGGAACACTTTAAATCACTTCTGTCGGTAATTTAGGATTCGACAGCAATGTCTAATGATCTACGACGCGATCTAATGAATCACCGTACATATATTTGCATATGAGACCACGCGATCAGTCGCAAATAGTCAGCGTAGAGATCGGGTTCGATTTGTTTAATAAGTTGGTGATTTATACGGTTAAATTAAGGATCTACTTATTTCAATCCTAACGTTCACTCTGCTCCAACAACTTCGCAAGGGGGTTACCTGTAGCTCGCAGTTATAGCATACCTGTGTGCGACTCGTTACCTGCGACTGTGCCGGCGCCCCGTAACATAAAGTGCCACGATTCGGAAGGTGTCGTCGATCGTTCGCGCGTGCAACCGCCGGCGATTCGCAACCGCGTGGGCGTTTATTGGCGACCTGCTTAACGTGGTCGACGGTTAGTGGATTCAATGATCGTGTAATTGCCGGCAGGAAACCGGACGGTTGCCCGTCTCGCGTTCTTCGCGGTTACGACGCGACGCGAGGCGACGTAACGGCTTGGCCATGTTTTAGGAGCAGGTACCTTCTTTATTGTTCAAGGTTGTTAGGAGGTTTTTTTTTGTTTCGTGGAGCTTCTTTTGTGTAGCGCGATTTTCGTGGGCGATTTTTTGCGAACCTCTCACAGATTTCGATCTCAAGAATACTTTCCTTCTATACTCTTTTATTTATTCTCTTGGGCGCGTAAAATAATTTCCATTGAGAATTACAAAATTGAAATTGTGAGGGATAAGACAAGAGAAAGAGAAAGGAAAAGATAGTGGAGAAAGAATACTTTCTTTCCATTCTGTTTTATTTATTTTCTTGAGCGTGTAAAATAATTTCCATCGAGAATTACAAAATTGAAATTGTGAGGGGATGAGACAAGAGAAAGAGAAAGGAAAAGATAGTGGAGAAAGAATACTTTCTTTCCATTCTGTTTTATTTATTTTTTTGAGCGTGTAAAATAATTTCCATCGAGAATTACAAAATTGAAATTGTGAGGGATGAGACAAGAGAAAGAGAAAGGAAAAGATACTGGAGAAAGACTACTTTCTTTCCATTCTTTTTTATTCATTTTTTTCAACAACAGCAATCACAATTGCACATTCTATATTCTGATCCTATGGTACAGAACCTTGAAGGATTCGCATATGACACGACGAGACTATTTCCACTGAGAAGCTCTGTTAAACCTCACTCGAGGTCTGTTGGCCAGACGAGAAAGAATATAGATAATAAGGATGGTTAGCACCTATCACCCGATTATCTACCAGAGATGAAGAAACAGGAACGAGGAACAGAAGAGAGGAGGCGGAGGTTACGATCTTCTGCAATGCACTATCCGTTATCTAATGCCGTAACGATAAGAACGCGATGAGATCAACGCGCAGGGAAGAGTCGGTGAAATCTTCCGGGAAGAACAGTTTTCGCGGTTGAACCGCGCACGCTCACGCAGGAGGGCACGCGCTTCTATGCAGGTGCGCGGTCACGGGTTCGCCAGGGTTAACGCGCCGAGTAATAATTAAAACGCCATTTCGCGGAGGAGAAAGGCGAGACACGAGGAGGCGCGTTTATAAAACCGTTGCCGCGCCTATCTCGGTAACGGTTTAGCAAATGGACCTTTTCGTGGACGACGATATTATATCACCGCGTAGATACCTGTTTCAGGCTCTATGAGAATCGCGCCGAAGATACACTCCCGTTCACAAGTCATTGGACACTGACAGATCTTGAATAACATTGTTATTGTATTCAATTTTATTTATTTATTTATATATATCGGTCAAATGGACCTCTTCGTGGACGATGATATTATATCACCGCGTAGATACCTGTTTCAGGCTCTATGGGAATCGCGCCGAAGATACACTCCCGTTCACAAGTCATTGGACACTGACAGATCTTGAATAACATTGTTATTGTATTCAATTTTATTTATTTATTTATATATATCGGTCAAATGGACCTCTTCGTGGACGACGATATTATATCACCGCGTAGATACCTGTTTCAGGCTCTATGAGAATCGCGCCGAAGATACACTCCCGTTCACAAGTCATTGGACACTGACAGATCTTGAATAACATTGTTATTGTATTCAATTTTATTTATTTATTTATATATATCGGTCAAATGGACCTTTTCGTGGACGATGATATTATATCACCGCGTAAATACCTGTTTCAGGCTTTATGGGAATTTACCCTGAAAAATGCTGCAATCTAAGGGTTGGTTTCACCCTAGGTAACAAATTTTCCATTCGCAAAAATATTGTTCCATGTACGACGAAGTATGTCGTGTATACACCCAAACTTTCATTAAAATCGAAACTTTAGAATTAAGTGAATTTCCCCCCTTTCTTGATCAATTTGTTAACGACCAGTAAAAACGGTAGCTTCACTCTACGACTACAACATAAACCTTTCTTTGTTCTAAATTTATGCCAGCTGATTTATGGACGGGAGTGTACGCGTAAAATATGCGCATGAATTTTATTAAACCATTCCTACCACAATTTATGAATCCCCGCGTCGAACTCGGAGCAACCGTCTGGTTTCACAATCACACGACACGCGCGTCTCGCTCTTCAGGAATATCAAAACGACTCGATAGCTCTCAGTTCGCAAAAACGAACACCATCCTTCCTTCGATCCTCTCGTTTCTTCGTTTACAACCGGCAGCCCGCCATATCCGGTTGTGCATTTTATTCTGCAAATCATCGCCGCTCGGATAATGGCACCGGGGCGCCGGTGTCCTTGTGAAAACGCTTCAAGGATGTCAGCGCGGATGCTCGCGCGAAATTCGACGAAACCCGAACCTGTGTGTTCCCCGTTAACGCGCGTAAGTGCCGGGTTGCATCTCGGCCACGAGAGCACACATTGTAACGAATTATCGCACGCCGAGCGGCATCGTAATTAAGAGTTACGCAACGGGTAATTGAGAAACCTGACGCCTTTGCTACCACGTCGGCACGGTTGTACCGTATCGAGAAGCTTTAATAATAATAACACGGTCCCGGGATGATCGAATCGCGGGCTCCACGCGATTCGTCCTTCTCGATTCACGATAATCTCGGTAGACCTGATGCAACCGTGCGCGTCCCGGCGATTTTTGATCGAACGAACGAGACATGCAAATTTTTTAATTTACAAGCAAATGTCTGCTCGAAGTTATCGAGGTCCTGAAAGAAGCGAGCAAGGACTCAAATTCGTTCGCTAAGATGTCTTCTCTTGTGCTTTTCGTCTCCGTCCATTTTTCACTTGTAACGAATACCTAATCTAAACGAGCATGAGAATCGATATAGAGTCGTTTTTAATCCATAGTTGAATTTTTATCATGGAGATGTTTTGTTTTTAACTCGGTACAGGATGTGAACTAGCAATATGCTCATAGTATGGAGAGGAAAGGAATTTGTTTGAAAAAATGTAAAATTTTATAAACATATTCTTGTACTTATATGCACTACTATTTAATATTATCAACGTGCAATGTTATTTAGTTTGTGAAAATTCAGAAAACGCGGTCATACTAGTATGCTCGATCGTTTATTTTCGCTGCCATTCTGAATACTTCTAGTTGAAGGCATCATTCGTTTGTCTCGTCGCGATAAGAACAAGTAAGACGGCCAGTAGTCGCCATTTTTTCGCCGAACATGTCCAAGATCTGGGTCAAAAACGGCCCAGCGTTAATAAAGATAATTCCGCTTCCGATCGCTTTTTGCCGTACCAAGTTTGTTTTTAACAACCAACCCGCTTTCCCAACGAACCTTCTCGCGCCATCGATCACGACAGAAAACCGTGAGTACAGCGACAACCGACCGGGCGGCGATCCGTCTCAATTGGAATTACGCGGCGGCCCGTTCGAGCGAGTGAAACATAATGTCAGCCGTAATGAAAATGTAAGCCGCGGCAAAAAGAGCACCGCGTCGCTAAACGACCATGATAATCCCGCGGAGCCGTGGGTGATAAAGATGCCTCGATTCCACGGTCTAATTACCGGCGATTATTCGCTGGTCTAACGGCAACGCGTGTACGTGTGCACGCGAGGAAGAAGAAAGCAGGCGAGAAAGAGGAAGAGAGGAACGGGACGCGTACACGCACGATGAAGAAATAAGCATCGACTGTTAACCGTCCAGAGCAATTATTAATCGCGTCTCGAGCTAATGACGAGCGCGCCATACTACGTACGAAAGGGCTCACAGGTTGATGGAGAGAGGGAGGGAGAGAGAGAGGGAGGGAGGGGAAGAGAGAGAGCGTATGCTAATGAAGCGGCGAGAGTAGCCGGGGCTCCTTTTATTTTTCGCGCGGATAATGTAACTTTGGTTGCCGCGGCGGGTGATTAGCATCGGCTCGGACTCGGCCTACGATGAGGCTATCCCTCAAGGAGACCACGGGATAGGTGCAGAGGGGAATATTCCTCAATGTCGCGGTAGCCGATGAAGACCTCACCGGGGGTAGCTGCGAGCCTTGACCGCGAGCTGCACGCTTGATATATATCTTTATGCTGGTCGATGCCGAGGCAACCTGACGAGCGGTCAAAGCGCGAGATCCACGGCTGTATTATAGTACAAATAGAAACAAAAACGGTGGGCTTTCATGGTGCAGGTCTGTACTATTGCTATTGCTTCACGGTTTTGAGTATAAGTTGAATAGGAGTTTTATCTGCAGAAGATTCGTCAGCTCAAAATTGATATCTTTTTATGTAACCGAAAATACTTGGATATTAGGGAATTAATAAAAGAGTGGAGAGAAAGAACAATAATGATTCGTCTCGTACACACAATTCGAGTAGAGTAATTAAAGAAGGCTGTTGTTTACGTAATCGCAACTAGATCTCGAATAATATAGTAACTCGTGAGTAAACGCGTGTGACGAGTGATTCTCTAACGAATGCAAATAAGCAAATGTATGAGAGAACCCAGGGAGGTTCGATCAATCGCGTTGTGACACATTGTAACGCGATAAATATTGGGTAGGCTTATTACCTCCGAAAGGATGTATCGAAAAGATTAACCATAGATATTGAACAGGTTACCGTAATTCATCACGGTTGCACAGTCGGCTTCCACGGTGTACGGTATATACCTACGTACACGGGTATCGTAATCGATTAAAGATCGTAACTAATCGGCGAGCCATGAACCTATCCTATAGATTGACAATCGAGGAATCTATTAACAGGACGAATTCAGAACGATCGGCTGCCTAAAGCGTTAATTAATCACGCCGGTTAATCGGCCGATGGTTTACGGCCAGTGGGACGTGCGTGAAATTGATTTAAGATCGGCTCGGTTGTAAACAGTTATTCAAACGCAAAGAATATCAGGACTGAGGCCAAGGTGCGAACGAGCACCTCGTTACGCTCACGGGGTCCCGGCCATCGGCCAGGAGTACAAGCGTAAACGGTCGCTTGCACGACAGTTCGAAAACGTCCCCCCGGCAAAAATGCCACCGCTAATCGCGTCCGATCCGGTCGTCGGCGCTTTCGGCTGCTAGAAAGCCGGTAAAATCGGTGATCGCGACGCGTTCGCCACGGAACGCATCATCAACGGATGCTCGTTACCGGCGCTAAAGAAGTACCGGTAAAGTGCGCGAAGTAATTTCGAAGTGGTAGCCGCCTGTCGGCTGCTTAACTTTAGAGGCGAACCTCGAGAGCAGTCCACGGCGAAACGGTGCCATTTCGCGAACGATGAAACACGTTTTTTTGTCGCCGGATGTCGAGGATCGCGCGGGACGGCGCGGACACTTGCGCATGGAAGAAGCGTGTTAAGAAGAGAAAAAGGGAAAAGAAAAAAGATCGGCGGAAAGAGAGAAGCGTAATTACGAATAAAAGTTTCAATTAGCTCTCAGGCTGAACGTGGGCATGAGCGCGGCCCCGTGTGATTCATAGGCCATATAAACTGCGCGCATAGAACGGGGCATGCACCGAGTCGTCGCGCAAGATCGGCGAAGGATGATGATGATGATGATGATGATGCCAGGATGAGCAGCAACGCTACCTTTCACTTTGTTTTCCCGAGGTGCCTCGGCTAAATATTAGCCTACGCGCGACAGAGACGCTTTTCCCGGCTGTCGCGTCCCATGACCATTACCGAGCGTTATACGGTGCGCCGAGGCTGAAAATTCAGGCGGTAACCAAGCCGCTTTCCAAGCCGGATAAATATATTGCTTCTCCCGTAAACTCTTTAACCCCGTCGTGTATTACATTGTAGCGCGGCCAGTCGCCAACGACGGCAAATTAAACGGAGAGATACTGCTGTTAAACGTCCCGCCGCGTCGTTCGCGCGGCATCCCGTCCTATCTTCATTTTTTCCTCTTTTCACCTCTTTTACCGCGTTTCAATCGCGACGCCATGCCAGGCGGTTACGGCGACATTTTTATCGCGCTTAGAAGGAGTGCCACCTGTTTCATACGCCGTGCATACGCTGCTGCTGCTGCTGTTGCTGCTGCTGTTGCTGCTGCTGCTTTATTCCCAGTGAGGTGAGAAAGGTGTAAAAACGACCGTGAGCGTTGACGTACCGACGATTCTTCGCGCTCTAAGTTACGAGGTGTACCGGGATGCAAAGTTACAGCTGCCGAAGCTCTGTTATTAACGTTATTCAATCATCGCTCGAGTTTCAGTCTGAACGGTTCGAAGACCCGGTTCTTTTTACCGACCTCGTTCCCTGTTTCGCCCGACCACCCGTGCTGAAAATCTCGTAGCGAATCTCACGGAGAGGAGCGAGGACGCTTCGAGGACGCGCCCGGTCGTCGACGAGAAAAATTTCCGCCGACCCGGCTAACTGTGACCCATGCGGTACTGTTAAACGCCTCTGAAAGGCGTTTGCTGCTTGCTAACTGGTAAGAAAAGCAAAATCGCGGTAATAACGACTTCGCGCTGTTGTTGCACGGCCACCTAGTTACCTCCGACTTTTTTCCACTGATTAGCGTTAAGAACGATATTTCGTTACGCGTTACAGAAGCGAAACGTTCGGAGTTATTTTTGAAAATTATTTCGAAACACTATCATCGTCGATTTACGGAAACAACGTCGACAGAACCTTTATATCCAACTTTTATCTCCAGAATTTCATCGACCTCGAAGCATAAAATCTCTGTGAAACTGCACGGAATACCTTTCACACCTAGGAATCGTTAACGTTGTCACGTTTGGTTACTACCAAAAATACATTGTCCGTATCGTGCACCGGGGAATTTCAGCCGAATGACGCGCGTTCACCCCTCGCAGCTGAAACGGTACGTCGTTCGAGCCCGCAGAAGACGCGGCGCGAGTGACGTTAACGAGCAACGCGACCCGTAATGGGATTACTTTGCGTAAATCACAAAACTGGCCGCGGTCTTCCACACGTATTACGTGTGCGTTCGACGACCCCCCCTGCATCGCTGAGATACGTTCGACGTTTAACCCCAGGGTCCCCGCCACACTGGAAACCCCCGATGTATCGATCCTTGGCCACAGAGCGAAAGAGAAAGAGAGAAAGAGAGAGAAACAGAGAGAGAGAGAGAGAGAGAGATCCTAAGCACTCTCAGCAAGACCAACACCGGTGCTCCAGGATATTGCCTGGAACTCCGGGAATTCTATCTTCCGCGATGGCCATGCACGAAGCGGCGTCGGGACTGAACGGGGAAAGAACGAACGAACGAACAGATGATAGCCTCGTCTTCTCTAATCGGGACTTTACGAGTACCCTGTATTCCGGCATGCGTGCCTCGTGCGCGACCTCAGTCGACCCTCGCCGACCTCTCCCACATTACCTCTGCGTCCACGCACCTCGGCCGGCGTGGATACGCCACGACGCGGAGGAACATCTCCGTGGATCCAGCATCCAGCGCACCGGGATTACCCCCGACGACGTCTACCGTAACGGCCGCCAAATTAGCTCTCGCTCGTGTTTGCTGAACGTCGATTCCTCAGGACTCGCGTGTTCGCGTCGAGGATACCTGTGTGCCTAGTCGGCGCGCCTTTGAGGCCGGCCGTGGAGAAATTTTCGCGGGCACGAGATTGCAACAGGTTTATCCGATAGGTACAGGGTTCGCTGAGTCAGTTCAAGACGTGTTCCATACGGGTAGAGAAGCTCTGCCTCGGGAATCCTTCCCGCTGAACCATCTTTAATTAAACTGCTGACACGGCGTGGCTCCGAGGATCCTGGCGGGCACGAGACATGGGAAGGATCCGGGGTGAAAGTTTGTAACGAGACGAGCATACGAGCAAACCTTATTTTAGGGCCTAGTGTCCGCTTAATAAATAATAACAATAATAATAATAATTTTAAGTGTAGATTGGTTCGTTTCATCGAACGGAAAATCTTCCACAAAAATTAGGAACAATAGGATTCAAGGGATAGCTGCATGTAAATTGGTATTCAGATTTAAAAACTGTAACGTTGAGCGTAACTCTGACGTATAAATTTGAATCGTTTTCGCGAGATTTCAACGATACTCCTTTCGACTCTGCACCATTCCGCTAGACAACCTTTTATCACTGTTCAGCGTACAATTTAGGTTTCCATACGAGCAATTTCGTTCTTTCAGCCAAGTTCGGGTTCGTTTAACTCGCGCTTCCTGTTTGCCTACTTTTGCCAGCCGAAAAAAGGTGGCATCCACCGAAAAATCCGAAACTAGATTGCCGCGTTTGCGGTGGTGATTAGCGCGGCCGGTCCCTCTAAATGGCGAGAACAAACGGCGTCTCTTCCTGAAAGCGGCAAAAATTCCTGGCTCGCGCGGGGGAAGAAACACGCGCCCGGGAGGGGTTAGGAAAGGGGAACGAGCCCCTGATTCTCATGGAGATTCCATTGGCCGGTGTCGTTTACTCGCTCGTCTCAACGAAAGCAACCGGTGTTTGACTTGAGAATATTCCACCGGCCGCGTTTAATTGGCCGATAAAGTTAAGCTGCAAAACATGGCCACGGTTAACGTGGCCAGTGGAGGATTTCGCGCCCGTAAAAACCCGTTCAACGTCAACGCGCCGATATTTTATCGTTGTATAATCTGGCCGCGAGCTCCCGAGCGCATAAATGACATCGACCTCAGGCTGACCCGGGTAATTGAAAGAGGTGGCCGCGAAGAGCGACTAAGTGACCGCGGGCACGACGAACTCTCATAAACGCACGTAGGTGCAGGCGAGTCTGCGCGAAAGCCATCGCGAGTTGCGTGTGTAATAACGAGCGAGCAGATTTCTGAGCCGAATCTGTGGAAATTCAACCGTTCGTTACGCGGAGCTGAGCCGGCCGGATAATAAATGACGAGCGCCGTTTCGTTGACGGAGAAACGATCTGCTTTAATTAGAATGGTAGCGAAGAAGGGGGAGAAGAGATATGGTGGTACTTGAACCACATGAGAAGCGTACCAGTGGAACGTTGTTGAGCATTAGTAAAGGTAACTATGGTTACTCTTGCATCGTGCGTAGATGATGATCATACTGATCATAGTCGCATGTTGTTGCATTCTAAAGGTGACTCTAAACATTTGTACAGTGTTCCAAAAGTGACCCATCAAAATTTCACATGGGTTAACGAAATCTAATTAGACTGTAGTCTATATACTAGGTGGATACGACCTTCCGTAGTAGGAGTGAGGAAGTGATAGATATATAGGCAAAGATTCTCCCGTAATTAGGCAGTTGCGAGAATCCTAAGTTATGCAGAAGATTGTCATAGAGTGCGAATATTATTATATATAGTATTTAGATTATTATAATCAATAAATTTCAAAATAAACAACGCATTACTGATTTTTATAAAGAAGCACTTGCAACGATAATTCCACTACCGATATCGAATCTGTAACGTAGACGAAAAATTTGCAATCTTTGCAATCTGATCTTCTCTCTAGATTATCACCGGTTAGTCACCTCTGCGGTATTATGCTATAGTGAATTTATTAGCGAAACCCATCGATAGATAATCGGCAGCGATCGTTAGCAGCGTGTTCGGCCTAAGGCCACGCGATACGGGACAATGCGGGGACCGCGCTGAGGTGTAGGCCACACGTAGAGAAAAATAAATTAACGACTTGGCCCTAATTGCACGTTCACAATTTTACGGCTGACCCTGTCGTACACGTGATGTAGACAACATTACGTACACAGGTACGGTCGAGCGTACACCATGACGGGCAGGGGGTTGGGCGCGGAACAGAGGGGGCACACCGTAATTACTTTTAGCGCGTTCCCTCGTGCGCGATAAAAAATCAGAATGAAATGGTGCCTTTATTAATTACGTATTACTTAATCACCGACACCAAAGAAAAGGCGTAAAGAATGGAAGCGCATCCTGGTTTCTTTCGTCCGTCGAGCGTGTCCGTTTTGCTCGTCGATGAAAAGAGTCCCCCGCGCCAAGATCATGAAGAGGAGTCGTTTTCCGTTGAACTACGAGCCACCTTCGCCAGACGTAGTCGCGCATGGCCCCGATCGCTCGTACATTTTTGGCCAAACATTCACTTTTAGAAACAAGGATGGCCCCTTTCGCGGCATACGCATACGTGTCTACGTCTTGTGTAACGCTGTGTGCGCGCGCGCGCGCGGACTTTTTTCAGGCCCCCTTTTTTCCGCTCGCGCACCTCTGCCTGTCAGGTGTCGAAACTTTTGCCCCGAATTAACTACGATTGTACACACGGATTCGCGGCACAGTCGCGCGATGCACAATAGCCACGGGCGTTTCGAGGCTGCCGCCTCGTTATGTAAAGAGGCGACGAAGGAAAAAAAAAAGGAGAAGAAGAAGAGGAAGAGGCGGTGGCGGAGGAGGAGGAGGAGGAGGAATAGGAGGAAGAAACGGTACGTAACGCAACGTCGCGGGTTATTCAAATTGTTTACACAGTAAACAGCAGCGAACGGACCGTGCGTTGTGAAACGAACCTGTATGTGTACCGCGTGCATGGTAGCAGCGCGTATCATTCGTTGGTCTCTTATCTCAACGCGAAATATGTTTATTGCAAGAGAATAGACCTTTATCCTGTCGTTAACACATCTTTTGCTGCTGACGCGAATCACAGTTCTATTATGGCCAACCATTGACCACGGGACACTATAATTTACGTTTACAAAAATACTGGACGTTGTATGCGGAAGATTGAGATCACAGTCGAAGAGTTTAGCAAGGAACGAAGAAACAAAGAAAGAAAAAATAATAACAAAAATTTTGGTGTTTATG
This sequence comes from Tetrapedia diversipes, assembly GCA_033822845.1. Taxonomy (NCBI): domain Eukaryota; kingdom Metazoa; phylum Arthropoda; class Insecta; order Hymenoptera; family Apidae; genus Tetrapedia; species Tetrapedia diversipes. The sequence goes on along the minus strand of JAOPTO010000740.1, from coordinate 302,283 downwards.
AAGACGTGTACGATTTTTATTCGATTTCGTGCTATTGTGCTATTGCTACCTGAACATGTCGTCCCTCAGTGTTCGCGCAGCCCCAAAAGATATGTTAACCCTTTGCACCCGAGAGGTGACTCGTAGTCGTCCAATAGTACCAACTTCAAAGATTTTCAAATGTAAGATGTTTAATAAGATTCATTCATTTGGATCAGAATTTCATTTGGTTTAGTTAAGCAATACACTAAAATTTACTTAAACGATTAATTAACCCTTTGAGTTCAAAAATTTACAAAATTATCATTCGGTGAGTGACAGCCACCTTTCGAGTGCTCGTGTTTCCATGAAAACGGCGATTTTAACGCGATCGATGTGTTTGACCAGTTGAATCGACGACGTCCATAATTGAGGACCGGCCTTCGCGAAGATCCTTCGAGCGGATCGATGGCTCTCGAGCAATAAAACGAGTTTCGTGGACGGCCACGTTTTCGATCGGTACGTTTGTTTCCGTGATCCATGCCGGAGAAAGGATCGTCACGACGTCGTGGGGCGTTGATCATTCGGTGGACACTTGATCCGAGCTAGATGGCAGATTTTAGAACCCGCGTCATCCGTAACGGGCCCCTCAATCGATCAGCCAACTAGCTGGCTCGTTTCTTTCCTACGTTCTGTTTGCTACGCGTATAGATTGGCCAGCGAGGATTCGCAGCAATCTTTCTCGTCGGATTCAAGGATCCACGATGCGGCGAGCATTGACGCACGTTTTCTATCGGGTATGCTAATTTCGTCGGATTCGATGATTAAAAGATGAACGAAGGTGTTAAATGGTAGTAAATGGGAAGGTGTGAATGATATGATCGGTTGAACGTTGCGCGAATCGTTGGAATTGTTAATGCTTTGTAACTGGAATTTTGTTTACTCTTGAGCGGTGGAATTGTATGGTGGAATGGGTACAGTCGGTCGTTTTGGTATTTACGGTGGTAATAACGTGAAATATCGCGAGAAGGAAATAAAATAAGATTTAAAGGTGTACGTACAGGTAACATAGAAAGCGTGGGTAAAAATTGCACAGGGTTAGGTTGCTCGGAAAGAATCTCAACAGAGAAGATGATTTACGTGGAAACGTGGAAAAAAAACGCTGGTGTTAAAGTACAGTGACTTGCGAATACGATTGAATAAAATTGATGCATTCGCTCGTTTACAGCAGTACTTTTATAGTAATCATTCGCACCTCTCGACTCGGATGCATTAATTCGCCAGGGGAAGTCAACGCTGAAGGCCTTGGAAAGCATTGTCAAGATTAATATACCCTAGGATTAGAAGAGTATGAAAGTGGGACGGAGAAGTTGTAAAAATTAATTCGCTTGTATCATCTTTATATAAACACTTGCCTAATTTCCCCCCTGACACAAAGATCGATCGATGAATCGTCCAAATTTAGACACCACGTGTTCCGTTACGGTGCTTAAAATTCGTCACCTGACATTCGTGATTTAATTAAGTCAAGATGTGTCCAACTCGCGACAAAGCGTAAACTCGTTTCTACTATTCTAATACTAAATAATTACAACGAACACCTGTCTCGTAGCCGGCGAAAATTCTTAACCAATGCACAAAAAACGAACGAAGAAATGTCGGTCCACTTTCAAAAATTATCATAATTACTCGATAACGCGACAAGAAAAAAAGTCGAACGAAAAACAGCGTCAACGTTAATCGAAGAGGGAAACCATTAGGCCCGACGACATGGAACATACGTAAGCGCTTATGAGGAACACAACACGAATCACGACGCACGCTTTGAAATCGCGTCGCGTGAAAGTATACGCGTGCGTTCGTAAAAAGTAAAAGTGAAGAAATTCTTCGCGGGCTCGTCCGGGATTTGAACCCGGGACCTCTCGCACCCGAAGCGAGAATCATACCCCTAGACCAACGAGCCAGCTTGCTACGTTTTTTCTCAAGCCTGTAGAAAAACAGTTATTAACATATAACGATAATCCTTATCGCTTCCCGTTGATTATAATAATTCATTGCACGCAGCGTATTCTTGCCGTTCGTGCAACCTGACGCGTGTCAAATCTGTGTCACGATCGAATCAACGGATACGTTTTTCCACGTGTTTCAAACAGATTCAGGTTGGACCCCCGTATCTGTGGTGCTCCACAGATAATTGAAACCGCTAATGATAACGAACATTACGGAGAATTGATTTGCTCGAGAGGTGACTGTTAGTCACCAAGTGATAGTTCCGAAAATTGTCAAACTTTAGTTAGTTTGTTTATTATTTATACTCAGAGGTTAAACAGTCATATATGTAAATTTTAGTATATCGCATAATTAAACCAAATTACGTTTAATATAGGTGAATCTTAATAAATATTTCGAATCTGAAAACTTTTGAAGTATCGTTAGACGACCATTTGTCACTTCTCGAGTGCAAAGGGTTAAAGGATCTGCAGGCGGAAGAAAATGGTGGCGCTTTACGGTGGCAAAAAGCGATCGATGGCGCGTTCCCGCGGCTCGTCTCCCTAATTGATCGTCCCTAGACGCGCGAACCGTCGTCTTTTTTGCCGCGCCGTCGGGAATTCCGGGCTACCCTGGGAAGAAACTCGATCGTCCAGCGGATGAAAGAAAAAGCGTTAATTAGCTCGTTTGAATGGGGGCCAGGAACGCGAGTTCCCCGTAGTTGATGCACGTGGCGCCACCTGTGGCACAAACGTTGCATTCGTGATTAGCGTTTGCGTGCAGCAGCCTTCATCCTCGCGGACTGGCCCCGCCAGCAACGACACGATCTCCTACGTTTCGATTTTTCGCAACCACGCCGGCAGAAAGGTTACAATGTACATGATTGCTTTTCATCGGGACAACGTAATTACGGTCGCGTCTTCGCCTCGACGAGGTTCGAAGCTTCGCGCGTTTTCAGTGGGCTCACGTGACATCGAGAATGGCGGACGTTTAAACGCTGTCTTCAGGAACGAAGAGAGATCTTCTACCGGAAGCGAACATCCTCCCCGAGGGGTAATGGAAAGCGTCGGATCAAACTTTTCACAAGTTCAGAGTACGATTGGTTCGCGTTACAGCGATTGGATCACCGTTCAGGATAAAACTTTTCGTGGAAGGAACGTTCGGAAATTTCCAGGGTCAACAGGGGCAACAAAGGACAGGCAAATAAAAAAAGGGCGAGTAGATCCGTCGTTCCCGACGCTTTTTAGTTTATTGTTGCATCAAAGCGTAGGCGCTATTTTTTAACGACCACGGGTCACGTTTTTCGACCGACCGGGACGACACTTGGCTCCCATAAAGATTAGCGAATAGTCTGTCGTAAAAAAAGACGAACGTCTCGGTGAAAATCATCGGAACTTATGAGACAGTTTTTACAACGGTGCCGCTTTTACGGTGCCGTGTATTTTTTTAATTAGAGCTAAGCTCGACCGTAAAAGACCGAGGGCCCGATTAAGCGATTCGATGACCACCATCATCATTTTACGGCACTCATGTCCTTTTCCCGCCCAAAACACAATAACCGTGCGGCCATTGTTCCCGACGCTGACCCACACCGGTATGCGACAGGGATAAGTGGAGCGAAGGTTACGGAGCATCTCTGTTTTGCTGGTAAAGCAAACAACGCGTTTCCCTAGAAATCCCCTTAATTTCCTTAGAAAGGAAGCTAGACTATGGAACTGATTAGAGTTACTTTCCTAGCAAAGAAGTAGCTCGTACGCACCTTACGTGGGTATTCCTGATTGAGTTTTCACGAAATTCATCGAATTGCGGAACTGCGACTTTTAAATTGTAAACATGAAACATTTGAAACTAGAAACAACAGAGAAAACGTTTGGTATCACGATAAATCATGAATGGAATCGTTCTAATTATCATCCTGATAAGCGAAGCTCGGTTAATTGCCCTGTGTTCCGAGGATAGGACAACGAATTAGGCTAATCGCCCAGGGGCTACACTGACCATCGATAATTCCGGTGGAAATTAGAATTTTCGAAACCTGTTTTCTTTCCTCCGGTTACCCAAGCTAGTTCGTGAAACTGAAATATAATGGAAGAAATTGAAAGGCGACGAAGAATGCGCGATGCATGCCTCCGCTCACACACGAACCCCAAAGCACTTATCGATCATTAAGATCTCTATGATCTACGAGCTGCCGTGGTTGTTGGATCCCCAAGGACACGTGCAGCGGGAATTGTGTTACTCTGCACAAGTACAGGGTATTTCTTTGAAATTAATTTTAGTGCCGGCTGACGCTATGAGTAATCGCGAATCAGTACCTGGCATCTCGATCGTGAAGAAAAAGAGAGAAGAAAAAAAAAGAACGAATCTTTACCACTGGCAATATAAAGATGCAAGGTTAGCCCGCAATTAAGCCCGTTTCTTTTCATCCGCCAAAAAATCGCTTTCGGAGATAGACTTTATGACAGCGTTTCCGCCGTATATCTAGAACCTCCGCCGACGTCCCTTTACTCGCTTCCTTGTTTTTTTTACAAGCGATCTTGGTAAATAAACAAAAATGATTTGCCATTCCCGCAAAAAACCCGTCGAATGTGATTCTGATTCAACCTCGAGTCGATTCAATCCGAAACAACCTTACGTAACCGATTATCGAAAGGTTCGTCATCGCGAGACGCCGTCATACCCCACGCAATAAAATTATGTTCATCCAAAATGATTCGAAGAAAAGGTAACTTAAATATCCAGCACGTTCTCTATCGCATTAAAAACCCTAATGATCGATCTATATTATCGGCAATGTTTTGCCCCTCGCGTTTGTTTTATATAATCTCTTTATAACACTTAAACCACGCTACAAAGCAACCTGCAATCGCGCGCCCTATACAACGCACAGAGGTATCAGGAATACAATGCAAGTTTCCTAAGTCTACCAAACCGGGTTCCACGCTACTTGAACCTATTCGACCGCCCCACCAACGGAACTGTTGTCCAACGCTAAGGGAAGAAACGGGGAGGGGGGTAGGGCGACGGAAAAGGGGCTCGAAACCGCAGGATCGTTATCGATACCGTCAGGCCCGGCGCGCAAAGCTGCGTGTATACGTCGCGGGTCCAGCATTTCCCCGGGAGGGTAGGAGGTCCAGGCAAAGGAGGAGAAAGAGAGGCGAGCAGAGGGGTAGAGAGCAAGCGAGGCCCCTCCCTTGTTCCCCCTCCCCGTGCGCCGAGTGGATCCCTCCGGTCGTCCAGCAGGACCCCCCACCAAAGGTACGAGAGGACCCGCGGCCCACCTGTGCCGCGGATGGACCCTGCACGCTTCTCCGCTGATCCGACGCACAGTGTGCCCATAAGGCCCATTCGAAGTATACTTACGAGAGCGCACGAGCCTAGCCAGCGAGCGAGCGAACGAACGAACGAACGGACGAACGAGCGGCCGCCGACCGATCGAGCGAACGAAGTGGGACCGCAGAAAATAATTGGAGGTGGGGGCTGATTCAAGAATCGACGTGGACACCCTCGCCTTCCAAAGTCATTCACCTAACGGTCATCGCCGCGTCAAGAATCTTCTTCTTGTTCTTCTTCTTCTTTATTCTTCACCCGCGACACCTCTTCCGTTATCCGGTTCGAGCAACGAATAACAGACTAACAACGCGATTTGTGTCCCTTCGTAAATTAGACGGGCGAACGGACATTTAGGACGGAGTGCGATCGGACAGGGAACAGTGTTTTTGTTTCTGGTCGAAAGAATTATTGGGAGGATCGAAGTGACGTTCGGTGACAAGTGTGGACTGATCAGCGCTTGAAAGTGGACTGTTCTACATTTTTTTTTCTTTTTTTGTAACTTCACTGGAGAATTTGTGCGACCAATTCGAAGACCAAGGAAGTCGTAGAGTGAGAACATTCGCGCGTTTGATGTTTTTCATCCGAGGACAGAGTGATCACAACGGTGAGCTGGGTCTTTGGTTGATCCTCTTCGAACACCTCCGCGGGATTCGCGGTACCCGACGCTTCAGTGACTCCATCCAAGTGATCGCCGGTGCCGCGAATCTGTTCGTGAACGGTTCACAGTATGTTGTGGTGACAAAGTGTCGGATGCTGTGTCGCAGCTGAGGAGCGGACCATCATCCTTCGGCCCTGTCTTTGATGAATCCCGCGCGGCGTTAGCCGTCTCCACGTTCCAAGGTACGTGATCGCGTCGATTTGCGAAAGGCGATCGGTTAGAGCAGCGATTCCCGAATCTGACAACTGGCAATTACGTGTTTCCACATCGCGGCTGATTCGAAACGGATCGGCGCTGTCGCTTGAACGTTGTTAATAGCAACTCCGGGGTCCTTAGACAGGCTCGAATGCCTGCTTTATCTGCCTCCACCGTTGTGTTTCGCGGAACGTTTCGTTTCGTCTTGTCTAACAGCGAGCCGCCTGGTATTACACCTACGAGCCGAGCAGAAGAAACGAAGGACGGGCGCGTTTCGTAATTTGAGCGCGTGCTGCCGAACAATTTCTTTGTCTTTGATCGTGACACGAAGCGAGAAGCGTCACGGCTCGAAAAGGTCTCGGCGACACCGTGGATTCACCGGCGATAAGCCTTCTGGAGGCCTTCGGGCACCGTGATTAGGCTAATTATTTGATTCATTAGACAGTGTGCGAGAAGATCGTATCGCGGTTGATTGTAACGATACGAGGCTGGATGCTCTTACAACGCGTATCATTAAGGGTAAAAACAGGGATTGAAATAGGTGAAACTTAATTTTGACATAGGTTAGTCATTTGGAAATATACTGTGACGAGCTTGTAACGCATTAGTTTCGTGTTGATTCCTTATAGGTAGGGTTAGGAAAAGTGTCTAACGCATCTCTTGGAAAAATGAAACTTTCAAATGGTATCAATGACACTGAAAGGTAATACAGAAAATTGTGTATATTCAGTAAAAAATTAATATAGCAGTAGCCAACGAAATTCTTAAATTTCGTTTAGAATTATTTATTTATTTAACGAGGCAGTCAACATATTTTTCTATATTACCTTACTAACGTTACTCTGATTAAAATATTTTACTTCTTTAAGAGATAAAATTTGTTGAACAGACAACATTATCGTTACGCGATATCGTGACAGAGATTTAGGATCGATGCACGTGGAAAGAGATCGAGGACTGAGTTATTACGTGCGTTGCGTTTCTGGCCGGGCATATTTGACGGCGACACAATAGCGTGTACATAGCGCATTGCGCGATAGTTAGATAGGAATCTGAACGAACTGGCTATCGAAGAGCGATAGAATAATAGCATCGGAAACAAACGGTCCACGGTTGCATCGCGCGAAGGCCGATCGCCGGAGCACGCGTTGCGGAACGCCGTTTCATTTCGAAACACCGGAAGTCGCTCTCTGCAAACTGGATCGCGCTGCTTCGCGAAGATGAGGTCGAGAGACCTCGGTGAAACAGGCTGAACCCCGTGTGGCAATCCGATCGTTAGAGTCCCTTCTCTTTTGCTTTCGACGATTAAATAATTTAGACGAAGATTCGAGCCCCGCGGACGGATGTTCGAAACTTCTCTTTTTCCTAAGCGCGAAAGAAGATCGTTCGCAAAAAAAAAGGATGCGTGGCATCACAACGACCAACGTTATTTTTTATTACGAATCGTTGTCCTCCGATAATTACTTGGGAGCAGTAAAAAAGTGACCTGTCCGGTGGCCCACCCTAGCTTTACTTTAGTGCCAGAGAAAATAGAGGCCCGGCCTGTTTTTCGCCAATAAAAATGCGAATAACGGTCACCTAGTCTGAGCACGAGAAAGAACCTTTTTTTTTTTATTTTACGATCTCGCTGGCGCAGCTTAAAAATCGGCAAACGTAGGACGGGGCCGGAAGAGCGAGGTGGAGGAAAAGTCCGGCGTGTCGGAGCGTATAGATGGTTGTTTAGTCGTAAAGCGTAATCCGGCGCGGAGCCGTGATCTCTAAAACGGAACTAAACTCATTTCCGCAGGCCATGCGTCGTGGGAAAAAGGAAAACTGTGCACGGTCGTGGTTAGACGACGCGACGTGCCGCGACGAAAGTAACGAGGCGTCGGTCATTTAAAATAGTTCCGCTAAAACAACCGTGCGACGACTTTCACGCGCGCATGTAAATGAAGAAAAAATCCACCGATTCCGAGGAAACCTCGCCTTAGAGACCGATCGAACGGCAGGCACCTGTGTCGTCGTCGTGGTCGTTGCTTAATTAATGCTCGAAGCGGCGCAGTTAGAAGGTGATTGGTCGCGTTTAGCAAAATCCTCTCCAACGTCCGCCTGTGTGTATACGTGCGCGCACCGGAGAGGCTCAAAGCGGAAGAGCAAACCGTGGTAGGTGTTTTTAACGAGAAGGTCAGCTCTAGAAAGGAGGACAATCACCGAGCGGCAGCGTAGGAACTTCGATTGATCCCTTTGAAACGTTCGAACGTGGCAAGCGGCGTCGGTTGCACCTTCTCGTTCCGTCGACTGTCTTTCCGTGGAATCGAACGATGATCGGCGAGAGCCGTCGAGCCGATTGCGCTGAAAGTTACGAGCCGCGCGCGGCACTCGTTACGATTCTCACGGGTTCGATCGGCTAGCGCAACGATTGCGCCCGCGAGATCTCGCCTCGTGGCGATCCACAGCCGTGATCCTGGCGGCGACCGTCATTACCTGGGTCCCCGGGCCAACCTCCTCCGGAAGGGGATCGTACGAAAACACCTGAACCCAACAGTCGTCGCTCGAATTCCTCTCCGTACAGTCTTCTCGTTACGACCAAACTTTCTCTCCCCCCTCCGCGCAATTCACACTCTTTCCTTCGAATGACAAGGGGCCATCTAGCTTTCCTAGTTATCAATCTCTGGAAGCGTTCAAGCCGAACCTCCCGTTTACCCGGAATAATTATCACCCGGACATTAGCGAACGTGACAGAGGCAGCAGTTTCGTTAAGTAACCTCTAAACAGGATCTCTATCGACGCAAACACCAGGCGGGCTTAATTAATCAACAGTTTTATTGTGCCCGCGGAGAGAGAGATAGAGAGGGAAAGAGAGAGGTCATAATTAAAAGTCATTTGCTAGGGGAACACGTTGAATCATCTATCATTCTTTTCGCCCGGTGTATTCTATTAAGCCCATATAGAGACCTGGCTGGTATCACCGGTAAGCACCTATACGAGACGCCGTATCCGTTGCGACACACGCGAGCGTAACAATATGTGGCATAAACGTTGCAACTCGCATCGACACGTGAAACGCTAGACTATGCAGGCACCCCCTGAATGGCTTACCGGATGCACACCTGCAATCAGTGCAGGTTGCGATAGCTCGGGCGCAAAGACCGTCGAGCGTTGATCGTTTGCGCGCGCTAGCTATCGATCGCTGGGACCTAGCCGATCTATCGGTAATTAATAGTACAGAACAATCCTCTTGCCGAGCAGAGAGAACACATCTGCCTCCTCCCTCTCTGCAAATATCAACGAGGCCCGCAGGCAGTGTTTAACGAGAATACGTCGTCGTTTAAATTCAATTAACCACGGCCATCTCTTTCTATTCCCCTCTCTGCCCGTTTCCCTGTTTATCCTTGTTTCAAGCCGGCTCGCGTCTACGTTGCGGCCGTCGTTGTTGGCTCGATTTCGCGAGGGCAACCGTCGAGGTCCAGCGGGCAAACCGCGACGATTGCCTCACGCGGATACGCCAGTTTTTCCGCTCGATTCGAAAATGCTCTGTAGCAACACCGTGTTAGCACAGTCCCGTGAAAAAATTGCTCCTTCGCTCGGTTTCTGCCCCTCTCTGCTGACGAAGTTAGAAAACGATCGTTTCACCGAGAATGCCCGCGAGCCGGCTAATTCACGCGGATAAGAAGCGCGTATCGATGAATCCCGCGACACGCGTGCAGTTTCTATGAAAGTCGCCCGGGCGACGAGGAAGAGGCAAGGAGGTGGAGGAGAGCGGTTCCGGAGCAGCCACGGCACCGCGGTAGTTAAACAGAAAAGAATCGAACGCGGAATTAAAGGTATGCGTAGGCACGTAGAGGCGTCGAGCGTCCGCGAATGAGAAGTGTCAACGACTGTGGGGTGTAGGTCAGGAAAGAGAGACTCCGTTGATCAAACAATCGATGTCTCTTCCATTAGCTGAGATTTACTTTCCCATTTAGCGACAGTCTGTCATGTATGAAAGTCGCCGCAGGTGACAGGACGCGAGGTGTACCCCTCGGGCTACGTATGTGGGTCACACTGCTATTGTCCTATATTGCCTGCTCCGTCTTCGTTGTAATTCACCGTGCATAGGTCGTAGACGGAAACAAGTAACAGGGAAATTGTAACGTTTCACAAGCTATGAAAACAAAAGCACCGACAGGGATGAGATCCGGTTCAATGTACACTCGCGAGTTGCAGTCGATTTGAATACTATCAGCGAGAAGCGATAGTTCGTTTGATGTATTAGGGGAACGAGGAAAATAATGTTTCTGTCATTCCATCTCTAGATATTTTGCTCAAAAATCAATTGATTTTTATCGATCCAGCATTGAAAATTTGCATACTATATGAGAAAAAGTTATCGATAACGAGGGTGATCGTTGATTAAAAATAAAAACTCGTTAAAAATTTATGTGTTTGAATTTAATGTAAGAAATCATTACTTTCCGATCCTCCCAATAGTTCCAAAATAGTTTGGTTACACCTGACACTTGATGAACTCGTGAAAGTGTACCGTGACGTTTGAAAGAATCAGAAGTAGTACTCCAACTTCCGTCCAAAGCGCTCGCGACACATTCGAACCTGTTCGATCCAAGTTCAGTTATACCTAAGCGAACCAACCACGATTTTCAAAGTACTTAAAGCACGCTTTCTATTCTACGATGTGCCGATAATCTATTCGAACCTAACCCACGATACACGTGATCCCATCTCTAATCACATGATTTCGTGCCCGATGTCGCCTACCATCGGTGTTATGCAAATAGCCGACGATTTACAGCCTCAGGGAGGACAAAGTAGAGAACAGAGGCGGCGAGGTGTGAAAACGAGACCGCGAGGCCGCAATCCGTTTTCCGGACGAGCGGCCAAAGAAGGCGAAAAGAAGCTCGATCGAGCGGGGAACGAGGGCGAGGCGAGAGAACAAGGGGAAACGAGACGGATAGGAACAGCAAGTGCACGAGGGTTCCGCTCGTTGAACGTAACAACACGCACCGCTTTGCCACGATCCAGCGATTCGCGCGTACCAAGCAAACCTGGCGGATTACACAACGAGCTTCTTCTCTTGGCCAATCGCGCGATCGGTCGTGGCCGCACGATAAGGCTCGCATTGTGATTTTGTCGAACGCTTGAAATATACGCGAGCGAGGCGTTACGCGACCGGGGACATCGACGATTTTGTTTTCCCCTTCGGGTTTCGTCATTTACCGTAACGGAAGCGCGTAATCGTCGATGGAACTACGAGGAACGCTTCGTTCCATTGTATTCGATAGGAAGGGTGGGGTAAGGGGAGGGTGGATTTATACGGATAAAAATGTAGAATGGGAGTTAAGAATGAAGAGACAAAGAAGTTTACGAGAACTTGATTTTAACACTTCACCGATCGAGAGACTATTAATGATTAGCTAATCACACTGGGCTACACCTAACCAAACACTCTCCATCGCTTATTAAGAATTGGTTGAAAATTGTACTTTGGAGAAGCAGAAAATGCATTTGACGAATTGTGAACAACAATAGTTCAAGACTAACTGATAACAAAAGTAAATAGAGTCAATCGCAGCGCCCTTGTTGCGGGAAAGATGGCAGATCTCCCCATTCGGTCGGCTAAGTGTTAAGCAATGTTAAATAAACAGATTTCTAAGATATTTTTATTTTGACAACTTTAGCTAAGATATCCTTGAAACTACCAAGATGGTCAAAGTAACCAGTTTATAATGTTTCAAATTAATTTTAAAGATTTACCGTGGTGCTTTTGTGAAAATTCCACATAGTGTTCTCTAAACATTGAATATAAGTTTCTTTTTCCCTTGTATCGCACAATTTTTTAAACGTAACTTTCAATTTTATCTCAACCATGCAGATAAGTATACTTTAATCATCGGTAGAGCTAGCGTTAGAAAAGCAATGCTTTTAAGAGTTAAGCTCGAAAAATGGAAACTATCGATTAGGCGGTGGAACTTCTAAGGTTATGGGCTAATTAGGTCGTCAACAGAAAGCGAAGGAGAGCACCCTGCCAAAAATATCGCTCTTCCCACCTTCCTTTCGCTCATCTGCATACTCATGCTCGATCGAGCAATAGTTCCTTCAAGCCCTACAGTGCGAATTCAAAGAAGGCCGTTATCTTTCTGTTGCAGATGAATCAACAGTGCAAGGTGTGCGGAGAACCCGCGGCAGGCTTCCATTTTGGCGCGTTCACCTGCGAGGGTTGCAAGGTGAGTTCTCTATGGATCATTTCAACGAAACGGGCAGCTCGGCTGAGGATTTAACGCTCGGATAGCGATCAAATTGAGCCGGAAGAACGATACTGTTTGTATCGGCGCTGGGATAATTGAAAGGCAACCAGCTTTCAATTCGCGACTCGGTTAGGCAATAAGTTTCGATCTTAATTCGTGGTTTCTCTTAATTCCCACGAATGCAGACACCGGCTGCAGGAAAACTGTGAACGAGATCGTAGAAAAGAAAACCGTTGGAATTTTATGCTGGGCGTGAACGATCCAGAAATTTTCCAACCAGATCTGTGTTTCCCTCTTTTTTTTCTTCGCTCTGCACACCACCGTTGGCGGCGATCTTTTCCGCGGTTTCGCAAAGCTGAGAAACGCTGATCGCTTTCACGAGCCGCTTCGTGGCCGAGGTTAAACGTTTGACTAGGCATGCGTGTCAACGAGGCCCCCCTAAAGCAACTGCGACCATGTTTGGCGAATCGCCTGAACGATCGTTGTGTATAAGGAGAGCCGAATTTCTAGCTTCAAAAGGGCGAACTTTCGACGAACAGCTATCGACAGGACAGATTTCACCAGCTTGAAATGATTTACGCGATCATTTCTGTGCCCTGATCAACTCGCGTCGGAATGATCACGACCACTTGATCTGTGCTAGACGAATGAAAAATATTTGAAATGAAAGGAAACAAGATAAGAAATTATTTCGTCTTTTAAATCTTATAACTTATACTCTTTCCTTGAACTACTGCATTGTGTTATTTTTTTTCATACTAAAAACATGTGTAGCCTAATTATAATTAGAACAACGTGTAGAAAGAATTCAGGTGGCTATTATACTTATATGAAATGTAATCCATAATCAAATTTGGATATCTATATTGAAATATCCAAAAGTGTCGCTGTAAAAAATTGTTCCAGCATAATGAAACAGTAATTTAACAGTAGAATAATAATTTAACACAAAGAAATCAAATTGTAAACTGTACGTAAAGAATGCCTAATATAAGAAAAATAAATTTCAGCAATCATAGTAAAAATTATAGTAAATTTTCAAATGTGTAGGCACCACAGTAGGTTTACCACGTTTCTATGAAAAATAAAAAAATTGGGTCATTTTGTCCCCCTTGATGGTTCTAGTGTTAAAAGAAGAGATCTTCGGAACAGTTAGACGGAAATTCAATAGCCACGACGCGCAGTCGAAATCGTACTACACGGGGCCTTACGCGCGGCCCGACTCGAGCGTAAAAGCAAACGATGCCAGGGGGAACGGTAGAGGCGGCTCGGGCGGGAGGGAGAGCTGACATGCTACGATGGGCCTGAAAACGAAAATAACGAAACGAAACAATGTCGAGCTGACGTAACCGTGAACTAGGGCGGAAACAATTGTGGCAGACAAGTGCGAAGCGCCGGAAGCAACCGCCTCGAAGCCGCTCCGTGATCCGAACGAATTGACGAAACGCGCGTGCACGTGCTCGCCCGGCCACAATAGTGGTACCCGGGCGTAAGTAGATCTGTCCCACGATCGAGATCGTTCACGAACAGTGAAAACTGGAGAAGCACCATTTATTACGGTCCTTGAGACCGCGTGTCTAACCCTTTCCGATCCAATGTTGTGGAAATATAACAAATGACTTTGTTGCCAAACATTGTTTTATTTAGTATTCGTAAGTTAGTCCAAAAATTGCTGTCGTTCGTAATTAATGATCGATTGCCTTTTAATTTAAATCTTCATAATGATCGATTGCTTTTTAATTTAAATCTTCATAAATTGGTTACCTAAAAGCATGTCAAAATGTAGTCGAAAGCAGGAGATGATTAACTGTAGAGACGTACCCTGATTACTAACTATAATAATTAATTGCTCTTTAATTACTAACTACCTATATTAACCATATTAATATTCCTATCAGAACCACTGTAGTTTTGTTAATCATCTTCATTTATTTCCGTCTAAATACCACCCAATGCCTAAGTTGTGTATTTTTGTGGAAAAATAATGATTTGGAGTTTAAACGGTTAACGAATCGTAGGACGCGGTCCAGCAGCTAACTCGCGGTTTATCGGGCCGCGTAAAAACCCGAAGAACCGGTGGAAACGATACAATGGTTCATTATCGCCGTCCATTGAGAACGAATTTAAACCTCTTTCCGTGGCTGTTCCTCTCCGTTCTTTCTTTTCTTCTGTTTTCCGCCGCCGTGAGTCACAGATACGTTTCTTAGGCCACGAAAGTTCAGCCGTGACGTAATTAGCCGGTCTATTTATCGGGCGGTTTTCGAAAGGAAACCGTAACACGGTCCTCCGGCTCCACGATGGAAGGTTTCGACGATGAAAAGGCGCGAGCCGGCGCGGCGCTTTGAAGCCTCGAAGTGGAGCCTGTTTGCATAACACCAGGCGCGCATCGCGAGCAGGGCACGTAATAACGGTAGCATTTTCTCGATTGTGTCATCGCTTCTGAAGTCTCCGTTGGGTCCCTCGTCACGAATAATCGTCGAATAACGACAACGACAACGACAATGACGTTAAAAACGCGAAGGGACCAAATGTATAGTTGGGACCAGAGATGCAGCGAGGTTGTAAAATTGGTTAGGAGATAAGGTAAACGTGTTTGTTGGATGTGAATAAAACAACACTCTTCTATTTAATATATTTATTGTCCACTACTCTTATCCATTAACTTATACCACATCTATCATATCTAAGATGGTCTTCGCTCAAACAATGAGATTTGCTTTCTCCCCCCTCTTAGAGTCTCATTCTCTGTATTCCACTTATCACACCTATCAGTGTTCTAACAAGCTAATCGAGAGAAATGAAGAAAGACGAGGATTCAAATCTGTGGTTATCGTTGTATCATGCATTGGAGATTTTTTAACACAAAAATTCAACGAAATGCTTGCTATGCATGTGTTTGTTATGACTAAATTCTACCGAAGTGTTTGCTATCATTAATACCGGCAATGAATTCCACTTAATAGGTCGTGTCATTAAACAGAAATATTCCTGGTGGTAAAACACTCATAAAATTTGGCAACTCTGCGTTTACTTTTCATTATCACCGATGTTGCTTGTATCATTCTAAACTGTATGAAATCGTGAATATTTATTCTCCATCCGGATACGTATCTTTAACAGAGCCTCCAGTACACCATATACGGTCCTATCCAACGTTGTATCAATCGGTACAGTCATTCAATGCTTCAGTTTACTGCCTCGCTGTATTTGTTCCACCCACTATACGTACCTACGTATTACACCTAACCGACGGACGTTAAGCGCAAGTGGAACACGGTGGCGGGCCGTGGGTCTCGCGATGCGCGCATTGGGACCACTGGGCCGCAGGAAGAGCTCGTTTTCAGGACAAACGAACCAGAAACGATTAATAATATGGCGTGCGTACGGACAAGCGAAAAGCGAAAGTGAACGTCGCGTACGCACGCGGCCTGTGTCTCTTTAAAGGCTGATCATTAAACCGCGAAGGGCGAAATTTCCTATCGGGTCGCACAGGAAACCGTAGGTGTACCAGGGCGCAATACCCCCGCACAGCTTTAAATGCATACATACGTTCGAGGCTGGCACACGTTGTAAAGAACGGGGCCTTAAATTGCGCGCGTTTCGCAAGACGTTCGCCATTGCTTTTTCGCTATCTGCCTATTCGCGCGATGCCGCACCGGTTGCGTTCGAAACAGCTTGGTGTGCAACGATTCCTCCGGAATGAGAGGCATTTTTTAGAGAACGCAATCGAATTAGACTAGACGTCAGGAGGGGACGAATAAATCAGAAGGAAACCGCGGGAGTACAGTGGATTAAAAAAAATATTCATGCATCGCGAGCTTTGATTTCTATTGGGAATACCTTCTTTTTTGAGAAGCGTTTGAGCAAGCTGCAAGTTCTCCAAGTAGAAACGATCTGTTAGACAGTATAAGTAATGGACATATTTCTTTTGGAAAAATTGAAGAAAAATATTTCTCTTTATACTGTACAATATTATAAATTACTACTTCATCATCTGAATTTAATAACAGTTTCT
Organism: Tetrapedia diversipes; assembly: GCA_033822845.1. Lineage (NCBI taxonomy): Eukaryota > Metazoa > Arthropoda > Insecta > Hymenoptera > Apidae > Tetrapedia > Tetrapedia diversipes. The sequence goes on along the minus strand of JAOPTO010000740.1, from coordinate 285,914 downwards.
CCATTCATCTATTGACTTTTCAATCTCTCTAAGATTAAGATCCTGTATCCTTCTTTATACTTGAATTCTTCACACTTTCGCAATTACTTCCGAGCGTGTCATATTCAACGTACATCGAGGTTGTGATTTGCCGTAACAGAAAGAAGATATATTGTCAATAGAAATCAAGAGTTCGCAGTGCATGAATACTCTTTTTCCGGCCGCAGTGCGCGCGAACGAAAGGGGACCGTTCCGTGACTCCAACACAAAAGCCAACGGTGTCGGAATCGTGGAATTGCACCATTTGGGCAATTAGCACGAGCACAGTAGGCCGCACGCGCCTACACCGGCTGGGCTCCCTGCTGTACAACATGAATGAGACAACGAGAGCACGCTATTACCGTCTAACGACTTTGCCGTACTCATTACAAGCGGCACAATGCCGTTGCAGTCGCCTGCAAGATCTCCCAACGAATCTTTGACCTCTCGATTTGCATTTAAAGAGCGCACTCTAGATTTTGTCTCCCCTTTGTGATCCTCAGCCGAAGCCTGGTTCCGTCTGTAGACGCAATTAGCGGCGAATAAAATTATCGCGCCGCGTTATTATCGCATTAGCAATAACAAAGCATTCTATTCTCCCTGTTCCAGTCGTTCTTCGGTAGATCCTACAACAATCTGAGCAGCATCTCCGAGTGCAAAAACGGAGGGGAGTGCGTGATCAACAAGAAGAACCGAACGGCCTGCAAGGCCTGTCGACTGAGGAAATGTCTGCTGGTGGGCATGTCGAAATCCGGCTCGCGATACGGACGGAGATCCAACTGGTTCAAGATCCACTGCCTGCTGCAGGAACAGCAGCAGCAACAACAACAACAGCAACAACACTACCAACAGAATCTACCCAGCCAACCGCTGACGCAACAGCGGAAACCTATGAGCCCGCCCATTGGGATCCACGCGGGTCAGAGGAAGGACGACGTGATGATGCTCGGTTTGGACGACTACAAGAACTCGACTTCGCCTAGCATCAGTTCCCCTGAATCGCATAACAGCGACAGTTCTGTGGAGATATCGGAAAGAAGAGCAGCCTTCTCGGGGCACCCTGGTTTCAGACCGTTGCACTCGCATTTGCAGCCCTCGGTGGCCGATCTGTCGGCGCTCAGCAAAGAGATGATGAGCCTGCCCCTTGGCTTCCACCTCAGCGGCATGTCCCTGATCCCACCCGCCTTTCTACCACCGCCAAGCCTCACCATGTTCTCCCCCTACCATTTGTACGCGACCTCGCACGGAGCGCCTCACCCTTTGGTACCTAATCACTCGACCACGAATCTGCTTCGGCGCTCGCCCGTGATCGAGGACACGACCAGCGTGATCGCTGCGACGACGACCACCGCCACGACCACGACGGTCAGCGTCGACAACAAGGACCCGTGCGGAAATAACAACAACAGCAACAACAACAACGACAGATACATGCATAACAATAACGTGCAGACGCCTAGGCAGGCCTCGTCGCCTAACGGAGAGGTCGGAGAAACGTATACGAAGAGATTCTACTTGGACGCGGTGCTGAAGAGCCAACGAACACACGCGTCGGGTTCTCCAGCGGGCTCCGTCAAGGGGCATTCCGAAAATGGTTCGCCGTTGTGCAGCCCGGGACTGGAAACGGACTGCCCGCCACCGCAGGACAACCCCATGGACCTGTCCATGAAGTCGGTCGCCACTTCCTGCGTGAGCGACGAAACGGAAGAGGACGAGATCGACATGGACAGCGTTAGCGATCGGGACAGTCCTCCTCTGAAGAGGAAATCGACGCCTATAGACCTGACAACAAGAGCCTAGAGAAGCGAAACAGACGACTAGCGTCTTCGAACGAAGGAACTCAAGCTGGACCGCGGTCCGATCGATTGAATCGTTGTTCGTTCACCCGATGACCAAACGGGTATACATACGAATTGGCTAGGATCGCGAAAAGTAGCAGCTGGTCGAACGCCAAATACGGCTCGTGAGAAAGGGGCGCGTGATATCGTAATCAATTACCCTCCCTTCTTCAGCGATCGTCGGGTGTCAGTCGGGACGGCGCAGCGGGTGCTCGATAGTCGAGCGCGGGATTCCCAGAACCGTACATTATCTTTAATTGCGTTCTCGACCGAGCAGGAATTACCGGATCGGGCTCGCTTGCCTGCTCGTTCGCTCGCCCGTACGGAGACAGATCGTTCGCGCCAAATCGCTAAACGCGATTCGCGATCCCGCATAAATATCAGCGGCGGACGGAAGAATGAAGGATGAACGTCTCAATTCCGGGTAATCGCAGCCAGGATCGCGAGTCGCCGATCGACGGCTGCTGGTTGCGCAAAAGCCAATCGACTTTAACGAGAGTCCCCCGCTTTAATTAACGAGCACGGGCTCGCGCCGGTAATCACGTAAGACGGCGAGACATTGGCGAACAGGAGGGAGGGGGGGAACAGGAGGAGGAAAAGTGGCGCTGAGAAGCTGATGGTGACGCGTTCGCAGAAGCTGGAGAACGACGCCGGCGCAACCAACGTCGTGGTGCATCGGTTGATAAACACGTCAAACTGCGGGGTGCACGTGTTCGGAACGTGCGTTACAAACCGGCGTACACGTGTAGAACGTTGCCAACCGCTTTATCTTACAACCGTTCGACGCCTGCCAATGTAAACGCCTCCGTCGCTACCGCTTCGCCGCCTCTTCCCTGCTTTTGTCCCGCGCCTATTTTACACCGCGCGCATCCACGGGGGAATATCTCCCTTACGATATGAGGATCGTAATCGCGGCCAGGGACACACTGGCCGTGTTCGCCCGGAGTCCATGACGAGTCCGGCGAACATCGCCAAGAGATGGTACACGATTTCGGTGAAATTCTTGCGCGCCTCACCGCGGCTGGGAGATCCTGGTCCCGCTGGAACCGCGTGGACGATACTTTCCCGGCCACCGTGGCCGAGACTAGTCCGGTCGAACACAGAATTGCTTTTAACGAAGCATCCGGGCCGTGCCGCGCAGCTATTGAAATCCCTAGAGGTTGCTTGTGTTGGGTCGACCGCTGAGGGACGGGCGCTGGACGCGAGAGATGTTTACAGACCTGACCATGACAATTTTTTCCCGGACAACGAAGAATACTGTGTGTTTCCGATGCTCGTCGAGGATTCGAGCGGAACTGGTAATCGTTGAGCATAACGCGCGTATGATCGTGTAGATAACGAGAATAATGTAAATATCGAGTGGGAATTTCGAGCGACACGCGTGCATCCATGTTTACCCTTTACGCTCCAGAGGCGCACTATTTATCGTCTAATGATACTAACTTCAAAGATTTACAAATTCGAAATATTTTCTAAGATTTGCCTGTATTAAACGTCATTTAGTTTAGTTGAGCGATATACTAAAATTTACGTATATAACTATTTAATTCGAGTCTGACTAATAAACAAAATAACTGAAGTCTGAAAATTTGCGAACCTATCATTTGGTGACTAACAGTCATCTCTCTAGCGCGAAAGGTTAATAACCATGTGAAATGAAACGCGTTTCTTCTATCGTTTAGTCGAACGGTGCAACGAAAAGAGATATTGTTAACAATTTTAATGCTTCGTTGGATACTTGTTATCGATAATTGTGAACGTAGTCAATAAATGGCCAGTATTTCGTTTAACGATCGATGTTGATCGTATCGCGGTATATACCGATTTCTAGCGCGTGCGATTGTAAGCGTACTCTACTTAATTGACGCCCGTGCTCGTACGCGGGCACGTTGCAATTTCATTTGCACCCGAGAACTGTCTCGGTTAGCAAACAAGGCGGGGACGAAAGTGTAAATAATAGTTAGGCAAGGTTTGCGTGTACGGGACCCGGGCCAGTAAGTACTTACTTGTATATAGCCGAGTAGATAATAATGACTAATGAATTACAATGCTCAAAATAATTTAAAAATGTGATCGAACATCACAAATGAAATGATTATTGTGTGTAAGTTGCAATTAACGAATATTGGTTACCATGTCATAATAAGTGATTCTCTAATTAATTTGAGCAGTGTATTTTGCGAGTTCAAACAATTATGATGTTAATTGTTCTTCATCGAGGAAACGAGTTACGAATAAGAAATACATTATGATATATTTACATTACACGGTGCTCGTTGTGCACGTTAATGAAACTTTACTTCAGACCTAATTGCGTCTGTTACAAAGCCATGCTATTTCACAAGTAAAGTACAAATTTATGAATCCCTGGGCCCTCATTATTGTAAATATAAATTACTTTTAAACAGACTCACAGTTAAGCAGATTCGCTGGTGCTGACATCTAGGCCGGTGAACTGGTTGACCTTTACCAGAATACACTTCTTTTCAGCGATACCGATGAGTAGACACATATTTAGCGTTGTTGATCAATGAACCCACTTTGAAGCGATGTTGCGACAACCTGTAACGCAATAACCATTAAATTGTAGAATTAGCGATTCGTTAGAGTTACAGACACCACTCACTGCCACGTTGAACTAGTTAACGCGTAAAACTAGAACGAGCTACTGTACAGAATTTTTGTACAGAGTACTGCAAATGATAATGTTAGCAATGTTAGCGAAAAAATTGAAAAATTGTTAAAAATACACGATTAATTTGAAACTTACTGAATATTGTTTCAATTTACTCACATCACTCGATGAAATTTTTATAAATTTTTAATCACAATTAAAAAATAAAAATTTTACCTCGGGTAAAATAAGATTTAAAAGAATAAAGTAATTTTTATAACTTAATAATCCTCCGGGATATTATTTCACGTGGTCTTAAATTTTGTTATAAAATAAAAGAATGGACGTATGATATACAACATTGAAAAGAGCTCAAAGCATAAATACGTTAACGTTCAAATTAGAGGAAAAATGGCCGCGCAAATTTGGAATGTTTCAACATGGGTATTCAGCGTAACCTACGCACAAATTCTGTACATTTAAGAATGTATATACGCATACAGTTGACAAAGCCTTAGCAGAAAACATTAATAATCCGTATTCAAATATCAGTTGCTTTATGCGAAACATATTTTTATGACTTTGCCTGTCTTACATATCAAATAGAACGGGCGCCCGTATAGTTCGCGCCAGAAAAGATCGCATGCGCACGGACCGACCAGGATTTTCGCAATATCTCTGCGCGAACCGCAAATATTACGTGAACCGGGTAGGGTAAAGTCAATATTCTGTTCTATTACACAACTCACCTGCAGAAACAATGTGTATTCACGAACAAGTAGCAAATTATCAGGAAAAATTTGAACAAGAACATCACTCGCGTCACACCACTTTTCGAAGCCCACCGGAAAAGAAGGAACGCGGAACGAGAATGAAAAATGGGAACACTCGAAACGGACATTTTGCCGCGCTAGTCAAAATTGAATTAAAAATATATTGTTTCATAATGAAATTAAATTTTTTACTTCTTTTTCTTATTACAATTAAATATAATAATTCCTTTAATCATTATACGAATTTTCTATGTTTTCCTAATTGTATTTATAATTACTAATAAATGTTTAAACTACCGCTTAAAATACCACTAGCGTTGTAATCGCACGACAAAGGCATCCGCCACTTTCGACCAGTTCAAGACATAGTGGTATATTTGTAACATTTTCGTTTATTAATAGTGAATATTTGTAGTTAATTTTTGTGCAAAATGTGTCGAACAAAGTGTTCTTTTGTGAGAATCATTGGGGAAACGAGATTCCTGAGTAAAAGTTTCAAACAGCAGAGAATAAGCACGCCGATCTACCATGGAAAAATGGAAGGAAAAAGGTAGGAAACAAACTTTTAATTAAGGAGAAAGTGCCAAATAATACTTCGTGTCATGAATAAAGTTTAATGTTTCATGAAGTTAATTGAGATACGTACATTGAATTGTCACACAGCTTTGCAGTAGAATACAATTTAAATTCTAACTAAGGATAAGTAGAATCAGTACGATCTTACTTATCGAACATACATCCGTGTCATCGGCGCCTTTGATAGCCTACTGCATAGTTAGTAGTTCGCATTTTTCCGTGGATTTTCACATTTCACGTTTACTTTCGAACGCGCTACTGTAATACAGATTAGATTTCGAAGTCATTTGTTCACATGACAATTTAACGTGCGGTTTAACGAGTTCCTTGAGAATCGGTCTATGCACCGTTGCATATCAAATACTTGTTATGCAGACCACGGAGTATCGTTTGGCATACTTTAATTCTGTCGAGAGCCAAAGTCTTTAATTGCAAGCCAATATTAGTTGAATTTAATTAATTGCTCATTAACATTAGGGAAAACACTATAGAAACTATACAGAATTCATAGAAAATTCTAGAATTTTACTACACACACATAAATAACATTAAAAACTGTAATTAATTCTTTATTTTGAATAGTTTAAAAAATTGCATTTCTTACAAACCTATACCCTGTGCACATTCAAAATTTACTTCACTTATGAACAACTTGAATTTTTATGCTTTTATTTTTAATAATACATTTCCATTTTATATTATATTCGCGATATTGTGTGAAAATCACTATATTTAGAAAGGTATGCAATTCTATATGTACAAGCTCATGAAAATGTAAGATACATATATGTCATTAATGAGTAGATTTGGGAACTGGGTGACTCGGGGTAAACACTTCATAATCTACTACAGAGAAATGATAATCTCCCATTAGTAAAGTATTAGATGCATGTTCACCATCGTAACTATGAGGAAGATTGCTATAACTTTCCATATTCACGTTGCAATTACTAGATATAAGTAAATCAGCCCCTGCTCCAAAGATAGGTCCAATACTGTAACAAATTAAGAAGTCAAATTATTTTCACACATTTTTATATATTTCTTATAATAACTGATTAAATATGAAATAATGATATTTACTCTGGATGATAACAAATTGCAAAAGGCTTTTTTACAATATCGTATTTCGTAGGAGGTACATCCTGGTTGTTTGTTAGAGTAAATAGAAAAGCTTTGTCTGAGAAAATGTAATGACCTTTAGCATTCGTTTTACCCCATGGAGCATCACTAAAACCTCCACAAATTTCTCCTCGAGTTCCCTAAGAAATTATATAAACCATTACTCATGAACTATGCTTCACACATTTAAATTCCTTACCAATGCGATTACGTATGTTGGACAAACTCCATCGCAATGCCGGTGGAATGATGCTGCTGAGTAACCATGACTAGAGGCTCTAAAACATATTAATAATCGATATAATAACAACTAATCCTAACGTGCTTGAGTTAGAATTTATTAATTTTCATCAAACATACCGATATACCAAACGCCAACTTTGTTTTGGTGATCCATACCATTGATTGAGAAGACGTTGAAACCCCATCTTATCTCGCGATAGAATTTGCGACCCAGGAAAAAGAAATGGACTAACTCTTGGTTGTAGTCGCTTGTCTGCACAAATTTCTGCATACTTGTTTGGTAGCGCTGCATATCTATACCTAAAACAACATGTAAAAATCGAAAGCCTTCAAGAATAACAAAACTTCCTGGCAAACCATACCTTATGGGTTTTGAGCCACTTGATCGATCGGGATTGAAAAATTCGTACCTCTCCAAGGAAAGCTCTATAGGCACTGCTCCTGTTGGTTCTACTTCCTCCGCAAAGACCTGGCTGTCGATTAGCAGCAGCCGAACATGATTTATCACTCCTGATAAATGTTGGCAAACCCTCACGCGTTCCTCCTCTGTCCAGTGTTGAGTAGGCTGCGTCACCCCTGCCTAGGAGCGTGGTCCGTACGGTTAAGCGTTCCTTAACTCGTAATTCTAAATTCCGATCCAAGAACCTAAGGACCCAAGGACCCGGTAATAATCGTATGCGACATAAGGTCTTTGACCTTGCACGACATACGGATGATCAGAGCGTTAAGTCTTGGAATTTTCAAGGGATTCAAAGTACTCGGAAACGGAATAGAATTTTTAAAGAAAAAGAACCTGATATTTAGCCCAGTTTAGTACTGCTCTCCAAACGTCTTCTTCCTCCAATCCTAGATAGTCCGAAGAAATAAGCTTCACCAATGCATCCTTTGGAAGATTACAGAACGCTGTTGTTTTAACTGTATCTACAGCATTTTCTTCGATGAAAGCAAAACATCTTTCGATGAAGGAGGAACAGGCTCCTTTACCACCTATTAAAAAAAAAAGCATTTGGTTGACATACTTCATATAAAATTAATGTTTCTCTATAAATACGGGTACTTAACTGTTTTGTTTCATTTAATTGCTTTATAATTTTCAAACTATATTTTCATGTAAGCATCTTTATTATTTTAATTAATCAATTAAGGTATTTGGCACAACTACAAATATAAATAAAACATAAGCCTTTACTTAAAAATATTTATTAAATGTATATTTAGCTCAATGTATTACAGTAATTACTCGATCACATAATATTTACATTTGAATTTTTTGTCAAAGATAAACTGTGGTACAAAATTGGATAGCATGTTCTCATATATATAAATGTGACGTATGCCACATAGATTTTCATTCAATGATATATTGACCAAAACATTTCTAGTGTTTCACAGAAAAATTGTTCTATCATAGAATTACAATAACAAATACGTTTTTCAACAAAAAACGATACTGTCATTTAATATGACTATATTTTCAGTTTTTACTTATACCTATGAATTTGTAATTTATCCTAACTATAGTGAGTTATACATCACGTGTATATCTTGGAAGACATTAGTAATGCCTTCCGAAAATATCTTTTTAATCACTTCTTCTGGTATGTAAGTTGCACATACACATGATCACACAAGACATGAAACAGTGCGCTTATTTTATTTGCCCTAAAGTGTCCTCCGAGGTTATGCTATCGGATTTTAATTCGCTCCTGGATTAGTGTTCTGTATTAATGTTATATTGTCTCCTTTCAACATGATTCGTCCAAGCGGTTTTCTATTCTTCGTCTTCATATGATATTCTTCCGCGTCGTCCAGTACCAAATTCATGTATTCATCAAACCCAACAATGTGACCCTCGATTCTTAGGTTTATGTTCTCGAATAACCAAACTTGCACACGTGAACGGTTTTGTAGGTAACGAAATATAAGGTTGATGGGCTGTACCATCACCTTCTGAACTTTCTGTGGACCCTTGTACGACATTTTTGTGATAGTTTTCAAAAATTAGTAAGCAACGTTTAATAAAAGCGTGCTTGGTAATAGCCGGACGCCGAATAATGTGGCGTCGTCGTTGTACCAACTGTTTCTTCTAATGTTTTCCCATGCTTTGCAAGTTTAAATAGATTTCGTATTAACTGATTTAAAAAATAACTATAAATACATAGCGAAGAGATAATAGGGGTTTAAAATACATAAAAAACTTAATAAATGTAATATTTTATGTTTGGTAAAGTTTAGTTAGGGATAAAATAATACAGGTTGGTGTCACTGACTTCATGAAATCTCCCTATACAGTGCTGCCACGACAGCAAGTATTTCAAACACGCCATGAATAACACAGTCGATAACCATGTATATACAGAGACCTAACTTTTTAGATAAAATATTCAAATCAATACATTTTCCTACCTGATACATAAAATAATACCTTAATTCGAACCACTTTCACTTTACTTTCTTTTTATTTTTTCTTACAAATCATCGAACGGGAAAAATGATTAGAAGTGACATAAAACATAAATTTAAGCACATCTATTATTACATTTTACGCTACTCATCATATTTTCTCGTTCTCAATTACTGAGAAACCTGTCCTGTTTCTCTATTACGTATTTCCCATTTCTATTTTCAACGATATACACATTCGTGGCCCACCTCAGATTTCAATTGTCGCTTAACTCTTGGTCTCCGCAAGACCAACCCAACAGGCTCGAGAACGGAAATCGTTTGGTACCGAAACTTTTAATAGCACGTCATGAATAACTTACCGGGGACTCGCTCTTGGGCATCCAGGGCCGCGGTTAAAAGAGCACACGCGTTTCCAGGGCTGAGGGTGGCGGAGACGTGTTCCTCGCAACTTCTCCAAAGTTCCTCGACTCCGAGTTCTTGGGCAAGTCCCAGCATCTCGAAGATACCGCTGTCCTGTAGCATGATCTATGGAAAAGTTGTGCAGGGTGAAACTCGGCCGCGCCTTTGGGTCAACGCGAAACTTTTCCTCCCGCGAACCACTGGACTAGCACCGCAGCGAATCGAAAATCGTGCTACGAGACACGCTATTATTTTACCTTGCCCGTGTAGATGTAATGAATGAATTGTCGAAACGTCTCCGGATGAGCATGCGGCATACGCACCGGTGTGGGGTTTCCCGGCATCCCGATCCTCTTGGCGGCTGTGAAGTTCTTGCACCTGCGAAATCGAAGCAGTCGGTATCGATTCCAAGCCATAATTGCCATGATACCCCTGGCTACGGGGAGAAAGGGTTAGAGGACACAACGGGAGAAGAGCGCTGCTTTGAAACGTAGCGCGAGCGCAAGTGTGCTGTGGGTGCGTGGCCCTTCTAACGAACACCCACCACTCCGCCTTTCGTCACCTCCACTTCTACTTCTGGCAGTGTTTCTAGTTACAAAAGGGCTTAATTGACTTCGTCAGGAAGCTCCGCTGCCACAAGAGTATTCGCAGCGTATACGCAGCCCGGCTTTAGTTTCCGTTCCTCTACAAAATTAATGGCAACCATCGAAAAGTCACTTCTCACCCCTTTTTTTTTCCCCGCGTCGAGCTCTGCTCATCGGGAAAGGTTAGGAAGAACCGGGGATCTTTGGTGACAGTGGCGGACTGAAAGCGGGGATCCCCCATGACCCATTGGGAGAACATTCGATCTCGGCTTTTCTATCGTATGCTCGCCATATTCCTACGCAACGCACCCGCTGCGACTAGGTACACAAAAGGGCGGCTTTTAATATCGACGGAGTACAGAAACGAACAGTGTCGCTGTTTTATTATTTTCTTTTTTTCTTTTTTTTTTCGTTTTGTTCACAATTCGTCGGTGCGTTTCATACGCCGTGCTCTCTGCACGAAATCTGGATTCGAGAACCTGGCCTGCGTCTCCTTTTCACCGATTTTAATCGATATTATGTTTGGCGCCGTTAACGAGAACCAGGTTCCAGTGTTTGGACCTTTGTGTCGCGAAACTAATCCAATTTGAAACCGCAATTACGCAAAGGAACGCTCAAAGATTGAAAGGAACTAGAGGGGCGGAGTTTAAGATAGGAGAGGCAGACAAACCCTTAAACGAGCTCGTTGGACGCACTGAAGACACTGACGATGAAACGACCGCGGCTTCTGATACCACTAAGCTGTGCAACGTAAAAAGATTTCGTGTGCCAGAAACGAAGAGGTCGTCGCAGTGGTGGTAGGAGCCTCGCAAGGGGGCAAAGCGTGTACCGTGCACCGACGGCGTTCCGTATCGAATCAAAAGAAAATCCGTCAAAGAGCCCGGGCGCAAATGGAAAAGGCATGCACGCCCGCTGCTTTGATATTATAACCGACGCGTTAACAAACGCTCGGCTTCGTCGACAGGAGTGCGCGAAAGTTGGAAAATCGCGGGGCCGACCCACGAAACATGGTTGCGCCGTGGAGAGTCGACAGAGGAAAACTAGTGCTCAAAAAAATTAAAAACACCCAGAGCCACGGCGCAGGAGGCCGTATGTGTACGCACGGATGTGACCCTTGCAACGGGTCGACTTTTAGCGGACCGAAAAAAATTCTGCCCTTACGCCCTCGCCTCCGCTGCGGCGGTTCGGAAGCGATGCGGGCTCGAGGCATAATATCAAAGCGATAGTCCGCTTATTTATTCATTTCCGCAAATTAGAGGGAAATATTCGAGTATCGAGGGATTGCCACGATTTTCTCCTACCTACGTGTATACGCTTCAGTCGGCTGCACGCCCGATATGATTCACCGGTAAATCGTTTCTCGCTGATTCCGCTTCCGCGAAACTCGTTTGCGGAGAAGTTTCGAATCTCGAGCGCGTTCCAGCGCAGCTTTTCGCCCTCACGAGGATCTTACCAACAGTTCTATCTAAGAACGTGGCCAGTAATTCCAACCAGTGGCACGGTGGTGCAATATCGGCGCGCAAAACCGGGCGGCGAAGAGATGAAAAAATATTAGGAGGAGAAATAAAGGTGGCAGCGGATAACGGGGTGGCGGTAGTGGTTGCGGTGCTCGGTCGTGATGGATGGTGGCGCGGAACGAGGCGGTGAGGGAAAGAGAAAGCGATGAGGGGAACAGAGGGAGGGGTAGAAGAGGAAGAAAGGGGTGGAGAAACGAGAACGAAGCCGTTCCCGGAGAGAAGCTTTTCCCTAATCACAGACGAACGCCGCAGCGGAATCAAAGAAAACCAAATATCAGCGAGTGACGGCGAGAAAAGAATAGGGCATAGCGCGCGCGCGCGGGCGCGAGTCGTCTGGTGTTACGACGAGGTGTCACAGGGGGGTGGTAACGGTACTAGGTTCACGAGCTCGAAGCGGAAAGAGGATGTTAGGGGTAGGTAGAGGCAGGGGGCGTACCGGTGGCGGGAAACGAGGGTCGTGGCTGCTTAGTTTCACGGCGGCAAGGGTTGAATGTCGCCCGCGGGCTCCGCTACTAACGACCAAGCGTGCGATTATATAGCGGCTCCGCGTCGATCTCCGCGCAAAAACCGCCTCCGCTTCCGGTGCACGGGAAGAGAGAGAAACAGAGACAGAAAGAGAGAGAGAGAGAAAGAGGGAGTCAAATTCGCGCCACACCTCCTTGTTTCCCGGTGCCGGTGAAACGCCTGCCGCTGTCGCCGCCGCGTCTCTCCCCGTTCCATCCGGGTCCATTATCGGATCGTGCCTGGTACTCGGCCGGATTCAAATGTATAGCATTGTCGTCGAATGCATAATTGCTGGCGAACAGTGCGCCGATAACGAACGCTCGTTTTTCAATCGAAAATCCATTTCCTCGGTGATAGCCATTCTTCGAAATTCGAGGCTCCTGCCAGGAAAGATTGCTGGCGAACTCAGGCTGAAATCTGGGTGTAGTAGACATTATGCGAGAACTTGGATGAAAAATTCCTGAAGCTTTCGAGCAGGAGTGTACACACTCTCGTTGACGATCACTTTGAGCTCCCTCTACTAAATAAGAATCTTCCCTTTGAATTGGCTCGATTCTCGAAGTCGGTGACACAGCGAATTGGTGAGGTTTCAACGCATAAATTAGCGTAGTTTCAGTGAATCTAGCCTCACGGCAAAAGCCGAGAGGAAGCTGGCTACTTGACATATTAATAGCGGTCAGTTCCACGCGCTGTTCAATAGAAACGATGGGATTATGTTAGAGTGCCATCGAACGGCACCGGAGCTTGAGCTTGTTTTTCAATTTCTTTTCGCCCGTTGTCAAGCATCGTACTCATTCGCGTCGCATTTCGAGATGACAAGGACTACAAGAGAGGGCGAGGACGCGGTCGGTGGGACGGGGGTCAGGACTCTTTGTCAGGATTTTCACTGGACTGGAGAGCACCGCGTAGAGTTTTGAGTGCGGTCGCGTATTGTCCATTCGTTTCTCCTACGGACGCCTGTCACGAGCATGCGTAACTTAATTTTCCGAGGCCGGTGTCCGGGGCGAAGCGAGGCGCAGGGCGGAGCGGGCGCGACAGAGGGAAAGAGAGGAAAGAGAGCCGATGACAAAAGGATCGAGGTTCCCTACCGTCGCCACCCCCTATCAAAAGGGTTCACGAGAACATCGTAATTGACTTTACAATTAGCATCGAGCCTATCCCATGGAATAGTCGTTTCCCCGTGGAAGCTAAGTTCCCTCCCCGCCTAATGTCAAACCGTGGACTCTTCTTACAACAATTAGAAGCTCCATCGAGCGACAATGCGTCGCACGGAACGCACGGGCGAACGAAAGAGAACGGGGGATTCCTCTTATTATCCGACTAATTAGAACGTTCGATCGACTCGTTTCGCCGTAACAATCGGAGCCGCTTAATTAAAATTCATCGCCCCCGTGAACTCTCCGCCCCTCTTCCGCGTTCGGTTCCGAAGAAACTTCGATGACTTGGCGATTTTTCCCGCCCGGAACCTGTAATCGTTCGACCAAGAGTTTTCGCCAAGAATCTCGCCCGATCGAGCATTGTTTCGACCATTGATCGGGGCGTCCTCTCGTCCGGATACTCCCTTCCTCCGTAACGGAAACGATGGAGGGACGTAAAACGTGCAACGGGAACAGGTGAATTATGTATAGGTTCCCTCCGGTGACTTCGAGAATTTAACGAAGTTATCATTTCCCTCTCGTTGCGTTCGTTTGCAATTCCGCCGGAAAGTTAAACCACGGCCCGTTCTTTTCTCCTTACCCCCCTAGCCACCTTCCGACCGCCCATCGCCGGGGCTTCGAGAAAAGTTTGTAACGCGGTTATTGCGAGGCAAGTTCCACGGGATTTCGAGGAGAACGACCGAGGACTCGCGTTGTTTCGCAGGAGTTTCGCGGACCGAAAATATTTTTCAACCGAGACACGATCCGTTATGCTACGTAGATACGTTCCTGTTCATTTACATTGCAAAATGTGCGACGGGGATAAGGTCGCGTAACGAATCACGTTTACAATGATAATTTCTCCGTTTTACGGAGGACAACGAGACTCGCCTTCGACGTTTCTTCGGTGCAAATTGCATTCTGATCACGAGTGATCGGATATTTTGAATATACTACGGCGGTCCCAAACTGTTGATCGTTGGTGTACAAGAAATTATATGTAAGGACCGTCACAGTTGGATTCTGCAGTTTTGAATGTATCCGAGATTTGTTGAAAAAGTTTGATGCAGAACCAACCAAGATTCAAGAATGGAAACAATTTGACTTTAAGAAAATCGGTAAAAACCAATTTTGTACCACACATTTTTAATAAAGTCTCCACCGATCTTTGCGTCATTATTTTTTTACACCTTGCACATACACTACTTGCTTTATTGCTGGTTCACAATGGATGATAGGTTTTATTGTAAATTGTAAATGGTTTTGTATAATAAATTTTAACGTTCGTACACTATTGATTGAAAGCATCAAACTACACAATCAACTGCTTATTACCTCGTACACCATTGATCAACGTAGATCAACCCTAAAGTATAATTGAGTACGATCACTCTATTCTTCTTCATAAAATACTAATTAAAAAGCCACTTTCTTATTTGAAAAGTCGGTTCATAAATAATTTCTTAACGTTTTCGCTGAGACTTAGTTCCTTACTCTTGGCTGATAGTGTACATAACGGTGTGCATCGTGATTTCCCGTGTCTGTCCTCGTTTAGAGTCTCCATGGAAATCCCGTCGATCGATCGACGAGACGCGAGTTGTTTTAATAAAAATTACGATTAACAATTAATTCGGTCCCAGGATGCGTCGGCCGCGGTGGTTGGAGCTTAATAAAATTTCCAACCTCGCTTGCTCCGTTCACGTCGAGCTCGTTCTGGTCCCAGGAGGTGTTGAAAGATAGCGGGGGTAGGAAAAGAAAATAATATAAATTGTCTCATTGTGAATTCCTCGGGTTCGAACGTTTCCCCCGTCCCGGTGGGTGGATATCGACGCGTGCACGAGCGAAATTAATTCAGGACAATTGAAGGCTTCCGCCCGAGAACCGATCATTTTCATTTCCAGCTATTTGTATATTGCTAGCCAAAAGTTTCAACGTATCACGCGTCGTTTTAAGGATTGTACAAATTTACAGCGAAGAAAGTTTGCGTATACAAAGAGAAATAAAAACATAGGAAACATTGGAAACATTCGATAACTAATAATCATAAAGCTTCCAAACTTTAGACGTTAGTCTAAATAAATAAATAAGTATCGGGTTGTCCAAAAAGTTCGTGTCTATTTTTGATAAATGGTACAAGAACAAGTCTAAATATATTAGAATGATTGAGAACAAATAATATATATACATATCGTAAAAGACAATACTTCAGGCATATTTGAAACAAAATTTGGGTACGATACATTAATTTTTTGTCAGTTTTATACGCCTTTGAAGATGGAAGAAAACAACCCAATAAAAGAAAATTGAATTTTCAATTTTTAGAGAACATTTTTATTATCTATAAAACTAATTTCTGAACGCGATCAGTTCTTGCATCGAAGTCTTCGAATCGAATACTGACCTTGCTTGAAGGATAATTCTGTGAGCGTACACCGGCGTCTCGTCTCTGCCTAACAGAAACACGATGTCAGCTGTGTCTTCGTCCTCGGAAAGTCGAGCCAGGTCCTCCAGGAGTCTGGGCACCCCGGCTAAACCCGCCTCGCCAGATACCCCCGCTGCTCCCGCTGCCGCCCCGACAGAGACGGCTCTGGTTCCCATGGTGTTTCAATCGAAGATCAGCTTAGAACTGTGTAGAGAACAGAGCCAGGAGTTAATTAACGAGGCGCAATCCTTGTTCAACGATAGTTTCACGCATTTGTAGCGCTGTAGCGTAAAATTAGATGATACATCCTATTGTGTGTTCGAATTACAAATAAGAACTCGCTGCTACAAACGTAATATCGTGTGCATAATATATAATAGCTAGAATTGAGTATTATCTAGTTTCCTCCTAGAAGTTTGTCGAACACCACGAAAACTCGTTGCTCAGGGTGATTTAAGAGTCTCCAGGATGCTCTACTTGGTTAACACTTAATAACAGGCAAACTCTTTTAATTGCTCCCTTTTTTAAAGCTCCGCACTAGTGTCATCCAGCTTCTCGACAACTCATTTATAAATTTTACACGCGTAAAAGGAAACTTTTCGCGACCATTCTTCTAAATATTCCTCTGTTCACCCCATCCCCCCCACCCCAATTTTTTCTAATTAGCTCCAGGAACGCTTCGTATCCGCTGCTTCTTAAACAGTCGAGGTCGCCACCCTTAAGTACGCGCGACTTTCGTTGGGCTCATTAACCTTCCTTCATCGGGCTGGAACAAGGGAGCAAATTAAGACAGCCGTTGCAGCACCCTCTTGCACCCCTGCCTCTCGCGGATTCCAGCAGTTTGCGATAATCCGAAATTAATGGGGCCGCGAACAGGAGCGTTCGAACCTGTCGGGTGACTGATGACACCTGGAGGGGCAGAAGGGGTGTGAATGGCGGGCGACCGCGTGTGTCATCGCCTCGAACATCGTTTTCCGGTCGCATCCGGTTGACAAGCTGCACGGGAGCAAAGGAGCGAAAAAAAAAGCAAAACCGATTAACGCACAATCGGCGCTAATTGCACGATTAATATTTGATTTGCACCGTGTCGCGACGCCGCGTCCTCCCTCCCTCGCCAACCCCCCTCACTCCCTGTGCCTCTGTCTCACTTCCGCTGTGTTTCTCGTTCAGCCGGGGGCCGGTCGATCGACGCGGAGGATTTTGTGTCACGGCGGCTGGCTGATTCCCTTTTAATTAGTTCGGGTTTTGTAGTTTTCGAGCGCCCCGATGCACACCGATCGCCCACGCGAAATCATCCCCTTCCTCCCAACCCCCCGGTCATTCCACCCTTGCCTGGCGCATTCCTGTGATTCGATTAAAAAGCCATCCGACGGAGGTTTTGTTTACTCCCGGTTGAGCATCTCCCGTTGAAAAATTGATTAACGTCACGCTCAGATGTCTGGCGAACTCCAGAACCGACGCGAACGCGTAAATTAGGGGCCGCACTGGGAAATTCTTTCATTTTCTGCGAAATAATTTTACGACGCTACGTTTGCGTGTTTTCTCGCAAGTTTCTTGAACGTATCAACGACGGAGACATTCACGTAACGTTTGCCGGTTCCAACATTTGTTATTATTGATTAGAGGTTGGTGTCACTGTAAACTGTGTGACCATCTTCGTTAGTAATGTTACTAATTTTAAAAACTTTTATTTCACGGTGTTATGTGACCTACGTTTTACGACGATATCTAAGGGTACATGTTAATAGTGAACACAAAATATCCTAATATCGTAAAATAATACAGTATATAATTACCTATATGAAAAACCTATAATAGAGTTAGGCAATAGAAATACCTGCGAAGACCCACCGATGGATCACACCGTCTTGAAGATATTGAAACTGTGCGATCACGATTTGAACACCCGTTTCTCGGAAAATTCGTCTCACATCCGACACGAAATCGCGCACGAGCCACGACTGCGATTTCTCACGGTGTTCGCTTCGAATTTACCCGTTCGATGGGTCCCCGTCGCGTTCAATATCGTCCTGCCTATAAATAAACACAGATCATGCCACGAAACCGTACCCAACACTCGTTACCCAGCATTATTGCCGTCAAGCCCGAACCCGAGCTCAAGGACCGTTCAAAATCGACCTCGCTGCGTGTCGTTGGTAAAATTTCAAGTTCGAGGTGCGTTGTTTAACCCTCCGAGTACCGCAACTCACAAAACGGTTGTGTCAGAGTCGTTTCTGACTCTCACCGATATCACAAGGCATTATAAGAAACAGACCCGTGTCGTTTTGTTTCGGCATCTCTTATCGTGGACTTATGATAGTCGCTTTTCGACCAACACGAATAACATAGTCATTGTACGCGTTACCACTCGTGAAACAGCGAAACATCGGTGGCTCTGGCACAGTACACGAAGGGTTAAACGAAGCTGTATCTCGCCAAAGGAGTCCAAAGTCGCGATTCCAACGCGTTCTCACCTTCTCTCGTTGGTCGAAGCTAAGAACGATGCCTTGAGGACGTTCAGAGGAGGAGAGCCTCTAAACTCGCCGCTGCGGATAGAAGCGTTGTTTCCTAGACACACGTGGACGAGTATTATGTTCGCACGCAAAACACTGCATCTTCAGCCGTTCCGTGGCGTCTCACGCTCCCACGGGGCGAAACATTGTTCCCTTCGAAAATTTCTCTCGACTTTGCCCCTCTTCTTCTCCCTCGTTCCCTCTCTTACTATCTTCCCCCTCTTGGATCCTCCCGAGGTCCTTTTCTCTTGTTGTGTACTGTACGCGAATGAAAATTCTCGCGGGTATCACACGTTGGAAAACGCGGTGGTTCACACGGAGGTTTGACTTCGACCGGAAGTTTCGACGGAAGGTTCAGCGCGCGAGGTATTTCTCCGGCACGAGAGACGAGTTTTACGAGCGCTGGACCAGGCCTCTGCCGCCGCACGGTCCCGCCGCCACCTTCCTCCGGGGCCCTTCCTCCTCCCGTTCTCTCCGCCATGCTGGGCCCCGGCCCTCTTTCCACCAACGCCGCTTCCCTCCTTTCTTCTCGTTCTCGCGTGGCCAATGCTCCTGCTAGCAAGATCACTCCTCCTCCTCCGGCCGTTGTTGCCAGATCCTCTCTGGAGCACCGATCACGCGATCAAAAAGGATACACGAGCGCTGCCTCATTCCAGCTAGCAACGAACTAAAGGCTCGTCTAAAGGCCCATTTGTAGGGCGGGGACCTGGGCAGATTGATGGTTTCTAATTTCTACGGTTTCCGTTTACGCTGGAAACTGTATTCGGTATTCAAAGTGTCGAATAATCAACTAGATTCAAAGTTCGCTACAAACGAGACTTTATTTTGTTCGATCGAAACTGTTATAGGTGTTTGACAGAATATTCCTATAAGAGCTAAATTTTTAGGGATCAAAAATGGAAATTCATTTAACAGAAAATGAAGGTTAACGTGAAACATTTTTACAAATTGAAAAATACATATGTCTTCTTCAAAGAAATATTATTACTGGGTTATCTTTCTATAACTCTTCGAATCATTACTTCGAATGAAGTAAGAGTTAAGAATACAAGGTGATGGAAGAATATTACAAAAATTTTTCGGTTCAGAGTGGTTTGTCTTTCATTAGAACACGTAATGTAATTTAGAGTGAACAGGTATTGAGTATCGATGTGTGGAGAATTTAACTAGTCGAGCAACTAGTAAACTGGTCAGCGAAATAATGAAATTTCTATCTGAAATACGAATATGCTTGAACAACAACGTCATCGATTGCAATTCAGCCGAAGTTACGTATAAATAGACTTCAACTTAATCCTAGATCGACATAGTAGAACGTTGTTTCCGTTGTTTCTCCTCGTTTCTCGCTGTTATCGCGCTTTGTTCTTCTTAAACTGCGGCAAAGGCAGCATCCACTTGTTCATGTTTCTCTCCAACTATTTTTATCTCGTTTTTCTCCGCGTTGTTCCACATGTTTTAGAGGCGAGTTTCCACGAGAGGTTTTGCTCGGCGGCGCGATATTGCCGCAATGCGGTGCTTCCCAGTTTTCCCGACAAAACGAGATCCTCCTTTTATCCACGTCGTTTCACGGATCCAGACGCTTTTTTTCCAACAGAACCGTGATTCAGACGCTTGAACTTGAGCTTCCGTCGTCGATGGCGGCCGACTCGAGCTTTTTCTCCGATTTGGTGCCGGTGTTAGATTTACCTTGACCTCTAGACGGCAAACTTCGAGGTTGATGCGTTTTCGATGCCTTCAGGACGAAAAATGGAACTTCGTTTAAGAGAAAATTAAGATTAACCCTTTGCGCACGAGAGACGACTACTGATAATCAAACGATATGAATTTTGCTAATTTTCGGATGCGATAGTTATGTTCAAAAATTTCAGCAGTCCTTTATCAGAATTGAACGAGTGCTAAAATAAGCAAATTCTGATTTATCTAATTTCAGTGTTTTGTACTTGGAGATTTTTGAAGACAGAGAGTCACCTTTCGACTGTAAAGGGTTAACATGAAATTTATTAATTGAAAAATACATATGTCTTCGTCAAAAAAATATTATTACCGGGTTATTACTCTTCGAATCAAGAAATAAGTAAAGTTAGAGTGAATTTATGTTACTATTGCGATAGAGTTTTTCGTGATCTTGCGCGTCGATTTAATCGATCGATGGTAAAGCAAACAGTTTGCTCTGTTGGTACAATAAAATATCGATCGCTGGTCTAACGATTGCGACATCGATCGAAAGATAAATACCGATGAACGATACACGTACTGAAATACCGATCGCGCAGAAAGTTGTTTCGTGTACAACTTGCTATACAGGGTGTTAATCTACCTCTGGGCCCCAATGAAATGGGGGGTTCTAGACGGTAAAATAAGACGAAAATCAAGAGTGACGAAATTTCGTTAAACGCTTCGTTAATTAATTATTAGCAGTTAAAGATTGCCCCAAATCAGCCAATCCGCTGCAGCGCCGTCCGTTGGGCTCGCCGCGCACAGGCGAACCCAGGACCGTATCAACATGTGTTACAACGCTTACCTCGTGGGGTGCAGGAAAACTTGTTTGTCACTCAAGAGACGGACGACACAAAATCAAAACTTCGGTCACCTTCCAAAAAGTATTCAATGATCGTTGAATAGCATTAAACCTACTTACTCGCAAAATCCACAAGAGCATGTCAGAACTCGCCCATTGGGATTTCCGAGTAAAGAGGGTTAATGATCTCTTAAAGCAGATGGTATACTGCCTAAACGTGAAGCACCCACACGTATTCAAATCGCGATTGTCCCGTCCGCGAATATTTATTGAATATTACACTTGCACCGCGATTGTCCCGTCCGCAGTGTCCACAAAGAGGTACACAACACACCTGCACGAATCAGACACAATTTATATCGCCACTAAAATGTATTATTTTCTCTCTTCTTTTGCACTCTCACGATAACACCACATACGTGTGGCACAAACACACTTACTAAATTACTTATACAAACCAAATTATATTTTATTTAAAACTAAATAAAAAAACTGTTATCTAAAAGAAATTAACTGTAATCAGGAACGATCTAAAAAAGCGTTTTAAAAGAAGTCGAAAAATAATTCCGCTACTGAACAACAGCAGAACCAAATGACGACTGACGAATACGCGGGAAGAAGGATTCCTTTGCGATGGCGTTGGAGGACTGATATTCTTTTGTCATCGACCGCATTCGATCGCCACCAGAGATCAGTCGTTAACGAAACATTGTGTTGACGTGCGGTTTATTTTCTCGTCGTGTGATTTTATCGCTGAGTTCACTACGAGTGCGTGATACATGTGGATAGATAAATTTGAGAAATGCTTTCTTAGTTTTTCCTTTACTGTGTTTGAATTTGAATAATACAAATATTACGAAGCAAACATTAACCGAAAAAATAGCTTTCTCTTTCTGAATTTCTCTTTCATTTGGTTCTGCTGTTGTTCAGTAGGGGAATTATTTTTCAACTTCATTAAAAAAGCTTTTTTAGATTGTTTCTAGTTATAGTTAATTTCTTTTAAATAACATTTTTTAAAATTTAATTTTACATAAAATATAGTTGTGAGTGTATTTTGTGTCGCGTGTGTGGTGTGGTTGTGGGAGTGCAAAAGAAGAGAGAAAAGAATACATTTTAGTGGCGGTGTAAATTGTGACTGATTCGTGCACGTGTGTTGTGTACCTTTTTGTGGACAGTGCGGACGGGACAATCGCGGTGCAAGTGTAATATTCAATAAATATTCGCGGACGGGACAATCGCGATTTGAATGCGTGTGGGTGCTTCACTTTTGGGCAGTGTACTATCTGCTTTAAGAGATCATTGACCCTCTTTACTCGGAAATCCCAATGGGCGAGTTCTGACATGCTCTTGTGGATTTTGCGAGTAAGTAGGTTTAATGCTATTCAACGATTATTGAATACTTTTTGGAAGGTGACCGAAGTTTTGATTTTGTGTCGTCCGTCTCTTGAGTGACAAACAAATTTTCCTGCGCCCCACGAGGTAAGCATTGTAACACGTTGATACGGTCCTGGGTTCGCCTGTGCGCGGCGAGCCCAACGGCCGGCGCTGCAGCAGGATTGGCTAATTTCGGCAATCTTTAACTGCTAATAATTAATTAACGAAGCGTTTAACGACATTTCGTCACTCTTGATTTTTGTCTTATTTTACCGTCTAGAACCCCCCATTTCATTGGGGCCCAGAGGTAGATTAACACCCTGTATTTGTGGCCCCCCTAATATAAATGGAACCTAAGAAAATTGTTGGCATCTACAAAATTTGTCGAAATGTAAAGTCCTGGTGTATCAAAGGGTCAATGATCTCAAAAGAATTTATTTAGGACCTTTTAGCCTCTATTCTCGAAAGCAAATCCCCAAGAAACAGAAAGAACGAAAGGTCTAACCTTTAATTCCAAGAGTAACCATCCCTCACCGATCAGTCACCCATTTCAGGAAAATATCGTAGCACTTTTCATGAATTCCTTAAAGATAAACTCCTCTAGAGATTTGGGAAACAAAAGTTCTGTTGCAATTTTCCGTGAATCCTGCTACACCTTTAAAAGCATACCAAAATCTCTAATTTGTCTACACAGTCAGTATTTCAAGTTGTCAAATGCACATAGTCCCATAACACATTAAGTCCACCCTGTACATTTTCCGCGGTACCGCGTAACTAAAGTGCAGCTATTTTTAATTAAATCTTTTTATCGACAGCGAGCATTACCGTACTTCGCGCGGCATTAAAACGGACTATATCTCGTATCACGTTAATCGTTCCAATTTCAATTAAAACGCCGGTTAAAAGCTTGCGTAAACTGTTTTCCTCGCTTGAGACCGGCGCGTATATATATACCCGATATCGGTGTTTACACCAGCCACGAAAATTCGCTCTCCTGCACCGGTGTGTTCACGGATCGTACACAATTTTACCCGTGTAATACAGCACACATCGCCCGGGCTGAAGTGTTCTCCCGTCGTACGGCGATGGGACGCGGATTTCCAGCGTTAATATCAGCGGCGGTTTTTCTCCCGCCCGGAAATGGAATATCCCCGGCTGCCGGTAATAATCGGGGAAAGATCACTTAATGGCCCTCTACGATAAGAGCCACCCCGCCAACCGTTCGCACCTCCGCGAATTTGCTGTTAGCGCCTAACAAAATTGCCGCATTATGTCGTTTAACGCCCTCGGAAATACAGCGGCTGCATCGGGAACAAGGAGGGTGAGAGAGTAAAAGTTAGCTGGTTTCGCGAGGGTGCGACGGAGAAACCCGCTCGGTTGGGGGCGCAACGGGGGGGGGGGGGGACGACCGGAACGGACGGGCTTGAACGAGGCGGAAAAGAGACGGGAAACGGTGTCGAAGGGGGGCTCTGGAGGAGAAAATTACGCGGGATGTCCGCGTGATAGAACGATGCGACGCGACGCCATAACACCGGGGAAAAGGTGTCAGGGAGTGCGAGCGCGCGAGCCTGGATCCCCGCTGCATAATAGATGCGTCGGCCTCGCTTTAGCTCAAACAGGAACAAATTTCTCGGTGCACTCGTTGCAACAATTGAATCGGTAATCAAGCCGGCCTCGATAATCGAATCAGCCTCCCGTACACGCGTAATTGAAATTTCGCAGCCGACCACTGCAAATATCCACCACCACCATCAACACGACCAGCATCGGCAAACCCTCCCTCCCTCTTTACGCCGTGACTCTTTTCCTCTGTGTTTCTCTCTGGCCGATGCGATCGATCGCGAAATTGCGTCGACGAATTTTCAGCATGTCGGCAATCTTACAAATTGTCATTGCCGCAGCGAGGGAGACGGATAGGACGACGTCAATATCGATCGACGACGGCTGGGTGTGATCGATAGCGACGTCGATGCCCTGATACGCGTGCACCGTTTCGCGGGGTAATTCGACGCGACGTGCGCGCCGCGTGAAATCGTATTTCCGGGGTTGAAAAGTTCGACGACGTCAAAAACAGACGCGGTCCATTTAGGGGAGAGGAATCGCGTACATGTCCGACTATTTCGAAAGCCAGCGGCGTGAAACGAGGTTGCGAGATTAGGCGAAAGGGTGAGGCAACTTGAGATTAAAAATTAACACGCTTTTCGAATACGTTCGTAGGTGTTGAATTGAAATTAACCAAAGTCGCGGAGATGCGCTAAATGCTACGCGTGTTAGGGATGGGCAGCAAGGGTATTTGGATTAAATAAGAACAACTCGAGGTCCGCTTTCTATAAATTCCTCTGAATGACTAACTTTATTCTTTCCTGCTCGTCCTTACACTCCTAGGTTCGGGGGTCGGTCCGAAAATTACCTGCCCTCGACCGGTACACCTTTAGGTGGGGAGGTATAAATTAAATAATGCTTTTTCCCAAATCCGACAGTAGGGGTATCGCGATATAGCTACGTTCGGGTTAGGTTCGCATAAATTGAATCGTCTTACGGGAACAAACGCAATATAATGTCTATTTGAATCCGTAAAATGAATTGTTCCGCGAAACTCATGAGAAATCTACAGAATGGACGCGAAGTTTATAGAGCATCCTCATAAAAGACCGCAGGCATTATGAAACAATCGAACGTTCTGTTGCTTTCAACGGGTCAATATTCAAATTAACAAACCCGTGCTTCCTCTTCCCGTTTCTACCGTCCGCAATCAGGGATGAAAGCAGGGTGGAAGGCGGAATAATTACGGTGGGACGAAGAAAAATAGGCACTTAATTAACGCGGCTGACCGGATCAGATATTCTTGTCCGCGCAACGGTGTCACGCGAAAGGCGGCTTCCTTTTTTTTCTTCTCTTCGACCGGGCTTCGTTTCGCGGAACACGAATAAAGATGGTCAGGGGAGAACGAGAGACGCCACGACTCGACCCATCCACCCCTGGCCGCTGTTTCGCGTAAATTGACCCTGACGAAGGAAGCATTTCTGTAAACTACTTTCATTCCCGCCCCTTTTGTGTCGCCCCGCCGCGACTTTGCCTGAAAAGACCCGCGCATCTATGGAAAATGCTCGCCGCTCGCCGGATACCGGGCCATTCGCGCGTCGCTCAATATCAGTTGTGCAACAGTAATTATTAGCAACGCCTATTGTCGCTGCCTAGGGGCCGGCCTCATAATCGGGATCCACCGAATGCCGGATCTCCCGCGTTTTGTGTCGTCGACGGAAAGATTGCTTCTTTCGCTCGGCGCGACGATGGCGGCGGAAAGGCGTGTTCCTCTTGTAGACGCTCAGACCGTGGAACAGGGTTCCTTAGGACGTGGAAATCGTGTTTAATTAGAGGAAGTTGGAAGCGCCGGCTGAAAATGAGGCATTCGAAACGACCGGGGGATTAAGTATTCTTTAACCCGTTGGCGTAACAAATAAAATGGAATTTCATGCGTACGAAAAATACTATTTAATTTGGTTGAATTGAACACGGTTAACGTGTACGCTTGGAAACAGAACATTTTATTTGTTTATTCATTTACTTACTAGACGGGCATAGCACTTTGATGTGTGCAAAATTATATAATAAAAGAATAGAGCTGCATAGAGGTAGCTATCTAACTATTAATACCATACATAAGAGAATATTTAAAGCGATAAATTAATTAGACTTGAGGATTTTTAATAAATTAAATTTCAATTTGATTGTATTTCCTGAGAAAAAGTCAACACTCTTGAAGCATTTATTTGCAAGGTTACTAATCCTATTAATTGGAGTAATTGAGTCGCTTAGGATGATCGAGAAAATTCAGAGTTGTATACTGATGTTAATCAATTTTCAATTAGAAATACATGGGTATTTGGTGTGTGTATGAGTTAGGCGAGTCACATGGTAATGGTGTGTATATGTTGATAAACAAGGAAGTTGAGATACAACTTCCCTTTGCTAAAATTTGCTCTTTCTAAACGCACGCTGCTCGCTAATGCTCTCTCAAAATTCTCTTTTTCAGCACTGTTCACCCTTAAGAAGACCCGGACCTGCATACAAACAAGCACACGCTCGCAAGTGCCACTTAGCCGTATCCACGTATGCCTGAACTCTTTGAGGATTCCGGTATCCAAACACATGCGTGTTTCGCTCTCAAAAATTGCCTTTGAAACTTTCTTAATTTTCTAATCTTTCAGCAGCTATTATATTTCATAAATATTCCTCTATATTTTTCTATTCGTTTATACACTAAATATCATATTTTTTCCCCTTTTCAAGAAGATTCCAACCCTTTCGATCACACTATATTAACCCCCTGTTCGTGGTCTCAAAAGTTAGCTTATTGTTAAGTTAACAATAGAAATTTGACCGACTTGCAAATCTAAACTTAACGAACAAGTTACTATTTCTTATTACCACCGATGAAAGTGTAATCGTCGCAACGATTAGACCTAAGTGAAACTTTTGTCCTGAAGTTTGGCTTTATGAAATTTCTGTCTATCGTTGAAGGGTTAAACGCACCCTTCGTTTTCTCAAAATCGATGTCAAACCTTTCCCTCTCCCCCTCCTCGATCTGTAACTCGCTTATGCGGTACTAAAGCCTTAGATGTGTCGTATGATCGAACCGCGATAAAGAAAAGCAGACGGAAGCGAGCGATCTCTATTTCGTTCCGGTGAATTGAATCCAGGGAAGCCCTGTCGAAGGTTTTTCAAGCAGTTACGCGACAGTCGAACCGGGAACACGACGCATCCTATTCACCTTGTGCCCGTGCCGCCGCGTGCATCGTTCCCCCAGCAGTTTTTTGCGTGGTGTAAACACAAAACTCGCATCACGGAAGAGAGACAGGGAAACTGCGGACCTTCCGTCGTGTACACACGTATCCGCCTTGCGAACGCAGGCGGAGGGTTTTTCTAAAGACGCGACACAGGGAATGTGTAATACGCGGAACAATGCTCGACACGCTTTCCTGCGACTCCCACTTACATTCACGTATCCGTCCGCTCCATTATCTTTTCAGAAACGTCCACTTTGTGCCGTTTTTCTCTCCCCTTCTCCACCCGGTTCCCCTTTTCGCCCGCGGACCGTCGTCACCCCTTCCATCCTCTAGGCGCACGCCGCGAGAAGCTGGCTTAATTTACGCTTAACGGGTTTCAAAATATTGCTTGAAATTTAGCAGGATTCCAGAAGAAACTAACACCACCATTTCGGTGAATTAGAATAAGATTCTGTAGCTGTTAGTTGGTATACTTTCGTCATAAATTTCTTTTCTGCAATTAAAGTCACACTCACGTATCGATTTTCAACCGTACTGCTTTCTGAAAGTATTCAAGGATCGGACAGGAATAATCACAGAATATGTGAAAATTAGAAATGCAAAGATACTTATAAGAAACTGAGCATTACGATTTATAGACCTTGGTGAATTTTCAATTTTACGTCGATCAGAATATTTTTTACCACTGCATAGACCAGAAAGGAGAATGAAATGGGATTGATTGTACGTTAAGGAGGTATATTCGACCTTCGAGCTACAGTAGCGGACAAAAGTTTAAGACCAAAGGGTCGAAGAAAATAAATAAATTAATTAATAAGAACCACATAAAATTATGATTCGCATTGTCCTGTAGTCTTAAACTTTTGTCCGCTACTGTATACGTTCGAGCCTCGTATAGAGGGTAGTTCGACGGAGTGATACGGTGTGCGGATTTATCAGCAGCATAAATCAGCCGATGATACTTCAACGTTTAACGCGACACACGAATTTATGCACGGTCATCCGGAATGTACGATTTATATCGAATCGATTGGATGCCCGCATCGGACGGCTCGGCGAAATAAAGCGATCGCCCGTAAATTCGTTATAAACCGGCTGGTTATGAATTCGCGGTGTTCCGGGTAGGGTAGGCAAGAAAAAGTTGAAATTAATTTTATGGAAATACTAGAGGGCGGGCCAAACCGTCGGGGGATGAAAATGATGACCGGTGAACGAAAAGGACAGACCGTAATATATTTTATTGGGCTGATCGTTTATTCGGTGGAGCAGCCCGTAGAAATAATATTTCGATATTCATATGCTGCTTCCAAGTGTAATTAATCTTTTATGCGTCAGTGGAATATTATATTATTATTATCGTCGTCTAATGAAGAATCCTAGATAAATAATATAAGGGTGTATGTGAAAAAACAATCATACTTCTCGTCTATCAATTTTTTCTACTACTGACCGTTTTGTCTGTCTGCTATTGCTTTATAAATTGATTTTCCAACTGCTAAATGATAGTAAAAATGATATATTTTCATCTTCAGTAGAAGTTTAAAACAAACTTAACAATTGCTCGTTTAACGAGGCGTGGCACAATTAGCGTTAATCAAATCATGATAAGCAGTTCTAAATAAAATAGTTCAACTCTTATAGAAGGAATCTCACTAGAAATAACCATCACAAATCTAAAAATAATGAAACCACACCAGCAACGATTACAATATAAAATTCTAAGCCTGAATTATACGGTTCAATCTAATTAAAAGAAACACAGAAGCATCCAATTCAACGTTCTCCCAGTTTAATTACCATTTAGTCACCACAAAACACAGTACACCGTTGTGTCAGCCATAAAATTCGCTCGTTCCCGTGGTCAAAGATCCGTTTGCCCAAGAAATTACAATTCTTTCGAAATATCGTCAACCTTTCTACCCGGGCGACCAGCAACGCGAATCATCCCCTTCGCGCGGCAGCCTAAATCAAAACTCGTTCCAGCGGTACTAAACTCCCGTACCCCGTGGCCGCAGCCAGTCGAGCACCCTCGATAGTTAATAAAGGATTGAACAGAGACGTAAACGGGAAATTCAGACGGGCGTCGACGCGGGTTTCCGTTTTTGCGCGGACATGCGTCGTAATGGCGGACAGCTCGGTATCTCCGCGGGACCTATCCCATGGTGTAACCTACGCGTGTGCTCGCGTGTGCACGTGTAACAGCTTCTGTCCCTCTTTGTGCGCGCTCGTGTGTGTGTGTGTGTATGTGCACCGTCGCCACAGCCTCGTGCACAGGGACACGCGTGCGAGGTCCCTCCATTCTCCTTCGTAGCCCATTATGCTCCCGTGAATGGAGTCCGCGTTCGAGTACGAGATTCGAATCGGCACCCCGACCATCGCCGACACTTCGCCTCTGTTCGAACTGTCAATGGCGAGAGAACGTGCGGAGGGAACGGCGCACGGGAGGATCCGGACCGTTTCACGACAATGGAAACTCGCGCGTAGACGAGTTTCGCGTTTTTTCACGACGCGTCGCCGGCCGGTTGTCAGTCCCCCGGCTGACACGTCGTGCTCGGTGAAAAAAAAAGAATATCGACGGGCAGCAATCAAATAACCGCCGCAATAATAACGGAAGCGGCAAAGATTTGGGACGCGGCGCGTATAAAGTGTCCATTGGCGGCCATGTTGTTCGGTACCGCGAAGATCATCCATTTTTCTTAATTCTGTGACGATGCACTGTTTTTGGGGGGTTTACTTAGCGTCACACTGTGGTCTATCGAGTTAGACGTGATCTTTTAGCCGTTTGAAACGTGCGAAAGATTCTGGGAAAATTCGGTGAAATATTTCGAGGTGTGCAGTTTGCGTTTGAAATTCAAACATTCGGAAGGAATTAAAGAAGTCTTGTATTTGTTGCTATTTTATAAAAATAGGGGTCCTGTTGAGGATCATGGAAGACCCAGTGTGCCACTGCAGAATTAACTTTTAGCTGCAGCTTTCAAATTTCATTGGATTCGATAAAGCCTTTAGAGGGTAATTTTATTGTTAAGCGAGGATAGAAGGACAAGGAACTACGATTAAGAGCTTTATTCTCAACATTATCGCATCTATATTATAAATTTAAAAAATTCAGGATTTACAAAGATAGAAAAACTATAAAATAAAGAGAATAGACAGTATAAGAACTTTACAATGAAAATCTCACTGATATAGCAATGAAAATTGCATCTCATAGTGTGTTGTAGCATGTTTGATGTTTTGATTGTCCCTGCTTCGAATTCTGTCGCTCATACTAAGGACTTACGATGTTAGGAAATAACACCTTGTACGAAAACATTTATCGCGCACAGCCGACCGATTGACAGGATTAGCGCGTCCGGACGAATCGAGCGACAAATGAGTCATTTGCTGTCGGAACGACGGCAATTGGATTTTTGTCAAGTTCGTTCGTCCCCTCTCGACAGCTTCGGAGCTTCAATCGCGCGCCCTGTCTCTGGCCAAAGTGACTCTTATTGCTTTCTTTTAATTTGCGACTGCTCACACGTGCGGCCGAGTTTCACCCCTCGCAGAACCATTTCACAGAAAACTCTCATTGGTACATACACCCCCGCTCGAAAGTCCTAGGACACTTATTACGTTCAGCGGGAATATGAGAAAAATTGGGTTAAGCGTTGAAAGATATTTTATACGATAAAATGCTGATCAACGAAGATTTTATCTTCATTTCCGTCATTTTCTATCTTTCAATATAAGTATCATAGATGTGAGGTAAATAAGTATTCGAGACATATAAATGCGTAGAGAAGAATTGAATTTATATTACTCCGAAAAATAAACCTTTCTTTTGTCAAATTTTTATTATTGAATTCTTCAGTTTTACTCAAATACATCTACACTTAAAATATCGATAAGTTGCAAGCAAATTTGACATTCTATAGCATTCCATCGACGCGTGATGGTGATGTTTATTCAGTTACAAACAGAATAGAATAAAAGATGTAAATCAGGAGGAACGATAGAAAAAGAAAACCCAATTTTACTCGACTTTGTATCGATCAAAATTCCACCACACCTCAAAATTCGTTCTGCATCCGCTCAACGGTTATCCAAAAGGAGGGGTGCCTCAACAATTTCGATTTGGTTTGTACGACGTATTACACGCGCACACATGTACGTACCGGTGTTCGATTGTCGGCTAACGTCATAAGGGCGAAGGGAAATCGGGCCGGTGTCGATCGGAGACCGGTGCAGGCCGTCGTCCTCCGAAAAACGGGTCCTCGAATCGTCGAAACGTATAACGACCATTCGACGGGGTAACGAAGAGCAAGTTCGCCACCCGCGGCGACCAATTACTCGAGGGGAGGGCGAAGAATTTTCAGGGGTTCTCGCGGACGCATTGTGTCTACAAGATCGTTATTTCTTGTCGATTTCCAGCGCGCACCTCCCTGTGTCTGCGTGCTGCGCTGAATACCGGTACAATTAAGATCCCCGACGGAGGTAATGGGGAACGTTTATTCTCTCCTTAATACCTCAATATCCTGAACCGGGGCCCTCGTACTTTCCTACTGCACGTACCTCCTGGCTCATTGAGAGCAACTTTATCGTTTGTTATCGATTTTATACCCCGCCCCGCATCCTCGTGCTACGTGTGATTCTCGTTGTTACCCGTTCCGCCGCGTTGTTTCCTTTTTTGGTTGTTTCGGCCGCGTTGCTTAAGAGCGGCGTTTGCAAGCAACTATTAGAAATCAATACTGGCTAGATTACCCTTTCCTGCTGCTGTTTTCGTTTTTTTTTTTCCTTTTTTTTACTATAGGTGGACTACGCTTGTATCGGGTATTGACTTCCGGCGATTAATAGGTAGTATCGATCTTGTTTCGTTTTTAGAAGCGATAAATGTTCAGTTGTACTTTGAGAACGATGCGCATCGGTTAGTGCGTAGAATCTTCCAATAGCAACAGTTTACTGGTTGAGAAACTGAAATTTCCACAGCATCAGCGCGCCTTTATTAAAGAAAGATGTTGTTCACCCTCTTCATTATTAGGATATCCAGGAAATTCTCGTAAGGTTATTTTCAAGCACGCAACGATTTTTCTGTAATCTCTCGTTGTTTTTGTGACCGTTCACAAATTCCTCAGTCTCGACAGATATCGAACATTTCAAGATTTTGCCAAACGATCCTTGTTAAACATTACCAAGAATTATGTCAACGCGAACGTTTATAAAATCCCAATGTTAGCCAGCTGGTGCAGAATTGACCAGAACCACCCTTCGACGGCTGTGCGACACTTCCGAAAAAGCACTCGTAAATCAAACTCGTCGCCCGAGCAAATCTGTCGGAGAGCAGAACGGCAAAAAAAAATATCCCCCGATCATCCAACACCGTGTTTATCCAAGGAACGACAAACAACGCGCGTTCCACGCTCCGGGGGCTGATTCCTCGCGCGCGCGAAGGCAGCCGCGAGCGATTTCCAGCGGCATTTTCCCGTGCAATTCTCGTCTCGGTCGGCCCGGTAAAACCGCTAATGCCGCGTCCATTATAACGTCACATTCGATTTGGCATATCCGCGTAGGTATTCGACAACGCGAAAGGGTTGCGTGCATTTCAGTGCGGCGCAATTTCGGGAGCACGCGCCCCTCTCGCTCTCTCATTCATATTCATCGCGATCCGAAGCTGATCGAAGCGCGTATTTACGCTCCTACGCTGCTAGGCGGAATTCTGTTTTCGCGATGCACTCTCCTCGATCTTCCCCGATCGAATCCGTCGACGTTCAAACCTATTGCGTTCCTCGAATTTTGCTGCGATCAATGGTCCTTTAGTTTTCATTAGAAAGAAATCTTTGTTTGTAGAAAGACGGTACTGTAATAATAAAATTGGAAGGACAGAAGCAGGCTGTTTAGTAGCACTTTCTTTATCTGTCGCTTAAAAGTAACGGAAATTTTTAGTAAAATAGTATTGGAAATGGGGTTTTGTATTGCTTAAATAAAATACACTCTTATTTGAAATATTATAGTACTTTATTATACATGTAACACGAGGAAGGGTAATTTTGATCAAAATTTGCAAAGCTTGTTAGGAGACTAGCAAAACGCAGTGGTAGAAATTCCTACAACCCCGTTTGGATTCTTCAGCCCCTTTTGTTCTGTTTCTCGATGTTTTCGAACTTTCTAAAATGCCAGATGTGGCTTAGCTTGTTGGAAGAAGCCCTTGAGAAAGTACGTTAAGAGAAAGCTGGTTTATGGTTAATTTTTGCTTCGTAGTATTTCTGTATTCAATTTCCAACAATAGCGCTTGAATACTGCTCGCAGCCGTCGAGCGAATTGTCTTTTTCACGGAGCACAGCGAATCGCTGAAGGTATCAAAGCGAGGAAAACCGTAACAAAAATGCACCCCGTTTACCCGTGCGTTAACGAACTGATTAAAACGGAGGGGGGTGGTCTTGATATTCAAACGTGCAGACGTGTCTCGCGCGAAAACAGGCATCCGGCCGCGCGTAACGTGCATGCACCGGTGTGCAAGTGTGGCGGGGACCAATGAAACGGTTCACGACTGACGCCTCCTCGATCGAGGGGATCCCTCGGCTGCCCCAAGGCAATGTCCCGATTGGATCCCACATCTACCACTATCCCCGACCGCAGATAGTAATACGGGCCGTGTACGTACAGGCGCGCAGATCCCCGAATACGCCCGACAATGCCTGGTATTTAGCCAACCGACCGTTAATACGAATTCGCGTGGCTGACTGGCTTGGCTGGGATCGGTTCGCTAATTATCTCCCGGGTTAACTTTCTCGCGCTTGCTTCCGGCTGTCGGGGAACCGATTTCATAGCCGAGTCGATAAGATACTGGAACAGTTTCGAGGAGACAGCGGCGGATCCAAGGGCTCGAAGTAACGAGCGCGATAGCCCTTGCTAATTGTGAGAGTTCGATGAAAATCTTGAAACATTACGCGACACTGTGGAGAATTTGTTAGGCACACGTTTAAAGCGATGTCGTTAATGTAAATTCAATTAGTCGAGATATCGCGTGTACTTAAGTATTTAACCTTGGTCCAAGCAGGCTGTGTAATACCTTTCGTTTCCCTGTTTTACATTTTACTCGTGAAGCTATTAAAGAAATAGAATGACCGGAGGTTAGGTTGCAGGGAGAGGAACAAAGTAGACGTTCGAACAGTGCTTGACACAGGGGCTGCAACGAGTTGAGTTAAATTAATCTAACACCGGTACCAATTATCCCGCTTTCAACTTTCTCACCCTTATTTCTGTCTTACAAAAGGAATTTGATCCAAATTCCCCGCTTCTTTCATCGAACCGGCCCCCCTGTCTCCCGCAGCATCTCCATTGGGTGGTGGTTCACGCTTTGTAGGCGCAATTAAACGTTTAATTGCGCGATCGTTTGTACGACCGGGAGGAGATATCCGTGTCCGCCTTTGGCAGCGTCTCGGCTCTTTGATCGAAAGGCGCGGTTCCCGGAAACAGTCGTATTCATAAAGCCCCGGCTTCCATATTCCCCGCCGCTAACATCCCCGTGACCTGGCTCGCTGATTGGACCCGGTCGAGCGGCCCGGCGGTAATTAACAGGGGTAATTATCGGGGGAAGAAGTGCCTACCGGTGAAAAGAATCGGTTGTTAGCCGAACCAGAGAGGAGAGATTCTGCGTAAGAATCGTCGCAACGAAGACACTTCCGTCCGGCACGGAGAAAAGCTTGCAAATCAGAGAGGGCCGCCACTCGACCGGTCGAATTGATTATCAATCTTTTATTGGAAGCGATCCCGGTCGCTGGATCCTCGACGAAGAGCGGCGCCTCGCCACAGTGCCCGTCGTCGGCTCTCTCCGCTTATTGGCCGGGACGGTCGTCGCGGTATAAACGCTTCGAGGCGGAAGAAAAGGTCGCGTGTTCGTGAATCTGCAATTCCTTTCGCGTCTGCCGGCGCGATTAGCAATCGCTTTGCGAGCTGGAGGGCCCCCGCCGCGACCCTTCCGCTCGTTCCTCAAACGATCCACCTTTAGGTCCTTTAGGGCGCCGATCTTTCACCGATTGCCAATGGGAAGCACGAGCCGGTGCCTCGTGACGGGTGCGTGCACCGTTGAAACCGTTCGTCGGGGTTTCGACTGATGCCGGCGTAATGGCGGGTGCTGCGCATCTCATTTCGATGGAACATCAACAGATCGGAAACACAGGCAGAGGTAGAAACGAGGAAGACGGTAAAGGGTTGAAAGGCGGACGGAGACGGAGCTAGCACGCGCTACGCAAGGTGAATCGTAGAGAAATAGACAAGTCGGGGGCAGGAGGGGCGGCGGAAGGGGGCAAAGGTGCATATAGAACGATGGCGGAGGGACGAAAGGGACGCGAGGAAAGAAAGGGACGAATGGTATATTTGGAGAGCGATGCTCCTGTCGTAAAACGCTGAGAGAAGTGAGAAACGAGAACGTCAAAGCCTGCCACGCATCCTTTAATCCCTTAATCCACCGTTGCCTTGCGAGAATTCTCTCTCTCTCTTCACCTCTCTCTTCCTCTCTCTTCGACACCGGAACTGTGAATTTTCAAGATCTGCCGGTGCAACGGCGTCGAGGTGCAACGATAGTGACAGGGACGGTGTGAGGGTGCGGAGGGGGAAACCGGGAGAGGGCAAGAATCGTGGAGAAAGAGGGAAATAGCGAGGAACGGGAAGAGGGAGGAGGAGAGAGAAGTTTTACGGTTCAGACTTTTCAGGGCTGCGATGCGGGAATTACCGACACGCTGTTTGAAATTAAAGCAAGGGCGCCAGGGCAAAGGGTTGCGCACAGGGAGCCTCGTGCACACTTACACCCACGCACCTGTTTGATAGAGAGAAAGAGAGAGAAAGGGAAAAAGAGAGAGGGAAACGAAAAAGAAGGTGCGCATGGGCCGGTCGTAAAGGTTCTTAAAGATATTTCGCAGCAGAGATGTAAATTTTTCCGTCAGCCACCCCTCCCCCGTTCGCTCGACTCCTTTACCCCGGCAAGAATGAAACGAATTTAACCTTATACTTTTCCCTTATTTGTTCGTAACTCGTGTTCGCTTTGAATTTTCCTCCCTTTTCCTGTGCGCGCGCCCCCGCTCCCTCTCCCTCACCCTGCATCCCCTTTTCCGTGCTCTCCCCGAACTACTATATTGCATTCGCGGACCCGATATGAAAGACGAAATCTCAGAGGGCTTTTCCGACGCGCTCCGCAAATAAAGCCGCCACGGTATTATGTTACAGGAGACATATGAATCGACGCGATCGAGGGACCGAGCAATATAGGTGAACCTTAGAGCCTCGTTGCGAGCCCCGTTTCCTGTTTCGTCTTACGCCCACTGGCTACTCATGCCAGACTGATTCTCAAACTTGCACTCGGTACCGTTAATAGATTGTGCTTTTAATGAAAGCAAACGTACGGTGGCTGGTAAATTTCCAGCTCTCATTTGTTCGTAACGAATGTTCGTTAAAAAGAAATAAATGATCTAATATATGAACTGTTAAACGGTATGATCGATTCTTCTGAGCTACTCTCTTTAATAAACCTAACAATACCCAGGTTATCCGCAAGAAAACAATTTATGTTCGTTCATCAAAAATTACATCGTACAATTTACGGTATGTTCAACTGCATAAACCGCATTATAATCAATAAATTCTGCAAACAGGTAGATCGTTTCTCGCCATATGCTATGTTTTTTCGAAGCTTGGAAAATAGACTAGGAGTATGAATTTCAACAAATGTATGACCAATGTATTTTCTTGTAAAAACTTTATTATTTAAGTGACATAGGATTTCGTCACCGTACTTATAGTCCGATATTATTATTTTGCAATGATTTTTGTAAAAATCTCTAAATGCACATTGTATACAAGGGAAAATCCGTTAAATAAAATAAATTCCAAATTCCAAATAATAACAACAGGATACGATACAAATCAAATTTTTTTGACCGTCGAGTCTCCAACAGCGACGGATGCAAGTGAACATCACGTTCGTCATTCTGCCATTTTTGCCTTTGTTGACTAGTGGAAAATCTGGCTGAGATATGCAGTTTTTTAAAATTGATATTTCAATAAAAGGAATATTCAAATTCATATTGACACGCGTATCGATATATGAACAAAATGCGATTGAACGATTTAACCGCTTCTCTCGTAGCTTCGTTTCAACAATTTTTGCTTCCTGCGTTGTACGTACAACAACGCGATACAACAGACAGACAGAGCTCGTGGCAGAATCGTTCTATACAGCCAGGTCGATCAGAAAGTTCGTAGGGACGCCATTATCCGGCTTTCGAAGGAGCTGCACGAGTTCAAAAGGAAAACAGCCGCGGGATCGTGAAAGCATGGAGAGAAAATGACCTACAAGGAAGTCGCTTCCGGCGCGCTCGATCCGCGACGCGCCAACTTTTCCCTCCGTAGGGCTGCTGCTGCTCCACCGTGTATTTTCATAATCGATTTCGAGACGGGAGGTTGGTGTACCCGCGAAAAAGAAGGGGTTGGACACAATCAGAGGGACGTGGATCGATGTACTGGCGCTTTCGACGTCCGGCGGAAGTTTCCGGCGGAGCATCCGATAGATAAACCGGTCGCGTTGAATCTAAGCGAACAAGCAGAACACTCGTATTCAGAACTGATTCGTCTCCGATACGTATCACCTTGGTATGATAAACCTCGAACAATAGATTCGTATCTTGAAAAATGAAGAAAATGCTAGATTGGATAGCTTAACCCTTTGAGTATTAAACATTTCCGGACGAAGTACTCCGCGTAGGAGGCGCTCTATTAGCAATTATATCAGAGCTCTAAATGGGAATGAGGAAAAATTGACAAACGCATATACTCGTCCATAATCCAGGCGAGTAATTTTCGTCAGAGACGCATATACACGTCCATAGTAGTCAAAGGGTTAAATTAGCAGAGTAAAGTAGTTATCCAAACTTCTGTCGATCCTCTCGACAAGTTCAGTATCTTTTCGTTATCGATCTAGCGTTGTTTCACCAAATCCTAGAAAAAGCCATGCTTATAATCGGTTAGAAATGTCTCGTTTGAGTCACCTAACTGACAAGTCAAACAAAGAAGATGAACACAGTAAAGTGAAAGGTGCGAATCTACGTTGCAACCGAATTGATACAATTCGGATCCTTAAATGGAGAGATTCCAATCGAAAGTTCTAAATAAAGTTCTAAAGAAAAGAAAGATCACGATTACTTCGATTGTGATCAGTTCCAGTAGACAGTCCACGCGTCCTTAATTTCCGTCGAGTCGCAAATGAGTACGGGTTGGAGAGGAAAAATACCGATGACCGATGGTTATTTCCATGATTCGCGAATTCGAGCTGGTCGCTGACCAGGCGACGTGATGAATTAGCCGCATCAATTACCGACGCGGCGTGTTCGACCCGTTCTGTCGTTGTTCAGACAGCCGGAAGCTGGTCGTGTGCAGGTTCGGCAGCGGATCGCCGTTGGGGTGAAAAAAGGAAAACGTCGACTCGCGTATTCGCTTTGCGTCGCCCGTGC
Source organism: Tetrapedia diversipes (assembly GCA_033822845.1). Classification (NCBI taxonomy): domain Eukaryota; kingdom Metazoa; phylum Arthropoda; class Insecta; order Hymenoptera; family Apidae; genus Tetrapedia; species Tetrapedia diversipes. Next base: position 247,093 of record JAOPTO010000740.1, on the reverse strand, counting down.
GCGTGCACATATAATATTTTAAAGGCGGGACCAGCCGGCGCGCGATAAATACGAGGGCACGCACAGGTATCCGTGAATGGCCGACGAAGAAGACCGAGAGGTCGCGCGGAGGAGGCGCACGGTTCTTTTTAGTAATTAAAAATTACGCGCCGCGGCCGGTGTGCGTCAAAGCGCGCGGCTTCGTTAATATATTCAGCCCCGCACGCGGCTCTGGCCTTGCAAAAAAGACGCGACAAAGTTAGTGCCTATATTTTCCCTCGCAACCCCCAACAGGCCCCCTCCTCCCCCTCCCGTGCGCCCCCCCTTCATTCACAGCTTTTTCCTCTTTCCTTTCTTTCGCCGGTTCTTTCCCCATTCCGACCGTCGGCGATAATCTTTCCTGATTTTCCAGCAGGAATTCTAATTTCTCCTGCCGGCAAAGAGTGGCAAGTATCCGCCGATGCGGAAATCACCCGACGACGGCGATAGTATCTACGGCTCGCGTCGAATCGGAAGCCCGAACGAGGCTGAGGGAATCTTTTTCTCTTTATTACGAGCGAATTATACAGACAGCCGCGAGGAGATTGAGTTCGACGGAGATTGAATATTTTTAGGGGAGGTTTTCTCTGCAAAATTATTGCGGCTCGAGTGATCGACGGACGTTGATTGTTAGAAATTGAATGCGGAAATACTGCGAAGCAAAAATTAACCAAAAACCAGCTTTCTTTCTCGTAACGTGCTTTCTCAAGGGTTTTTTTTCTTAGAACCCAAGCCACGTCTGGCATTTTAGAAAATTCGAAAACGTTAAGAAACGGAAGAAAGGGGCTGAAGGACCCGAACGGGGTTGTAGGAATTTCGACTACTGCGTTTTGCTAGTCTCATGACAAAGCTTGCAAAGTTCGGTCAAAATTGCCCTTCCTCGTGTTATATGTATAATAAAGTATTATAATATTTCAAATAACAGTGTATTTTGTTTAAGAAATATAAAACCCCGTTTGCAATATTGATTAATTCAGGTTTGTAGATTCGAGTTGTTAAGAAAATTGAGGTATAGGAATTGAACGATTCTTGTTGGTTAGAGGTCAGTGTGCTGAGCGTAAAATCGAACTTCTGTTTACTGTTTTAAATGCAACAGTGCACCCTTAATTGTGATTATCGGTGGAGGTAGGTATACAGAGAATTATCGATTGTTATCTTCTCGAACTCATTAAAGAAGAGAAAGAAAGGAGTTTGTTACGACGAAGAATGGGAAAAATATTGTCGTTCGCCAAGTCCGTCAAATAACGCGAAACAATTTTAGAAAACGGTGGGAGTAAATCTGCGACAATTAATCGTGAAAAGGGAGCAACGATAAAGCACACGCTACTGCGCAGTATTTTAATACGCTATAGCTACTGATACTACGCCCTCATGGAAACCAATAGCTCACGGTGTGTCATACTGGATTTCGTTTGCAGAGGAACACTCGAAACCACCATGTGCGGCGCGTCCAAACGGAGTAACTTCGTGGCGAGTACTAGTACATATCGAGCACGAAAAGAAAAAAGGAAAAATAGAGCAGTGAGAATCGAACATGTGTTTCACGGTTTTCGGTTACTGCCCTTCGTCTAAGGTTTCATGTTAATCGGTGACTCTTTTTTTCGATGGCTTTCTGTGCGCACCCGAGAAGGGTGCGCGGCAAACAATCCTAATCCAGACAAAACAGTCACCACTGTTTAATATTGTGAAACGGTACGCACCACTACTTTTTTTTGTTTTACTGTTTAGTCGTTCCGAAGGTTCCATAGAAGCTAGAAATATTGAATCTATGTATCTTAAATTTCTGCTGGATGAATACACACAACTGCTCGCGTGCAGAAGGCGCACAGAGATACGAGCAAGTGATCGAAATTAAATGCAATTTCCTCGTTTCTTTTTTTTCGCGATCGTGCCTCGCAAAAAATAACAAATCTGCGACATTCATCAACGAGTTATTCGCTTGACGTTAAAATATTACCACGTTAAACGCGACTGTAGCGATGCACGAACGAGCCGGTAGTGGCTGTTAATAGAGATTTCATTGCATTTTGCTCATAATTACAGAAGTTTGTATAAAACGAGAAGCTTCGCGGGTCGGAACGGTCTCAAAGACCGTGGCGGGTTTAATAGTCGAAGACTTAAGTTCGTTTCTTCAATTTACGTTCCCGCCCCTTTATTGACATTTCAATTAAGCCCGCGGAATCGGAGGCCGGTTTGAATGGTAATTTAATTTCCAGCAAGGATTCCCCCGTTGCAGCAGCAGCGAGCAACGCGCAAATCGCTCTTTCAGTTTGAATTCGCATGCTAAAAACGTATTCAGGGATCGCCTTTATTCGCGGCTCTGTCGCTGGTTCCCCGGCTGGAATAATAAACAGTCCGTGGAAGCCGATCCAGGAGGGCGTGGATTATTTTCCGGTGTCGTCATCAACCTGTCACCGGCATCGTCCGGCAATCATCACCTGCGAAACCGGGCAGCACGCGAGTACGAAGGTGGAGTGTACAAACTTTATTCCGCCTGCATAAGCTTCACGGAAACCGGCCACGGAAACGAGACACGCCGTCTCATACGAAAGCGAAAGGGAGAAACGTGAACGATGTTTCCGTCGCGTGAATAATTCGCTGGGGCACGGTAGGCGCGCGATCGATAAATAGAACGTTAGCATCGATCGTGAAAGGGGTGACAAGGGGATGTCGAGGAATACGAAGCGAAAAACGTCGGTTTGTAATCTCGTTAGTGTATTTAAGAAGCTCTGTTAACGCTAGAACTACCGACGATTAAAGTGTACTTATTTGCGTGGAAGAGATCAATTTGGAAATTACATGAAAAAATGTCGAATACATGAAAAACGAATATTTATTTATACTTTCTGCAGAAAATTATGGTAAATTTTGGAAGCTTGGTAACGTGAATTTATAAGGTTGCTGTGAATAATCATGAATTCGTCATTTTTACTGCTCTGGTAGTTTTAGTGTTAAATATTCAAAGAGAAACAGGAACAGTACAAAAGTATATACCTTTCGAGTCTTGGTTGCGAGGGACGATGAATTATTAAACGCGAGAGTGAAGAATATTGATCTTGACGCGGGTCAGTAGAAAGATCGTAGAACTCATTTTACGTTTTATAGTGGCGATAATCGAATGGACGAGACTGTGTTGTCGAGTGGAACGAGTTGAGAATATTCATCGACGATAGTTGCTGCTCTCGCGGGAAAGTCTCGCGAAAAATGTAATAATTCCTCGAAGAATATTAAGTTTGGGTGCTGGAAACTGAAAAATATTGAAAGTTTTTACGGTGACGGGAACGATCCAGAGTCGGGTGGCGCAAAAATTTATTCTTCGTGTAACTCACAAAGGGTCGCCACAATTCACCGGAAATTCTGCTAATCGATCGTTACCACGGTTGCCCCCGCTTTTGTTTTCCGCGGAGCGAACGGAAAAAAGAAGGATGAAAAATCGTTGGGAAAAAGAGAGAAATTTATCTACCGTTCACGACTCTCCCTTTTATTCTTCCCGTCCGTCGGCCGTTTAAAAACTCGCGCGACGATAAATCGCGATTGATGAAATTCATTGCGCATTCTTCTGGCGGGTTCAATTGGTGGCACAATTTTATTCGAAATTTACGCATCGCTGAAAAACTGGCCGGCCAAAAATACGAGCCACGTTGTCTCTGACCGTTCATTCAACAACGAATTCACGTTCGTTGGTGTATGATACGCGGGCCTGTAAAGGGCACGCGTTTTTTCCCATCGCGATCATCTCCTCTCATCGAGTCTGCGCCCAACCCCCCTTTTCCACCTATCATCGAGCGCCCTCTTTTTTGAAAATCATCCCCGATGCACAAGCTTGCGTGGGAGTGCATCGATTGCACGGCCAGCGTAGTGGCATCCCGTTGAACGCGAAAATCCAATAATTATCGGGCTTTTGGGCCGGAAACGCAAGAAAAAAAAGAAAAGAGGATCAAAGGATTCGACATCTGGTGCACTTTGAAAAATTTAATACAGTACACAATTTGCATGCTTGAATTTAGTCGGTTTATAATGGTAAATACAGCGGTTGAACAAAGTATTCGTAATTTTTAGTTTTCGTCGAAAATAATTTTTACATTCATAATTTATTGAGTGGTTGGACTGCACATTTATACGCGAATTCGAACTTTTGTAATTAATATTATGGTGACTACATAGTGATTCATTTTTGGGCATTTAAATTTCACAAAAATAGACAGAATTCCGCAATCTAGTAATACTCTATAACGGTATACCCATACTATGTAGATTTTCTAAACTTGGTAGGTATCTAGCTCGTCTTAGTGCAAAAAAATACGCTTGCAATAGAAATCAAAAGTTGTTAATGCAGGAATACTTTTTCCAGTCACTGTAGGTGACTTAACGAGTTACAATTGCATTGAAAGCGGCTACCGAAACCCTACGAAGAATGTGAATTATAAATTTTAACTGTACGAAACTGGTAAACTGACAAACCTAAAAATACGAATTCGATTGATCGTGGCCTCCATAGAACCACCTTTTCTAACACAACTGTATAAAAACAAAGTAAGGTAGTTTCGTTAATTGTTAAAAAAAAAGATAGAATCAACGAATCGAACAGCAGCTCCCTACGTTAGCTCGAGGTAAACAGCATAATTGAAGTTTCGAGGGGAACACACCGAAACGAACAACGCGACCTACATTTAGGACACCCTGTAGAAAAGCTGGCGCTTTCATCAGAAGATTAATCATCCGTGACGCGTTTTGCATTTTACAGTATCGATTCGGCCGCCCTAATATCCGGTGAAAACTAACCTGACACGTAGCCTAGATTAACGTCGGGGCTCACCGAAAATTTTCCGGACTAACGAAGCTCGCCGCTCGATTAGGTCACATCATAAGCTTCGTATTTATAGTAACCTAAATATGCTCGGCTCGGGAAAGTTCGTGTATCGCGCAGCTTTGCGGCGAACGCGGCGAACGATGCGAAACCGAAGTTAGCTTCGCAAAGTTTGCGGTTTAAAGTTAGCATCTTTGAGAGAGCGACAGTGACAAAAGAGGGGGGGGGGGGGTAGTAAAGGAGGTGCTGCACAGAAGGGGCACGATTTTATTTAGCAACACCTGTTTTGTGCACGATTTGCGCACGTGCATGATTTTAATTAAACCGTTAATAACGTTTTATTTTTACCTTTCTCCGTCTCCTCTATATTAAAACGGACTTCATTTCTGTTCTCCGATAGAGCGTGCAATTTTAGCGATAATATTTTTAGCTTGGAAAGAGGAAACGCGAAAGCGTTCGAAAGCTTTTAAATTAAAATCTATTCACCTGTTCTGGTATGCGAATTCTCCTCGTAGTTTTATCTCTTATGTTGTTATGCAAAATTTGAGCGTTCCAAACTTATTTTCGATGGAAAAAAATTTTCTGTGCTTTGTTTCATACTGACTGCATGAATTTCACGTGAATCGAACCGTTATACTACGTTACCCAGTCGCTATCCGACTATTAATATTTCTATAGAAGTTTAAATGCATTAAATTTCCTGTTTCAATGTCTCTGATTTAATACCAGAACCAAGAACCATTAAAGTGCACTTGTTTGTAACAAAGAAATAAACTTAAGAATTATACGAAAAAAGCTATGAAATTCCTAACACGAGCTTCGCTTATATTTTTTTACCGAAAATCACAGTAAATTTCGTAAGTTTCTGTGAAAACATACGAATTATTCATTCTGATCATTTTGCTGTATCCAGTGTTAACGCATGTTAACCTCGACATATGCGATCGCCGAAGAAAGATTACAATGCAACTGTTTAATACGTGTACACTGTCAGTTAAACGACCATAGTCACCTACAATAACGAAAGGATTAACCATTCACGTGTCTCAAATCATAACTCTCGACAACCTATCCAGAAAACGACCCCGGTCCTCGAAACCACCCCTCGAAATATAAAACCAAACCGTCGAACAGGGCTGTAAATAATCGTTCAGGAACCGGCAGCGATCGAAAGCAAACGTTACGAAATTTCCTGTTGGCCGACGTCCTTCACGAGCGCGCGTGTTAGGGGATAATTGTTAAAGGCACCTGCGAGACGAACCGACTCATAAACCGACACTGAAACTAAAATTACTGACGATTAGGGTATATTTGTTAGAGGCAAAGAAATCAAATTGAAAGCTGTGCGAAAAGGATACCTAATATAAGAAAAACAAATTTTAGCAATCATAGAAAATTTTCAAATGTACGGGCACCACGGTAAGCGTACCACGTTTCTATGAAAAATTACAATCTGGGTCATTTTGACCCCTTTGATAGTTCCTAGTGTTAACCCTTTGCGCTCGAGAGCCGACTGTTAGTAATCAAATGATAGTTTCACAAAAATTTTCAGACTTTATTCAGTTTATTTATTAGTCAGACCCAGAGATTAAATAATCGTATATGTAGTTTTAGTATGCGACTTAACTAAATTAAATGAAGTTTAATCTAAGCGAATCTTAGTAAATATTTTGCACTTGAATATCTTCGAAGTTAATCTTGTAACACGGCTAACAGTCGCCTCTCGACTGCGAAGGGTTAATACGCGTATCTCGCGGCGATTAATTGGCCGTGCCACGATTTTTAAGCGGCCGCTAATTTTCACGGGCAAGATGCCCCGGTTCCGACCCCACTGGCAACGATCGTTATATAATGTTTCGCCTTAATTGCGGATTCGAGCCCTGACGGTGGCCCGCAACTTCCGCGCGCGGGATACACTTTTAATTGCACCCGAATTTGCAATTCAAATTTCGCGGCTCGACGCCTGGCTCTCGCGTACATCCGAAATTCGGAAATCGCTCGAGCGAAGACGAAATACTCTGCACGCATCCTGTCAACTTTACCCTTAGGAAGAGGGGTGGGGTTTTGCGGCTGTCTTGGTCTCGCGGCGAAAAATTCGGTGGTGGATTTGGGAATATTTACGCACGGTCGTTATTATAAGACGTGTCAGTTGAATGAAATGGTGTGATCGATGAAATAATTTTTAAACTTGTTCGAGGGGTTGATTGTAGGGTTTATAAATTTCTAAGCTGAATTAAATAATAATTTAAATAATAACGATAGACTTTGAAATATTGACACGTAATATGCTGTGAAAATATCTAGCGAATTGAATTAATCGAATTTTTGAATTTTTGCATTTATATCCGGAGTTGACTATCGATTTTATAAGTTCCTAAGTCGAATTAAATTGAATAATTTTGTTAATGTTTGAATTAAGTTGGTTAAGTTTATTATGTTGTATTAATATATAACATTAGTACAACATTAACCTTTTTCGGTTTGGGTTACAGTCGATATTTTATTACAATTCGTTGCCGAATAAAGTAATCCTCAAAGTTCGTTTATGTCTTTGGTTATATTCAACGTATCCGTCGTCGAAACGTAAGCTTTAATACCGAAATATATATATGTTTTTGTATATTGAACGTGAAAAGAATGGAACCAACCGGAATGCGAAAATCCGAAAAGCTTAAATAACGCGACGCGATAAAAACTTTTATTATCATCGAATCACCGTTACGAAAGTGCATCGGGCATAAATAATCCTCGGGTTAAACAGAAACGTTGGATTCCAACAGAGTTACGTTATTTCAAAGTATGCGAACGGTTTCCAAACAGTCCGCGGCCTATAGTAATTCTAACCAATAATTCTAACCTACGAGACGTTAAAACGGTTTCACGACGCGAAGCTGATATAAAGCCCCAATAAAAATCGCCTCGCGGAATTGAATATTTCCAACCCCTCGAATTTATGCCCGGCTTCAGAAGAACGGCGTGCGAAAAACGTCCGGCATTACGGTGCCCTCGGCGATAAAAGTGGCCTCCCACGCGGACAAACGTCGCGGATTCGCGGGCCGGATGATAAAACCGGGCGAACTTCGTTAGCGTGACTAGTTTGCGGTTCTGTTTACTACGGGGCATTAAAAAGTTTCGCGGGAAATAGCCACGGCTTCGAAGTTTCCCGGCTTCACCGACGCGATGAGGCTCGTTCTCGCCGAAGCAATCTGGTTTTAAGAAATATCAGCGGAATATCTGGCTTACGATCCTCGTAAAAATGCCTCCGCGAGCACGAGCCTCCTGCGAGCAGATTGAAACTTCGTAATGATAGTATATTTTCAGTGTAAAAAAGGGCGAAGTTCGGGGAAGATGTATAATTCCGGAAACAGGGTTTGTTTCTTCAACGATTGATAGATTGTGGATCTTAAGTAGATGCAACATCTCGAAACAAATAAGTGTAGTGATTGAGAGAGTGGGAGAGATTTCAAAAGGACGAATGGGTAATTAGATTGTTTGTAATGGAGCGAATGATAGGCTGAGTGAGGAAAGAATGAGAGGGAATGAGTGAGAGAGCGAGAGAGAGCGCGTGAACCGGTGTGACAAAAGGCGAGGTATGAGTCAGTAGAGTAAGAGACGCGAATGGAGAACAAAGGCGTTACGAGCAGACAGGTGTGATATAATAAATAAAATTATTTAATATCAAAAACTACAACATAAGTTTCAACGCGTTTCGTTTTACTATATCAATTACAATCTCGGTTCGTGGAGAGTCGATAGCGTTGGCAGTGAACACTCGAATGCGAAATCTGTTGGTAGGTTATTATTATTATTTAGTATACAGATGGTGACTTTAAGTAGAAGTTGCACGTTTCGTTAGGAAGACACGAATTAAAGTCTCGTTAGCGTAATTCACCGATATTCATGAGCAACTATTGGAGATTATGGATTAAAAAGAAAGAAAATAAAGATAACTTTTATTTTTAAGAATTTACTAAACTTTATTTCTAAAGGAAGGTATATTCTTTTTGAACCTGATTTCTACGCAGCGAGAAGCAAGACTCGAATGAATAGAAAAGGCTAAATGACATATTTCGTTAGGGTCCTCTAATTCTCACAAACAGCGTGGTAAGGGTAAAACACTTGACCCGTTCCTAGAACCTCTTCAGCGCCTAGCTCAACCTCGCATAAATATTTTTTCGAGGAGATTGATTTTTGTTTGTTAGTTGGGACGTATTTTATTTCCAACAGCAACCTTAACAAAATTTCAAATTTCGACGACCTATTTCTTTCGACCCCGAAGTCTTCTCACCCCCGTGCATACCAGCCGCCCCGGCAATTTTCTTCAAAGTCCAACCGAAGTAGAATCAAGTAAATACCTGAGACATTCTTACAAATCAGTTGCAATTCTCCTCGTGCACGTAATATCAAAAGACCCCTCGGTGCTTCTAAATCCTTGAAACGCCAAGCAGCAACCGATATCCGCCTCGCGATCCCCTCTAAAAACGTAAATATTTCCACGAGTGCGGTCGTTCGATAGGCAAACAAAGCTTCTTTAACAGAATATTCCCATTGAGGCCGGGGGGTTCACGTTGGCCGAGAATCAACGTGTACAGAGCACGTCTCCGTTCCTCGTCGATCTCCATGGATCCTCGGCGAGGAGGATCCCGCTTTTAAAGGGAAATCGTGCGCTCTATGACGCGGTATAATTTCTTGCTGCACTCCTTATCGTTTTTCCAATACACGCCAGCAACGGCAGATAAGATGACCGTGCACGGGTATATCGGGGAAAGGCAACCCGCGGGGGCGGGGGGGGGGAGGGGATGGGAGATCGATCGATCGCCACGGCTGATTCTCTCTTTTTGAAGGAGCCGCCGTTAACCTCGTACAGACTCCTCGAACGCCGCGATACGTTCTTATTCTCCGACAGTGTGTTGGCAGCGCGAAAGGGGGCCAAAGGCGTTCTCTCTATCGCGACGGGTGTTGCCATGACACCATGAAACCTCCACCCTCCCCCTGCCCTTCTAAATCTTCCCCTCCCGCGCACCCTTGCACCCGCCGCCGCTCGTGTACACACAGCCGTGGGCAACTACAATTTCTTGCTTCAAATTTACTGGAATCGCTGGTAAAACACCCGGGTTTCGCTTAGCTAGCTTTCTATTTATGGAGCCGATAGGCGGTTCTCGGCACTGTGGCTTCCGATGCCCATTCGCGTTCATTCGATCGAGATCTACGTATAATTGTGATACTCGAACGTGTTTGTACGTTTTACGATTGATAAACCTGGTGTCAGTGGTGGTGGTTGTTGATCAGGTTTTGAAATTATGTGCCCAATTTGATCGTGGGAAGAACAGACGAATCGTGCGATGCCAAAAGTTGACGAACTCTGCCACCAAAAAGATATTTAACCCTTTGCACTCGGCTGTCCCCTCTCATGGGACTTCGTAATCCTAGCATATGATAGTTTCGCAAATTTTTAGACTTTAGTTCAGACCCGGACGTTAAATAGTCATATATGTAAATTTTAATATACGACTTAACTAAACTAAATAAAGTTTAATATACGTGAATCATAGTAAATATTTCGAATTTGAAAATTTTTGAAGTTAGTATCATTAAACGACTAACGGTCACCTCTCGAGTGCAAAGGGTTAACCCCCGATCCTCTAATTCGTCGTAAATATGTTTCTTGAATGTATGGCATCGGTGATAAAATCGAAGCAAAATATGGAAGACAAGCATCTTTGACAGAGACTACGTCCAAACGGCACTTAAAAATGTTTGTTTGGTATACATCTCCGTATTACAATGAAGTAGACTCTTAACTGTAGAGGATGGCGTATTTGCTCGCAAGGGAGCCCTCGAAAGAAGCTTCACGACGTAACTCGCGAGTCCAGTCTCGTTCCCGTGGAGCAAAACGAGCATCGGGCATGAAATGTTATACGACCGTTCTCATCGAGAATTTTACCAGCGTACCCGATTCCGCGCCATTACGCTTGCACAGCTTAAAGCCACGATGCAAAATCTCTTTCCTTGGCAAGGACCCGCAACATCCCTATCCATTCGAAAATGCTGCCCTGGCTCGGATCCAACAGCGTCCTGCTCTGTCTCCTTTAGTCCCTTCCTCTTTGACGCCGCGTCTTCCGATGTCGTACATCCTGCCTTTCTGCACATTTCGCAGTCACTCTGATTCCCTCCCTTGAAAACTTCCTCCCAACGACCCCGGTCTGCGCGTATTTTTTCACTCAAACGTTCTTGCCTCGTTCGGGTAGGGTAGAATCGCAGAAGTCTTGGATGGAAATGTTTGTAAATGAATAAATTTCGTTTCGTCGCGTTGTATGCACGTTGAACGCGTTGTTTTGTTCGTTATTAGTATACATTCGTGTTGTTTGCGAATTTCTTTATGCTGTAAGGGGTAGAATATATGTAAGTAAATTTTCATTTAGATGTTTATTTATGATAAACAGTTTAACAGAAGGCAGCAACACTAATAATTCTTAACAATCTTAACATTTAAAAAAAAATTCTTATTATTTTCAAAAAAGTTGTTAACACTTTTAGGTTTCTTTATCATTTTTTTTTCAAAAATATCTTTGTTAATCTGAACGTAAGAATTAGCCGCATCAGTATCTCGGATCGTAACGATCAGAACAATACGTTAGTATTGACAGTGAAATGTAAAGGATGGTACTTAAAATTTTGAAAAGTTTTACCCGTACACCAATTATTCTATGGTACAGAACAAACTCGTGAAATGACGGAAATGCACTTAAGTGAATGACACAAAGCTGTGAACGAATGAAATAGACCCAAACGGATCAACGGAGCGAAAAAAAAGTGGACGATATTGACGTAATTTTCAGCCAAAAATAAATCTGTTCGATTTTCAATTTATTCCGACGATTTAAAAATACTCGATGTTAAATTAATATGAACATTTAATTAATTTAATCGTTACACCGCCACTTTATTAATATCATTCTTCAAATTATAATATTAAACTGAAAATACTGTTGGGAGGTGAGTTTATTACTTCGGTAAACGTTGCGAAATATATGTACGGAAACTACATCATTTCCCGGTTTTCACGAGCGCGGCAACAGTTTTAAATCCCCTGCAATTTTTATCGAGAGCAAGCACACCGATCATCGGCTCGCTAAAATGTTTACCCTTCCCGGATTCATCCGGAGCAGCCGAAAAACAAGATTCCAAACCGATCGGCAATAAATTGCCAGGCATGATCGATGCCATGCCGAGAGGTAGCAAGAGCCAGCGCTTTCCTTCCTTATGAAAATTTACCGTTGTGTACGAGCGGATTTATCGGGGGTTGAATTTACAACCTCAGAACCTGCGCGCGCGCGCGCTCATGTACAGTCGCCAGCCAGCCTTTCCGAACGATAAATTTCTTGGACTTCATCCAGCTACGTTCGTCCGTGTTTGTCTTACGTTTAAACTTCGTCCGTTCTCCCAGCCTTCGAACGGGGGTGGCTCGTCGACCCCGAAATTCCTCTTCTTTTCGAGGGCAGGTCCTCGCGTCGCGCTTAATTAGCCGGGAGTAAGTTCCGAAATTATGCTTCCGCTTTGATCGCGGAAAGAACAGCCGGGACGCGCGATGCTGAAGGTTAAACGCTCTGAAAGGCGTTCAACCCCTTCTGTAACTCGATTTTTATACCTTTATGAGAACGGAATTAGGGTTGGCTACAGTTGCTGGCGGGAAAAGTTTATCATCTTATGATACATTGCTCACCGTTAACCATAAGGATAAATATTTTAATTTCCATTGAAGTTTGTCGGTGCTCTCTGTAATTCAACGTAAGGGTTTAGAAAATATGAATGCAAGAAATAAATTGCGTCGTGGATGCTCAACGTCTCACGTTCACGTGGGTTTTTTTTTTAATAAATCTGGATTGGTTTCCTCTACCATCCAGCGTGAAGCGGAAAAAGAAGAAATAGTAACGAAACGAACTACACAGTCGGTGTGCTCATCCATCAACCTTCAGGTAGGCAGAAGGGGGAGACTCACCTTCCAACACCGACTACGAGTACAGTTACCGAAGTTATGCCGTATCGGTGTCCGGGGAAACTTGAGAGCTCGAAAGAAAAGCGAGCAAGTCCTAGTTCCTACTTACTGATAGGCGAGCGCGCATCCGCTCGGACCACTTTGACGATTAGGTAGCAACCGCGGCCATTTTCATCGGCAGGATAAACTCTGCTTCTCCTAGACCTTCTTAGCCTTTGTTAGGCGGTACACGCGGGCCGAGGAAGAGACAACTCGTAAGGGCGTTTCGAGAGCGGGTAAAGAGCCAGGGGAAAAGGGTGCGCAGGGGTGGGCCAGGGGGACATCCAGGGGACGGAAACAGAGAGGCGGGCTTGAAAAAAGAAAGGACACGGGGAGGGATGGAGGGAGACAGAGGGCTGGAGAGGGAGAAAGAAAGAAGCCGGCAAATGGAAAAGAAATTCCCATTACTTTGGGGGAGAGACGTCTAGTACCCTTCTTCTTCATCTTCCTGCCGGTCTTCGTCTTCCCGTGTCTCCTCTCCACGCTTCTTCGTCCTCTCCATTCCGCCTCTTCCGCTACACACTGCCACGCGAGCCACCACGGGGACACGGTGCACGCATGTGCCGGGGTCATTCTATCGATTTCCATGGTTCGCGTGGCAGCCACGAGGTGGCGTGGCGCCCGGGGCCGCGCGCCCGCCGCATCAGCACGCCACCCAAAACAGCCTCGCGTATCGTCGCAACCGGGTTGCCTTTTCAAGGTTAACCGACGACACGTATATGTATATGTACACACAACGAACGCTGCCACCGCCGAAAGTGCCGGTTCCCTGGTATTCTTGAGTGCTGCTCCCCGCCTCCTGCCCGCGAGGCCGAGTCTGCACCGCCGATTTTCGCACGTGCGCGCGTATACACGTACACACACATACACACAAGGAGATCGGTGAAACGCAATCGAGAACTGGTGATCCCGTGGACTACGAGATTTTTGAGCGACGGTGAGAAACGGAAGTGGTCGGTCGTTGTTACCAGACTTGTACACCCAGGTCAACGGCGAACAGTGTCTTCCTCTTTTGTTTACGGTGAGTAATCAGCTGTTTGTTTTGTCCTGTCGATTTGTGGTACCCGATTTGTTCAGACACGTCGGGCGACGCAATGTTTCCTCGGTTTTCTCGCGGGTCACGCGATCTCGTTCGAACCTGTGAACGATGGAGTGCGCGACTTTCAATTGCCCGTTAAGCGTCCCCGCGCTCGTGGACGGACCGTTTCAGCCGGAGACGGTACCTATTATTAATTCAACGCCGGGGCGCTGTTTTGTCTCGGGTATTGGCTGTCGTTAGGTGGCAACGGCGACCGAACGAATAGCTTCTTCGACTTCGACGATCGCGGGATTCGTTTCTATAGGGGCGCAACGAGCTCTGCGACAGCGATTAAGCGATGGCTAATTAACGCGATCGCGGCCAACAGCCGCAAACTCAGGACTCTCTCCGTTTGTCCCGCACCACTGTGCCCCGTGGTATTGTCTGTCGAGAGCAATTTCGTGTAAACGGACAATCGATCAGGAATACCAGGGCGATATCACGCGAACGCAACGGCTCCCCTAGCTCGCGTTGATACTTAGATATTCTCGAGACGTCAGGGGGAATGACCAGGGCCGTCCTTGTTTGTGATTCACGATCCCTGGAAATTAAAAGGAGAAAACGTTAACGAGTTCAACACGCGTGCAAATTTATTTCGATGTCACCGGACGATTTCAGGTGCACGAATGTGTTTTAAGATAAACGTCTATTTTTGGTTGATCGAATTTGATCGCTTTTACTTGAGCGTTAATGGATTTCAATCGTGAAATTGTTTTGTTACCGAATATCGACACACTTGATTGCTTTTAAGCAGTTTATTTTTACGTGACGAAGCACTTTGCTATTTTTGCAAAATTAAATCTATTTCGTACTTCTTCCGCGGTAATACAATTACGATTATCCCTATTGCTGACCGAAAGTGAGCAGTATAATTATAAGCTGATATAGCTCGATTGCGTAAAAACACAAGCAATTCGAGAAAAAAGGCAAACCGAGGTTCCGATAAGCGTTTCAACGAAAATCAGCCTATAGACGAAGCACAATTCACGTTATTATCGTCTTCCTGAACCGTTTCCCTCGCAGAAACCTGGTTAGCCACTCGACGCGTAGTCACGAGTCGGATCTCGACGACGATACGAAAACGTGCGCGTGCGCCCGTGTCCGTGTTTTCAGAGAATTCTTTTTCTCCGTCCCCGGCGTTCCGGCCACGATAAGCGCCCGTTATCTTTCGTCGCGCCACGATAATCCAAAGAATCGTCGTTTCAGTTCTTGGTCGGTCGCGATGAACCGAACGCCTGTGGCTATGCAACCACGTTAGAGTCAGAACGTCGGCCGAGAGTAATTCTCGAGTTTGTTACGAGTAGCGCATCATCGTTGCTACAACTGGGATAGAGGAAACGAGAGAGGCAGATAGAGAGATGAGGATAAGAGGAAAAGAGGGGTGAGGGAGAGAAAGAGAGAGGGGGGGAGGGGTATATACGGCTCGTTTTTCCCTCTTTCCTCGCGCCTCCCTTTCTGTCTTCCACCCTTCTAGTCGTCGTAGACTCTCGTTTTCCTACCTTCTTTCTTTCTTCCTTTTTTCTTCCACACCAACCCCCTCACCAACCCCCTCTGTTTTTCTACGCGCGTGTATGCCGCGTGTTTTCTCTTCCCCTCCTTTTTCTCTGTTTGCGCCTATCGCCTCGGCTCTGTCCCGCCGGCGCAGCGTTAGGTAATTCGAAAGCAATTTGAATTGACGTGCACCGGCAGAGGAAAGTAATTACGGGGTGGTGGTGAAACGCGAGGCGCAAGCTCCCGGCCGTCGTGTGCACATACCTGGCCGTAGCGCGTCTAACACGCACAGGGAATGCACGCACGGCTCTGTACGCGCGAGTGTGCGCTACAACACGGTTCGCGGTTAGATTGATTAAAATTTACTATGCAAATTAGATCGCGCCGGAGGCCCCGCAGCCGCACGCGTAGGAGGAGCCCGCCGGCTGAAAAGATGAATCGTTATCATTAGCATGTTCAGCATTGACGGGGCTTTACGCGGCGGTGTTATCGTGTCAACGGTAAGCCATCGGGCCCACCCCGATTCCGCTCGTTTCAGCCGGGTTAGCCGATACGCGCTTGCAAAACCTATCTTTGACGTGCCATGCGTGTCTTATAACAGGCTCGCGCCTTTGATGTGCGCGCATTCAATTTTCGATATTCAACGTGGAGTTTCATGAAAATTCCTTGGGACGGCTGAAAGGTTGCTTGGAACGCGCCGCGGAGGAAGGAGTCGGTTCATTCGGGAACGAAGCCGTGGAAATTTTGCATCAAATTTTTACGTTCAATCTTCTTCAACTGAAACATCGTAGCATTATACTACTGTTTCTGGAGGGACGGAAAATTACAACCGTGTACTCTGCAAACTTCGCTTTGCGTTTGAAATGAGTAAAATTTCACCAAATGCGTAATATGTTAACGCTTGATAAAAGTACCTCATTTGTAATAAGTAGTAATGGATATTAGATACTCAACGAAAACATTGTAGTTTCCTTTTCAAAGTGACTCGAAATTAACTCTGATCCCTGTATAAATTACGCTTTAAATACGCTTAGCACTGAAAGTATCGAATCGCGTGAAAACAATACTTTCGCATCTCAAATTTTTCCTCTTCTCGAATTATAGTTCGTTCGTTCTTGATCCCATTCTTCTGTCGGTTTCTTCGCGATGTTTCCTTCTCCTTCCGCCCGATATTTTCCACGGGATGCTCCTTCGAGGACGCGTAACCGACGAAGAGATTCGTCTTTCCGCTAGATCGGTCGGAAGCGGCGCGATTCGCGACAGAGCGAAGGGAACACGAGGGTGAGTTTCACCCCCGAGGCATGTACACGCGCGGTAGGCGAATTGATCGCGTTGGGGTAGAATCATCCATCACCAAGTGACAGACCCGAGCTAACCCCCCCATGAAAAGGTGCCCCTCTCCCCTCCCGACAAGAGGAATGGTCAGAGGTGGCGCGGCGATGTAGGGTGCAGAGGGGTGGGCGAAACGAAGGGGAGAGGTGTGCGAGAGAGGGAAAACGGTGGCGCCCTCTCGAACGACGGGCGACGAACCAAACAACCCCCTCAACAATGCCCAACGGATCCCACGGGACGGCGTATTCTGATGTTTTTCTCTTTTTCCTTTTCACCCCCCACCACCCCTCCGTGGACCCTCGTTCCGTCTCGGTTTACTCGCGCCGCTACCGTTTCTCGATTCACCGGTGACGCTGCTGACGTTGGCCTCTCGCGAAAATCGAAACGCTTAATTGCGCGATCGTCTCTCATTCAAAGTAATCCTCTTCCTGTTTCGTTCGATGAAAAACGTGAAGATCGTAATTTAGATGAGTATCGCAGGAATTACGAGTGTACCTCTATGGGTACGGTAAAATTAGGCAAATGGTTCTGCTCGATAGAATCTCGCGATGCAATGAAATTCAGGATTTGTATACAGCGGTTTCGATCGTCGAATTGCCATTCATTGAGTCATCCAGGTGCAACTCCGACCGAGAGACATCCCTTTTGTTCAATATTGGGGATCCTGATAAATATTTTGCATCGTCACACCGCTATATTGTATCTTCCTTTGATACGTTATATCGCGGTCGGAACAGCCCCCTTCGGGATCTCCCCTTGTTCAGATATCCTATCGGAAACCGTCACTCCGTGTTCATTACGTCGCATCATTTTTCTTGCTAAGTTAAACCGTCGTAATTCTCACGAAACTGGGTACCACGGTAACGCCAAGGTTTTCAAGAAATAGCAAGGGGCAATAAAGTAGACGAACTTGCGAACATTAATGTGAATACTATTACTATTTCTATTCACAACGCAAATATTTTATCGAAATAAAGTTCAGAATAGAAAAGCGAGTCAGTAATTACTATTCTGTCAATTTTTGTCTGGTTAATTTTTAACGATTCTTGAAGAAGTTCTACTTCAAACCTCGCCTCAATCGTATTTCTCCGAAACACGCTTTCCTCTCATAAATTTTGCAGAACACGTCAGTGATACATCTGATTAAGAATGTCAGTTATAGACGAACAGTTTTAGTTCACCAAATTTCCATTCAAACAACCGACGTTCACCAAAATACTTTTCCTTCCAAAGCGATACAGCATTAATTACGCTCAGCCAATATCGACCTAGCCGATTTCGAACGATCTTCGTGAAAATTCAACTGGAAAACGATCGGCCAGTCGATCATTAGGTAATGAAAACGAGCGACTCGTGGGGTAGAACCATTTGCTCGAGACTAGGCGTGCAGTTACTCTATCGACGACTGATGGTGCGTTGCCTAGGGTAGGTGCACCACCCCCCTTTCCCCCCTCAGACGGGCTCGTTTCCCGGCATTGATGTGCTTCCTCGGCAACGCGACGGCAATTTTCTTGATCACGCGACACAAAGGGCGGAAATCAATAATACGACGCGGGAGGAAATACGTCCTAAATTGGAGTACGACCTCGTACACCGCGCGTCATCTTGTTTGTCATTTAACCAACTCAGACCTGGGCTACTACTGATTCATCAATAAAATTCGGGCGTGTTCTGTGACCCGTGTTGACGAAGAAGAAGATCAACAGAGAATTCAATTGCAATCGGAGAAGTTAAATTAAATCTATCGTGTTCTCGTTAAATAACTTAACACTTGGCCAACCGAATGAAGAAGTCTCCCATATTTTCCTTGAGAAAGCAGTCCCATTGATTCTATTTATTTTTGTTATTAATTGGTCCTGAACTAGTGTTGAATTTATTAAAAATTATACTTTGGAAAATTTATGAACAGGACTAGTTCAAGACTAACAACAAAAGTAAATAGAATGAATAGCAGCGATTCGTTGAGGGAAAAAAGTGATTTTCCCATTCGATCGGCTAAGCGTTAAGGCTGTCGACGAGTTTTCCAAAGCTGGATGTCGAGTTAAAAATAGGTTGGATAACTGCAGCAACCTAAACCTTGCCTCGTAGCGGGACGAAGGATCTAATAACAGAAATTCAAAGCTCCCCGCATCCCTTGAAACCCGTGAAAGAGAAGAAACCTGGTTTAAGAAGAAACTTCTCTTGTATGCGGTTCGCGATAATTCGCGAAACGGAACGAACAAGAAGCCCCAAGTTACAAAGAACTCGAAGCAGGGAAGAGGAGCACGAGAAACGAAGGAAGGGCAATAGCCTGGAACGTTCCTGATATCTATCTGCATATTATTACGAAACGGGAGAGGTGGGATTCGTGTAACGGCGAGCCGCGCTCAGACAACGGACGATTTTTACGATCCTCGCCGGAGGAGTTGCGGATTCAGCCAGGAAACGCGCAGCCACAGATCTACAAGGAGACGATTGTAACCGCGGGTAACACACCGAGGTCCGTCCGGGGGAAGTTGAACCGAGAACACAGGTACAATGCGTTCGCGGGCAGGCATTGTGCTAGGTGCAAGAGCCGATAACAGAGCACAAAAGGAAACGTGGCCCAGATCGAAGCACAGTCGGCGCGGCGTGTGCACACGGTCTACCTTATTCATCCCTGGGCAAACTCTCCGGAGGACGGAACGAGAGTTTGATAGGCGAGGCGAGGGAGCATTATGATCCTGTAATGGACCAATATTTGGATACGTACGATGGGACGTTGCCGCGTTTCACGCGCCGCCTCCCTTGCGGTCGTTTCTACCGCCGAATCGTAATTTGAGGATCGAATAACTTGGTGTACGCTTCGTCGAGTTATCGAGAGGTCGCATTCGACTTCCGTGAACAGATTAGTTATAGTTGTCGTTGAGGTACAGTCGTTGGTCTTGAAGCAGGTCGAACGGTTTACAGTGGAACCCTGAATGAGATCGTTTTAACTGTTCCAGCTTTCCTATTCACTGTAATGCAATTAACTTAAAGAAAAAGAGACTTCGATAAAAATTATCCGGGCGCTTTAATGAAACAGTACTTTATAGTATGAACGATAAGAAATCATGGGAAGGGGGTGGAAAAGCAAACTTATCGGTAGGCATCCCTTTGTTTTTGAAGATATAACTCAACGTAGAACTCAGAGGTAGATCCTGAATACACGAAAAATATTATTAGTATAGCAAATTATACTTTACTTTTATTCAGTAGAGTAAGATGACAGGGCTCATTTGTGAGTAAAATAAAGTGAAACGATTAGAATATTATTAATACATATTTAAAACAGTTTAATAGTAACAACATAAACGACTTTTCAACTTAGTAACTACAACGTTCTTACTTCCTTCAGATTCACACCCTTTCTGCCTTCACAGTCAAACTGTAGTTCTGAACCTTTCTCATTCGATGCATTCGGTTACGTTCACCCAAAATTCTTCAATCGTTCAATTTTCTCAAGTGCTCATCTTTCGCGTCTTAGAAACACTCGAGCCCAAACATTCTACGTTCACACGGCTATCGCCCAACTCAAGGCACCCTTCACATTTTCCTAAACTCGCATCCACTCGATCGAATTCCTACATTA
Organism: Tetrapedia diversipes; assembly: GCA_033822845.1. Classification (NCBI taxonomy): domain Eukaryota; kingdom Metazoa; phylum Arthropoda; class Insecta; order Hymenoptera; family Apidae; genus Tetrapedia; species Tetrapedia diversipes. Next base: position 226,743 of record JAOPTO010000740.1, on the reverse strand, counting down.
GTTAAACAAAAGTTCAGACGCACCTAGATTTAGCTTTTACATTTCTGAAACACTGCTCTACCTAACTCCTTCACGAAACAGCAAACACACGCTCAAACATAGCGCTACGATAAATGTGACGCAAGCTACGATGTAAAAAAAACTTCAGCGGGAATAAATCGTAATGGCGATCTACAGAATCATCAATCGAACCGGTCGAAGGTGAAACGGAAGGAGTAGGGGTCTCGTCAGCGTATCCGGTGCGAGACGTTGCTCGGTTGCGTTCGTGGACGGCGTGTAGAGTACTTTAGGCGTCTAGAGTGTCTTGCAGCACCGATTCCCCGGCTGTTCAGTCTCACGCGTTCAAGGATCCATAGGGCCGTGTGCACGTTTCGCTGTCATCATCAAGTCCTCGGCCTGGAAGTGCAAAGAGGTCTGTAGCTTCTGTCCTCGTGGCTCTGTTCAAACGTATCGATGGCGCATCCTCTGATGCATCTCTATCGAAACGCCACCGTGCTCTCCCCTGGGTGATCAGGCGTGATTCGAACTACACCCAAGGCGACACAACGCGTGTTGCATCGCAGCCTATCGATTTATAACGCCGGCACAACGGCAGCATTGATTAGATGGAACATCTATCTATTTGTAATGCACCCCTGGATGTCTAGGATTCGAAACTGTGACGCCTGCGATTTCTTTCGCGCGATCGACAGATGTTACTCTAATCTTTTTCTGGCAAATGGTTATTAGACAGCTTAGTTTAGAATCGGCTGTAATTTTGTCTTCTGAATTTGTTACAGCGACTGTTTTAATGGCCTGTTATATTGGTGGAATAATTACACTTCTTAGAAGTTCGTAGAAATTATACATATCAACCCTTTGCACTCGAGAGATGACTATTTGTCACCAAATGACAATTTCGCTAATTTTCAAACTTTAGTTAGTTTGGTTATTAGTTAGACTCAGATGTTAAATAATCATATATATGTAAATTTTAGTATATCGCTTAACTAAAGTAAATTACGTATAATGTAGGCGAATTTTAGTAAATATTTCGAATTAAAGAATTTTTGAAGTTAGTATCATTAGACGACTAACAGGGCAAAGGGTTAATACAAATTAGCTCTCAGTAGAGACGTCTGAGTGATCTTTTTAACCGGTTTACCGACTCCAAGACCTCGAGACGTACACGTACGTATGCATACGCTACGAAAATCGAGAAGCAAGTCACGGCACGTCATTCATTGCTGTCGATGCCGTTGCTTTCCCTGGTCGCAGCCTCGTGACACTTGCAACGTGACGCGAAGTCATAGAAAATTCGCGAGATGTTTACTCGATCGTATCCTCCCCCCGCTTCCCTCCTCATTCTTATTCCCTTCCGTTCGCGCCGGTTCCGTTGAATCGACCGTCTGTGAAAACCACGTTCAGGTCCAACAAACTAACCCACCACCCAGAGAAAGGATCTCCCTCCCTCGGTCACGGCGCGATCCCCATTGTCGAGACACCGTGTCCTCTGACGTGCATTATCTATTATCGCGAAACCGGATTCGAGCCCGTAAACGACGAAAAGTAGCAGCTCGTGCCTCGTTTTATCGGCTGCCTCCGGCCAAGGTGCCTCATGGAAACGCGGAAATACGGCAGTCATCGTCAAACACACCATGGGTGGCATCGTTAACCCTTTGCCTTAAAACAACGCGTGAGAAACACCGTCCTACGGAACAACAGCAGGAAGTTTTCTTTGGTACACTTATGACATGAACCGGTACTGCTATTCTTAAGAAATAAGAAATTTTGTGATTTCCTGTCATTGGTTCAAAATGATAGCGATAAAACAATACCTCTTTAAATAAAATTTTCAACTAATATATTATACATTATTTGCTTATAAGTTATTCACGCAGTAAATTCTACAATGGAAATATTTAAACAACCGAAAATGTTTACTTTTCCAGTTGTATATAACCATCAAAATATTATATGAAATAAAAAGATTAATACATTTCTTTAATAAAAATGAAATGAAATATAATGATCAAATTCTGTGGTTTTATTAAATAGTAAATGCAGCACTATTAATATCCACTGGTTTGCTCACAAATTTGCCTGCAATGAAACCGTTTCTGGTTACAACATATGAGAAAAGCTTTCGTCGAAAGTGGCACGCACGATCGTCGCTCGATTCATAAGGGAAAGGGTTAATTCGGTACATCGTAACCGGGCCAGGAAGAAATCTCGAGGATGAACAGTGGGCCGTAACAACCCCGACCTCGACACCGCGCCGCGTCATGAAGCGACAAGTGGCTGCGGGGCGCGAGTTTTACGACCGTTTAACGGCCGATTTATCCGGTCTTCGGGAAGAGCCGACAGTGGCAGACATCGGTTAGACAAGAGACCTGTCCGTTGCACGCCATCCTCGGCCTCTGTTGCTTCGCCGAGCAAACGTGAGGCCACCGGCAGGAGTTAGGGCGGAAAAGTGGAGGACGGAGGAATTTGTAAGGTGAGAGGGTTGACCGAGCGAAAACTAATGTCTCCGTTTATAAGTCGCAAAGATGGTCGACAGTGTGTGCGTGTTGCAAATATTGTGTGTAACGTAAACTATTTTTGGTGGATCGAAAAAATAGCTGAAGGATATAAACTGATTATTATTATTTTTTTTTTAGTATTATTATCATTAATGTTATCATTATTATTACTATTATTATTATTATTATTATTAGTGGTATTATTATTATTATTATGTATTAAACGGACACTAGGCCCTTTTTAAACTATACAACGAAGTTATGAGTAACAAAATAATCGGTCAAAAATTGAAGCCGTTCGGTTTCAATTTAACCCATCTGTATCTTCAATCGTAATGCGAAGCTTTTGCACTCGTTAAGTATATGAAAATAAGTATATGAAGAATATTGCAGAGTATGCCCTCACCAAAAATACTGTACAGATCAGGTGGTAGAGGGTGAAAAGGAAATTAAGTAGCACAAACCCTTCGAATCACTTCTCGTTTATACCTCGTGGAACGCGCGTGATTTTCACTTCTGCTCTGTAAAAGAGCGTCACGCTTGCATATTGGCTACCATCGTGGCACGGTGACTACACACGTTCGATCCAGGGGACGATTTATCGTTTCCGATTTTCAAACGGCCACGCAGAGATTATTCATTCGTCGCGCGTCCGCGTGTTTCCGCGAAGCTGCACGGGCGACAGGGATATTTTCTTATTGGCGTCTCGCGCGAGTCTCGCGCAAGGGAGGTCAACATCCGTCCGCCTCATCCACTCCCCGGGATTCCTGTCCCCCTTAGTCATGTTCCACAATGGTGTTCCGTGAAAAAATTGTCTGGGCGAGCGAAACAAAGGAATCGATACGCCGGCTGCCGCGCCTCCGCCTTTTTCCGCGATTAATTCGATATCCCGCGGGATTATTCCGGGATCGTTTGTTTGATTTCGGACGGGAATAGCGACGGGTTCCTTGGATACCCCGGGATCTGTTTGTTTTACGTGGTTGTTTTGAGTTTTCGACCGTGGCACGTGGAAAGTGTCTCGCGTTACTGTGGCGATAGGAACTACTGTTTTATTTTCTCAAGGTTCCTGTGTGGTCCGCTTAGGTATGCTTGGCTTGCAACGCGGATTTGCATGCAAGGTGGACGAGGGGAGGGGGCGAAAAAGGGAGGAAAGAGACGGAAGAGTATTTTATGTGGGATCTGTTGGTAGACTGTGTAGGTAAAATGGGAGAAATTATGATGAATTCGGTTATTCGCGGGTGAACACAAAATTGTTTATTGGATTAAATATCATAAACTGATATATATATATTACTCTATCTGTTAACTTCTTTCTCACTCACCCTCTGCTCGTTCTGACTCACGTACTCTTTTCCACCGTCTCATCAGGTCACGCTTAATAACATACACAACACAATGTATATTAGATAGGACACTCATTTTAAACTATTCACATCATACACTATCTAACGATAAAATCTAAGGCATTAAGGTAAATAGGTTATCGTGTTATTTGTTATACATTGGATTAGACTTTCATCCATTTCTGCTGTATGTAAATTTCACATACACAATTGAAATTACGAAAAATTTATGCACCGTTATTTTTTATACTCGATAGACATATCTAATGATACTAACTTGAAAAATTTCAAACTCGAAATATTTACTAAGATTCGTCTATATTGTACGTCATTTAGTTTACTTAAGTGATATCCTAAAATTTGCATATACGACCGTTTAACCTCCGCGTCTAACTAATAATCAAACTAACTGAAGTCTGAAAATTTTCGAAGCTATCATTTGGTGACTAAGAATCACCTCTCGAGCGCAAAGGGTTAATGGATCCCTTCTATCCGCGTCGTATCTTTTAATGATTTAAAAACATATGACGCCACTTAGAGAGTCCCCCTCTTCCCGCCAAATGTTCATCAAGGAGCATGATTTATTAAAATCTTCGGATTCGTTTAACCTCCGCCTTCACGGCCAACGGTGACTCAACCGTTCGCATTTTAAATCGCACCCGTTCCCAAGACGTCATTACAAAAAACTTCGTCCCCCCCGCTCATGAGCGAGAAGAAATCGAGCAGAAACGCTGCAGGATTCGTCGTCTACGCCGATCGACCAGACGAGAAAGAGCAAACGGTCGGCGAAATATGTAGTTCGGCGAGAATTTGAAATTCCATCTGCTGCAACTCGAGCACTTCCGTTTAACGCGTGTCCCCTTCTCCCGTTGCGTTTGCGAAGCCGGCAGTTGGGAACGAACAATTATCGGTAGATCCGTGAGCCGGAATAAATTTTCGACCGACACTTCTCATGGTGATCACGCTTTTGTCCTGTTGAATAAATTCTAGAATTTATATCGACGCAAGAAACGACGAAAAATGAATTTCTTTGTCGTCGAAAATTTGAAGTTAACACTAGAACTACCGACGATTAAAGTGAACTACTTATTTTCATGGAAGAGATGGAATTGAAAATTATATGAAAAAATATCGAATACATAGGAAACGAATCTTTATTCATATCTTCTGCAGAAAATCATAGTAAATTCAAAATCATGGAAGCTTTACAACAATGAATTTATAAGATTGTTATAAATTCACCGAGTGGTCATTTTGACTGCTCATTTTGGTAGTTCTAGTGTTAAATAGTTACGTTTTCTGGTACCTATCGTAACTAAATGAACCAATTAAAAGAAAACAAAATTAGTTACTTCTCGTACCATCCTTCCAAAATTGTATAATTTAGAGTGACACTCCATTAGTAACGCAGTCAATTTTTTGAACTGTACAAATTCGAAGAATAAATATATTCAAACATTTTTGAGGGATTGAAAAATTTGATGAAGGAAGCATTAACAAAAATAAGGAAACGTTAACTGTAATAAAAGTAAATTCTAAAGCGTCGAATTAACGATAAGCTGTCAAGGGTCAGAAGTCACGCGAATTCTCGCCAATGCACAGCATTGCACCCCTTATCCCCACGTTATTCGTTAAGTTTATGCATGCTAACTGCATAAAACTAACAACTGAAGCACTCCACAGCACTCGCACACGAAACGACGCTGGAACAACGGTTGTAGAAGCGAAGCGATTCCGTGAATTCGCCGTTGAAGGAAGTGGTGGCCGGTAGCAAACGGATGCGTGAATTAAGACGCAACGTTGTGTGGCAAGCGGTCGTAGAGCGGCGTGTCAAGTGGTAATTTTATAATATTCTAACGGGACACCGTCAGCAAACTCGTTCGTGTTTACTGTGAAGCTAGGCATGCGACACCGTCACACAATGCAAAAGAAAAACTACTTTAACGCTCGGAAGGCGGTCGGCGGGTCTTTCTGGACCTAAGTAACGGTTACTCCTTGATTTATTGTTTTCTTCCACTTCCCGGAACGTTAATATTTTTGGTGTTCCTCACTTATTTTGTGATCCCCACTGTAAAGAAACAGTGGACCACATACTGGGTACCTGCCCTGGAAAAGGTGAACAACTCCCAACACGGCTAAACAAAAAGTACTAAGGCCTAATTTGAACAGTTTAATTCTGTTGCCAAGAATATAATTCTGGAACCGTGTAAATGCATAAAAAATCATCAAAGTAAAAGCGTGTCCGCATCTTCGCGGTTTGCGGCGGAAACACTGACGGAAACACTGTTGGCTGAGAAACCCAGTGGCTAAGTGACCCCTTAAAACGAAATATCATCGATTGTCAGAGCCAATCGATTCTCAAACAGAAAGTTGGACTCAAATTATGAGTCCAGCTATAGATTGCGAAATGCAATCAAAGAATGAGAACTAAAGCAATCATAAATGGAAGTTCAATTGCTACAACAGCTGAGAGTAGATGACGATGACGATGATGTGTACCCTGTGACCGATTATACTTCATTGGTATTTTAAGTACAAGCCTTTCAGCGACATGTATCTGGGATCCAGAAATACCCAACGACCGCTGTTTGCGTAATTGCATTAGCGAACACCTTGCGAGTGTTAACCGTTGATGGTCACTGGGACTGACGGCGTTTGGCAAGCCCCTTTGGGCCGCCATTAGAACGGCCAGCAATTTCCTATAATGACCTCTGCAAATTGAAATCCCGCGAAATCGGATTTTCACGCCGATCGACGAGAGTTATTAATCCTTTCCGCTAGCCACAGCAGCAGCAGCAGCAGCGGTTCTTATGTGTGATTGTCGACAGGCTCGGCTTGTGCGGTCACTTGCTCGTCGCTTTCCTGGAAAAATAGTCATTTCGATGGATTTTCAGGGGCGTGTTAACGAAGCTGTTTTTCGTTCGTTTGGTCGTCTATTGGGGACACTTTACGAACGGATGGAATGTCGATTTTAGAGAAATTCGGTAGGTGGTGTGTACAGTAACCGCGAAAAGCGAAGTTAAACTTTGAACATCGTTTCCATCGGTATTTATGTAGGAACTGACCTGTTACGACACCGTTAACGTTGAACCGGTGTTAACATCAATTTTGTCGAAAATTAAAATCCTTAAATGAAATCTTTACGGATAAAAATATGCGGTTTATAGATTTTCGAAGCTTCTTTTATAGGATTAAAAATTTGTTAATAATTTATATCTTAGAATTTCTATTTGATGCTTCGGTTTAAATAATTATCATTCACTTCGACAAGCACACGACCGTATGTTAAGTATAGAACTGAGAAACTCTTGAGAATGTCCGTGATATTTAAATATTTAATCACACTTAAGAAAGGCGATCGACCTTCTCCGGATCTACTACTGAAAATAGACCAACTTAATCGAATGCAAGTACAGTAAGTTTCTTGTCATTTGAAGGATAATGGGAGGAATAAAGAATGTCACAAGCTAACTTTTGATGATGATGCATTTTGTAATCGTCCACGACGAACAATGCATTGTTTTATCGATTTCTGATGATACCTTTCTTTCTCGTCGACGACCCGTTTCACGTTTACTGTCTCCGTTTCCCGTTTGACGCGAAATGAAATGAAACTCGCAGTCGAGGAGCATAATGGTGTTACAAGTGGATTATTAAAGCGACATTTCGTATGCAAATGAATGGTAATCACCTATGGATAAGCGCCGCTAAATGATAATTACAGACGTTTGTTTGCCGTGCTCCAAAATACACCTGTGTGCCTGGTGATTTTGAGGTTACGGTTAGCGGTGCACACACATTCGAGGTACATTCGCGCTGTCTTCGATTATTCCCATTAATAACAGGTAATCTTCTCTGGTATTTTTTTCTGTATCGATAATGCACGTACCATTCGTATTACTGTGAAAGTACGTAATCTTCATAACTCATCCGTTTACCCAAACGATAAGCCTTCATTGCCTGAAAAAATCTTATCGAAAAATGTAGTTACATTCAAATGCCTTACTATTCATCAAACGCTGATCATGTATAGCTTTTCGGCAAATTCAACGAAATACTTTCTGTTCTCGTATTAACCCTTAACACTCCTACTTTTAAGTGTGAATATCGACCGACAACTCCAACTTATACACGTCATATTTTGACATTGCAAGTTTTTTAAGTGTCAGACTTTAAATGCTACAATGGCTACAATGTAAATAATAATATCAAAGTCATGAAAATAATCTTTATTCGTTTCAGAAGTAATATAATTTTGATTACAATATTTATATTATTAATTATATTGGCGGTGCTTGAGAGGTACACTTGTAGCAATAAAGGTTAAAAGTAGTCCATATATGTACAAATAGACAAACTCTAAAAATCAACAAAATTACAAAGAAATTCTCGGGTCGCCTAGACCCGAATAGAACGTGAGGCTTAAAAGCATCCCCAAATCAAGCTCTCCTCGCAAACACAAAACAAAACGGAGGTGTAGCTCAATTTTTTCTCGTCTCCTTACGAGAAAACAGCACAAACCTACAACCATCGTGGTCTCTACCCACACGGAACCAGAAACAATTCGCGTGGCTCTATCGGTCGACGAGGATCTCACGGCGCGGCGCGTCCAGACGGCTGTGATCGCAATCAGCACTTCGGAGGGTCGTAAAATTGCTTCTATGTGTCAGTGGATCAGCGGCGCACGGAGGCTGCCGGGTCCTCCGTGACAACGCAGGATGACGTGAACGCGCGCGTTGATACGTCGCGTAATAGCCGATCAGATAATTTTCATCGCTTCCATCGAACCTGTCAACCGGCCTGTCCAGAGAGTGCGCGTGGGACAGACGTTTGCACGGTGGGTCGGTGGGTCGGCCATTGACGGTATGAAGACGTAATTGGACCGGGCTGACAGTTTCCGAGCATTCATTTGACGTGTGACATGATTCAGAAGCGTCCAGCCGTTGTCACTTCTTCAATTGCCCGCTCCGTCGCTGGCAATCATCATCGTCCTGCGACGGCCTCGCGAGACCCGCGTCGCAGCCGGAGGCCTCCTCTTTGTCCGACCATCGCGATTTCCTTTCTTATCTTTTGAGTCTGCGACCGTGTAACCGGACCCCGAAGGGCCCACTGAACGGAAGTCGAACAGATAGTCGTTTAATTCGATGGAGATGGTTCGGTAGGGTTTGCGTTCCTGGTTGAGTCATGGATTGATGACGGATCTGTATGCAAATTTTGTAGTTTCGTAGACGGGACGAAAGAAATGGAACTTTAGCGGATAACTGTTTCGTTGGATGGGATATTGTAATGTAAAATTTGATTTGCATATTTTTTTATTTCTCTTTTACTTTGTTTATAAGCTATTGCAAGCCATTTTATGACACATTTGTTCAAATTATTATGAGACATTGGATTGAATGTGTAGTTAATCTG